>OY728583.1:1831755-2431755 GCA_963422195.1 Carabus problematicus | reverse complement strand
CAGCAAACATGGATGACGACTATGACTTCGAGTATGAATGTCGGGTTAGTATTATATTTCCTGCTGTCCTGTTTAGCCCATGAATTTGCATAATTTCACAGTTAATTATGCACTAAAATTCTGTGTATATAATCAAGTTGTTGCAAAAAAAGAACACTTGGCTTCGTTGCCATGACTACGAAATGTTCGTTTTCGTTATGTTTGTGCCAAGTATTGAATTTATTTTTGCAAAACCGGCTGTTATCAGAAAATATGTTCCGTGACAACCTATATTTTATAATTTATCGTTAAAAATGATATTTTACATGTTTTAAAATAGTAGCTTGTTTCTAGAAATTCAATTATGAGTAGAATATTATACATAATACATATCATTTTCGTTTGAAGATGTCCATGCCTAAAAATAAGATATGACTAATTAGGTATACGATTGATGTCAAGTGCGAATTGCACAAAGTGACAATTATCTGATGAAAATAAACATTTACGGGTCAAGAGCGAGGTCACCTAATGTTGTTCATTGATGAATACACTCGCTTGAATTATTATTAGAAACAATATCCGCAATATCACGATTACGAAAATGAATTGTATAAATTAAAAAAAAAAGTTACGTGTTAATCATTTCTATATAAAAAAAATTATATCATTATTGATTATAATATGCAGATAATTATTTAAACATTTGCGTTCTGATCTCATACAATATGTTTTAAAATTGTATTAATTATTCAGATATCACGAGTTGAGAGGTATCTGCATTTATTTATAAAATAATATAAAAAATCAGAATTGATAGCTATATAATAGCCTTCTATATTTCATAATTATTGATTAAGTATCTTTTTCTGATAAAAATATATTATGTTTTTGTTTATTATTATTATTGGTAATACTTTTTTCTTCTTGAAATTTATCAATATTTGTACTGATATAACTATACAAAATTCCACATAAATTATTTAATGAAATATGTACTTGAATGCTTTGCACATAAATTAGATTTGAAACTACAGAGAAAATTGTAATTTTCTTTCTCGTTAATTGCCTGTTACGTGCGATTTTAATTACATTCGTCTTGTTTAATCACTCTTCGTAATGTGAAATGTATATGTAAAGAGGAAGAGAATAATTTGATTTAGAGAATATATTTTCTGTCAGAAGATAAATTATATTTTGCCGTCGTTATAAGTGGAATAGTTTATTATTATATTATTTCCGTTAGATGTATATGACATATTTTAAATTACAATTTAATGTTATTTTTTTGTAGCGGTTGGTGGAACAGATGGAACCACGGCCGTTCAAGACATTCCGAACTGAATTTAATATTTCAAGTTCAACGGAACAGTCCAGCTCGTATTCATCAACCACACATTACAGCAGCCAATCACAGTAAGTGTTCGTATGTTTATATTGCCCTTATCTTTCTGGACTAACATTCAATTGTTTTGACGTTCTGACACGTTACTCATAAGACGACAATGATAACACGTATTTAATCAGAACAAAACTATAATACACATGACGTAATTTTATTGTTTTTCTAATATACCTTGTCATTCATTTATTATTCAGAATTGAAAAATCAATGTGGGCACAAATGTATTATTTACTTTTTATGTGCTGAATTAACTTCACATTATTCGGTTAGTTTCATGTATAAACCATTAGCTTATCTGGAATATTCTTGAAGAATAATATTTCCGGCAGGAAAATTACATATGCCGTAACGTAAATATTTGATAGCATGAAATAAATATTTATTTAAACTATATGAATGACCTTGTACATACAAGTGTGTCTTTAGAATAATTTATATTAAATAGTATTCAACACCTGTTAAAATATATAAAATAATACATAAAAAATACTCCTATATTCTTATGAGTCTCGTTCTGTATTCTGGATTTTCACAATATGTATTTTCACTCAGAAAGAAATACAATGTAAGTTTGTTAATTCAGCGTTAAGAATATCGCCAAATGCTAATTAAACTACAGAACACAATGAGTATTATTCGGGTCAATGTCGAGGTCAGGTACATTGTTAAAATTACAAAAGACTGTCCTTCATATTTCTGTATATGATTATCCTTCATTGATTTCCGATTTACTGTGGAATAAATACTTGCAGCGACGGTATGCTTTGTTAAAGTGAAGAAACTGGCATTTCTCGGCTTGCATGTATATGCGCGTATGTATAAATGAACTGGAACTGTAAACATTATTTGTTTAACTTATGTCTGGCAAATTTATCTTCTTGTAGAACACGATGTTCACACGTACACTGTTATTCATTTACATATTTGAACAATGATAACTACGAATGATGATCTAATCGGTGTATTTATGGCAATTAACACCTAAACTGAAATGAACAATGGTGTGTTTACGAATTTACAATGTAATGTTTTAAACACTATATACCGAAATTATTTCGTTCTTACAATCGATAGAAAATAATTGAATTAATTTATGTAAATATTTTGCTACAAATTGTATCATACTTTATTTATGTTCTAATATGAAGTAATATTTTTCAATAGCATATGAATATAGCAAATTATTGATACAATTTGTAGAATCAGTTAATTAAAACCATGAATGCAGTCATTGAAACCAATTAGATTTTCTGCACAGTGTAATAAATATCTTCTCGATAATTGTACAAATACGTGAAATTAGTTTTCTTGGTAAATAATAATCATAAAAAATACTCCTATTTCTTATGAGTTAGCCATACAAATGTGCGTTTATTGTAATAATTATAATTGTATTAAATGTTAGCTATAGCGGAAATTAAAAAATGATGGAACTAGGTAATCTAGGTATCTTCTTTGTATTCTATATTTAAAACAATACATTAATACAACTAGGGTACCGCATACCCTTGAGTATAATCTTACTATGCTTTTAATAAAACGGAAACTCCAGTGTTTCATTTTTAAAACACAATCATTGATGATTTATACCATAGATTAGCATTGACCACGAAACGTCAGCCATTTATATTTACTCGAGGTTCCATGCAAGGACGAGAAGTCACGCATACAGTTGGTTAGTTAATCAATAACTGCCTAAAATCATCAATATCCGCGGGATAATTAACATACATTTCATGTAAAGTTAGACTATAGAATCATTTATTAACAATATACTTTTGTTGATATTATTTTGGAGATTTTTTATATTCCTGCTGGTTCAGCTGACCTCCGTCACCGACGCGACATTTGGCTGTTGCATATTTTATTCATACCTAACCAAATAGCAGTTACGTAAAAGTCTAAGTGGAAAACATGATGTCATCATCTAATTAACGTGAAAAATGTAAATTTATAATAGATAAACGTACAGTGTATAGGTGGTTTTGTATCTATGAATAATTATGAAATTATTTCCATACGATTAAAACGATCGTAAACTACTGCCATTAATATTATTGCTCACCTTTGAGCACCAAGGTGAATCAGACTTGTAAATATAAATTTTGCAAAACGTAGTTAAACCAATTTATAACCGCTATGTTTGGTTAGGTTCATTGCATTTTGAATTTATGGTTCAAACAATTAATTATTCTACCAGGTTTGATTAAAAACCGGAAATTACAAATTTCATTCTGAGTAATAAATATATTTCTGATGGTATATTAAAATTTTACTACTTCGAAATATCATGTGTTATGACTGAATATTGTGTTATCATTATATTAAAATGAATTTGTTGCTGTCATAATTGTATTTATTTAGATATACTCAACAAAGCAAGAGTTCGAGACAAGAGAATGGTAAACATTCACACACAACCGTCACCATCACTAAAGATGGTGCACCTGTCACAAAACGTTCGAAAATTGACAATGACTCAACTGACAGTATGGCAAACGGTAAACCCGACAAAATCTATACGACAACGACACATATCACACAAAATGAACCAACAACTTGGGGAACTAGCATGCAGTTCTCGGAGATTAAAAGTTTGAAACGTATTCACAAAGTAAACGAAGGTATAGGCACCGATAATATCATAGAGACACCAGGCATTGTCCATCCAGTAACTGGCGAAATTCTTACTGTGGGCGATGCCATCTCAATGAGAATTCTCGATGTACGCACGGGTAGAATCGTTGCCTCGCCAGATGGAAGCACTGTTTCCATTGTTGAGGCCGTACAGAAGCGACTTATGGACCCGAATCTGGCTGACAGACTTGCAGGTCCATGTGGGATTACAGAAGACGGAAGAGATGTGTCACTGATCGAAGCCATCCAGCGAGAACTCTATGACGCCGAACATGGATTCGTGGACTCATCCGAGAGTCGCGTGAAGGTAATAACTACAAGTGGTACAAGCATAGCCGATGCGATTGATAAAGGAAAAGTCGATACTATACACGGAACATACACGCTGGATAATGGGGAAACTATAACGGTGAAAGAGGCATACCAGAAAGGATATTTAACGTATACCGAGGTGAAAATAAAAACGAATGCAATCACGTTATACGATGCGTTAGCCCAAGGCTTGGTGGATGATCGAACCGGTTGGATTGTGGATAGAAACTCGGGCAATAGATTCCAAATAGATGCGGCCATCAAACAAGGTTTGGTGGATGGTGATGTTAGGGAAATTGTAGATCCACGTACCGATACTAAAATAACACTTATTCAAGCTCTAGACAAAGGCATAATTAATCCGAAATTAGGGAAATATGTTAACGTACACGAGAAGTTACCGTTCGCGGAAGCTAAACGTAGACAACTGATTGTTAAACCCATGACTCTGAAAGATGTTTGCGATCGTAATTTGTACGATGAAACTGGTAAAATATATTCACCATTACATTCTACGAAGTTCAGTATTTTAGAATCGATATCGCGCGGTGTTCTCGACTGTGATACCATCAAATCCGTCACAAACACTAAAACCAACGAACTGTTAACTCTTTCGGAAAGTATAGCGCTCGGCATCATCTTACCGGAAGGTACTTTCAAAGATTTGCTAACCGGAGAGGTCTGTACGGTACCTATAGCTGTTGATCGTGGTCTAATCACTTCTGTAGCTCAAAAATCTATTTTTGATATCGATGGTTTTAAGAATCCTGAGACGGGAGAATTGGTTAGTTTTAATGCTGCTTCCGCGATGGGCCTTATTAGTAAGAAATCCGGTGGATCCTTAATCACAGACCTGAAAACTGGTAAACTGATTCCACTGAAAGACGGGGTCGAGGCGGGTGTAGTACAGTCACAAGTATTCGATATGTTAGATCGTCCAATTGGGATTTTCGAGAACGGTGTCGAATTGACCGTTCTTCAAGCGGTATTCCGCGGTTATCTAGATCCGAAATCCGGCAATTTGGTAGATCCACGGTCTAGGAAAATTATACCGGTTAACGATGCGGTTAAGTCTAACTTTATCACACCGGATGGTGCTGCTTTCTTAAATAGTTTACTTGCGATTAGCATTACGTCACAAACAATCTCTAAAATCGTGAAACGTTACTGTACAGTCACAACGTCCGGTGTTACGCATAGAGAAATGAAAATGACATTCACTGAAGCAGTCAGACGTGGATTAATCAATGAGATATCTCAGACATTCACAGATCCCGATACTAATGAGGAAATCTCGATTCAACAAGCCCTCAATGAGGGTATAATTGGTACAAGTTCAGATGAGTCTGAATCATCACCGACCCATAGCACTGGAACAGTTCCAAAAGTTGTCAAACGTGGCGATAAAATGTCACCGGCTAAAACTGTTAAAATTATTAAACGCGAATCGATGGAAGTCGATCCTGTAATGTTATCTAGACCTAGTACTATGATGGAAATAGATTCACATCCCACCGTGCATAGAGAACAAGTTGTAACGCAGAAAAGAGATTCGAAAAAAGTAACTACCGATTTTCTCAGTTCAGAAAGACAATCAGTCATGGAAAAACAAGTATTTGAACTTCCACCCGAGGGTTGGTTCTTGTCCGAAGCCATCGAACAACACTTGTTCGATCCTGTCACGGGTTTATTTATTATTCCGGGCACAGATAGGCTAGTTAGTTTTGAGGAATGCGTTAAATTACAAATTATCAATCCCATTTCTGCCGTCGTAGTAGATCCTATCAACTCTAGAAAGATTCCCCTGCTTAGAAGTTTGGATAAACACGTGTTAAACTCAACGGGACATTATAAATATAACGGTAAGTTAATAACAATGCAAGAAGCGATTGAAAAACAACTAATTATCCTACAAGGTAGAATGGAAACACACCAGATCAATCAGAGACTTATACAGATAACTAAAGTGTCGGGTAAACCTGATTTAGTTGAAGTGTCCAATATTCTCGATAAAAATCCTCCAACCTTTACGGAAATTAAAAGTGCAGACAGTGAATCATCTAGTTTAGAACCGTTACAAGTGTCATCGGGTGTTATTTATGATCCGTCGACCGCGTTAGTTATTTTCACCGAATCCGGTAAATCAGAGAACTTAATAGACGCAGTTAAACAAAGGAAAATACAACCACAACTAGTGCAAGTGAAAGATCCGTATTCAGGTAAGGAAATGGACATTAACGAAGCTATTCGCAAAGGAATTGTCAACAAAGACACCGGGGATTATAAGGATAAAACGGGTAGGAAAATTTCGTTAAACGATGCCGCCAAATTTGGTGTGTTGTCAGTTCTGGGTGCTCCTCTAGTGGCTGCCGCTGGTGTCGTCAACATCATCCGAAATGCAATGATAGTTGATCCAAATACCGGAGAAGAAATCCCCATGGAAGTGGCTTATGAACGGGGTTTAGTAGACGATGATACTTATAAGAAATACGAAGCACAGGCGTTCGTAACTGAAGTTGAATCACCGGATCATGTAGTAAAATCAAGAACTGAAATCATTTCCACCTCAGTTATTATTAAAGATCCGAAAACAGGTAAGGAATTAAGCCCTCAACAAGCTGTCGAACAAGGACTCATTACTCCCGAACAACTGGACAAACTAAAAAAACCCGATCATACGGTTAAAGTGAAGATTATGGATGCAACTTCCATTGGTTTGGATGATGATGACGACAACAGACCATCTGCCGGGGAAAGAACCAGGGGTAGAGTGACGACGGAACCTAAATACAAAGTGTCTATCGGTCGTGCCAAATCACTTTCGCAAAGCCCAGAACGGGAAGCGAAACCAGTTGTCTTACAGAAAATGCGCAAGAAGATAGTTAAACCGAAGGACGCTGTCGAAAAAGGAATGATAGATAAAGCAACTGCAGATATCTTAGAGAAACACGATACCTTTACCACCTCTGACGGTGAAACTTTGAACTTATCAGAAGCCATCTCTAGTCACAAAATCGACGGAAACAAAGGTGCTATAGTGGATCCCCAAAGAGGTGATGTGTTGACAATAAACGAAGCAATGAATCGTGGAATTTTAGATCCAAACGGAACAAATCAGTTATTAGTGCCGTTAAATCGTAGTCTTTCAGTGCCTCAATTGGTAGAACAGGGTTTAATTGAACCTGAAAACTGTAAAATCGTCCATCCAGAAACTGGTGCTCAACTTACATTACACGAAGCTATTGTCTGCGATATTGTTGATCCTTTGAGTAAGTTGGTGGAGCCAAGCGGCAAGAAGGTAACTTTAGAGCAAGCCATTGCGAAAGGTGACGTGGATGACGACAAGTCTATAGTGAAAACTAAACACGGCGAGGTTGATTTACTCACGGCAGTAGAAAAGAAAGTGTTTGAAGAACCGAAGAGAACCGAAAGCCCAATTGAAGATATTCCGCCAACTGGTATGACGTTCACTGTAGCTTTACAGCGAGGCTTAGTGGATTCGAATACTAAAGAAATAATTCATCCCATAACTGGTGAGAGAAAAACAATAGAAAAGGCCATTGAAGAGAATTTTATAATGGCCCTTCCATATCCAATAAGTCCAGATGCTATAGAGATAGATGAAGCTTTATCTTCGAATCTAATTGATTCCGATAAGGGAATATTCAAAAATCCAAAAACAGGTGAAGTTATACCAATCAAAGAAGCAATAGAAACTGGTTTGTTAATTATTAAACCTCTGCATGGATTGGCAACAGTTGAGACGACGGGAACAGTTACTTCTGTAACTGAAACCATTACTTCTTATCATACAATCACAACTAAAACCGTTGAATTATTGTCGGGTTACGTATTGGCGAGCACAAAGGAAGTGAAGAATCTACAAACGGGAGAACTAATTCCAATAGAAGTAGCCCGGGAACGAGGCATTGTAAGAGATGAAAAAGAAACTAAAGAAAATTTCACAACTCGTGAAATAAAAATGTCATTCTCTGATGCTTTGAAGAAGGGATTGGTGGATATGACTGCTGGTACGTATACCGATCCACAGACTGGAGAGAAGATGTCCATTTCAAATGCGTTGAAGGAAGGCATTTTGGATGATGCATCCGAGACGACTGAAGTAATGGAAATTGATGGAGAGACAATGGAAATGAAGACCACTGAAATGACCATTATGGAAGCTTATGAAACTATCTATGATGAGAAAACGAAGAAGTTCAGAGATCCTGAAGCGCCGGAGAAATTAATTACATTCACTGAAGCATTGGAGAAAAATATCATCGATCCAAACTCTGTAATATATGACACAGTGCAGAACAAAACAGTGACTGTTAAACAGGCAGTTGATAAAGGTCTGATCGATCCGAAATCTGGCGAGATTAAAGACAAGAAAGCCGGAAGCTCCCTGAATGTCAAAGAAGCAGCGAAGATGGGTCTTTTGGCTATTGTCGGTGCGCCAGTATTAGCTGGTATGGCAGCAGTTGAAGCCGTGAAAAATCTTTCATCCAAAAAAACAGAAGAAACAAAAGCCAAACTTGGTACACCTAAAAAGTCCGACGACAATAAAACGAAAGTTCCAGCTGAACCAGCGGTATTTAAATCTAAAAATAAAGTTCCACAAGAACCAGTAGTTTCTAAAGTTGTACAAGAACCACCAGTGTCTAAGAAAACTACAACGGAACCCGTATCAGCTACTGATAACAAATCACCAGTTACAGAACACAAGACCACCACAACTGTAGCTCCTAAACCAGTAAGTCGTATACCAACAATAGAAATCGAAGACACAGATAGTGAACCAATCGAAGATTTACCCTCAGAATCCATGGAAATCCATTACGAACGTATGCCTTTAGGTGACGCAATTCAACAACGGAAAATAGAACCGAAAATCTGTAGAATCCTAGTGGGTAACGATGAAATGCCGCTTACAGTTCAGGATGCCATTGACCACAACGAAATCAATCTACTTGATCTAATCGAAATAATTAGCAGAACTCAAATTTCATTAGTACAAGATCGACCCAAATTCTCAGTCGTTATCTCTAGACAATTAAAACCAGAAGATCTAGAAGATCTCGATGTTTTCAATCCGGCGACAAAACAGTTCTTAGATCCCGATACCGGTGACGTGTTGTCATTCCAAGATTTATTGTACGCGTTAGACATTTTCGATCCGGAAAATATTCTAGTTAAAGATTTAAATTCAAATCCTGCCATCTATGTACCAATGGCAGAAGCTTTAGAACGACCCCTGATCGATAGGAATACTGGGCAAATGGTCGATCCAAAAACTGGCAAGCGTGTTTCATTCTTTGAAGCCATTAAATTAGGCTGGATTATCGAACGTCGAGAGAAACCAAAACAAGCTTCACCTCTGTTAAGTATCGAAGAAGCGGTTAGTACCGGCGCGTTAAATCCTACCACTGGTGCAGTACAAGATCCAGTTAGCGGTGATACTGTTAGTTTATCCGATGCTGTAAATGGTAACATAATCAATCCAGACTCTTTGACAATACGTAACCCCAGAAACGATGAACTTATACCGTTCTCTGAAGCTGTTGAAACGGGTATTGTAGACTTAAATAAGGGTGTCATTATTAACATTGAAACGAGAACTGAAATTGAATTTACCGTAGCTTTTATTGAAGGTTTCATTCTGACAGCTTTAAGGAAACCGGTTTCTCTAGAGGCTGTAATACATAAAGGTTTGTACGATCCTAAAGTAGGCAAAATTTCAGATCCGTTAACTAAACAACAGATAACGCTAGATGAATCGGTGAAACGCGGAATTGTAGATCCAATTATAACTGAATGTAAAGATACTCGTGCTAATGAATTAGTTAAACTTGGCGAAGCATTAACAACCAACTTAGTAAATCCGGAAACTAGTAAATTACGGGATACCAAACAGGGTACGTTAGTTACATTAGACGTTGCGTTAAATAGGGGTCTTATTGTTACTCACGACGTAAAACTGACCCTTATCGAAGCTATAATTAAAGAATACTATTCCGCGAAAACCGGTAAAATACTAAGTCCAGTTACAGGAAATGAACTCGTTTTACGGGATGCAATTCAGAGTGGTTTTGTTGATGTTAGTACGACAAAGTTGAAAAACGAACAGAAGGGTAAAGTAGTTACGTTCAAGGAAGCAACGGATTCTGGTTTAGTTGATACAGTTAAAGGAATGCTCACTTATCCACGAATGCCCTTGGATGATGCCCTTGCCAAGGGTTACATCTTAAGCACCATTAAACCGTGGTCGTTGCAAGAAGCCTTAGCTCAAGGATGTTACGATCCAAAAACGGGACTATTCGCAATTGAAGATCAAAAATTAACATTGTTGGAAGCAATACAGAAATGTTTCATTAATCCAGATGTGTTAACCGTCAAGAACCCGGTAACTGGTGAGATGATGAGTTTATCTGAAGCCATCAAAGAAGGAATGATCGACCCGAAAACGGGTAAAGCCATTGACCCAGTCAGTGGAACGGAAATAAACTTATTGGATGCACTGGAAAGAGGACTAGTCATTCCATCCAAACGTAAGTTCAGTTTACCTGAAGCCGTTTTCAAGGGTTTCTATGATCCTCAAAGCGGAAAGTTCAGTAATCCACAGAGTACAGAAAAACTACCAACTGATCGTGCTATTAAGAAAGGACTTATTGATCCTCAGTCCACTCTTGTCAACATCAATGGTACGATAACCACGTTCGAGAAGGCTGTAGACGATGGAATAATTGACACTAAACAGGGTATTGTGAAAGACAGAAATAGAAAATTAGATTTCCAAGAAGCCTTCGAGCAAGGATTGTTCATCGAAGCACGTAAACCAATGTCCTTAAGTGAAGCTTTAGTGAAAGGTGTGTTTAATCCGGAAACTAGTTTGTTCTTAGACCCGAAAACAGGTGAATATATGACGCTGAAAGAAGCAATCGACAATAATGTGATAGACTCGGATTCCGTTCATGTAAAAGACACTAAATCGGGACTTTGGAAGAAACTCTCGTTAGCAGAAGCAATTAAATTAGGTTATGTAAATAGTGAAACAGCTCAAGTTAAAGATTTCTCTAAAGGTCGTGATGTAGAAGTGCCCATTATTGAAGCGTTTAACGTAGGTTTAATCATAGACAGCAAAGCACCGGTATCCGTACAGCGAGCAATACATCAAGGTATCTACGATGACAAGACTGGTAAATTCTCCGACCCGGTGACAGGACTGAAAATTACTTTACACGAAGCCATTCGTAGATTCATAATTAATCCACAGTTACCGTGCTATTGGGATGAGAAATCAGAACGTTTGCTTAGCTTATCAGAAACTTGTAGAGCCGGAGTAATCGATCGTAGAAATGGTAGTTTCAAACACCCAGGTGATAACGCACCAATGAGCTTGTCAACAGCAATGGAGTTAGGTCTTATCATTGATATCGAAACAGCAGGCTTCGGTCTTTACGAAATTATCGGAATGGGTCTCTATGATCCCGTAACTAGTAGCTTCACACATCCATCTAATGGTAGAAGATTAAATCTTTCTCAATCCTTGAAAGAAGAACTGATCAATCCTCTTAACTCCTTAGTCAAACAAATTAAATCGGGTAAATATTTGAAATTAAACGAAGCCATCGAACAAGATCTGATTGATAACAATCGTGCAGTGTATATTTTACCGAACGGAAATTCAATTAATCTGATTGAAGCCCGAGATAAAGGTTTAATTGTTACCGTTAAGAAACCGTTGTCATTAGAAGAAGCAATTAAGAACTGCTTGTACCGACCAGATACCGGTAAATTCGTTGAACCAATAACCGGAGATTATTACGATCTTACCCAGGCAATAAATTCTGGTTTTATCGAACCAAACATAACCGTTCTTAAAGATCCGATTACCGGTGAGTTGAAAAATTTGGTTACCGCTATCGAAGTAGGTGATATAGATGTTCCAAAGGGCAGGGTTCTGGATACTAAACTAAAGCGAGTGTACAACTTAGACAAAGCATTAGAACGGGGTTTGTTAGTTACTTTAGAAAGACCATTGTCATTCCAACAACGCGATCTTGTAGACGTAACACGCGGATCATTAAAAGACTCGAAAGTGATGCGCGAATGTACGATTGAAGAAGCTCTTAAATACGAATTAATTGACCCAGAAACAGCTGTTGTGAAAGACCCACAAAGCGGTAAATTCAAACCGATACGACAGGCGATAGCCGATGGTACAATCGATGTACACAAACGTGCAACATTCGAACCGCAAACCGGTAAAGTGAATCCATTAATAATTGTATTGGAACAAGGTACTATAATTTTCCTACGGGAACCATTGAGTTTCGAACAGGCGTTAGAATTCGGTGATTTAGATGCACAAACCGGTAAATTCACTGATCCACAATCCAAAGAAGTTCTGACACTGAAAGAGGCAGTCACCTTGGGTTTAATTGACCCGGACACGGCACTTGTTAAGGACGGAAGCAAAAAGAAATTGATTAAACTTCAGGAAGCATTCAGACGAGGTCTGATGGACGCTGACAAAGGAAATGTTCTAGACACGACCACATCTAAATTGTACTCCTTGTCCGTTGCTATTGATAACGGACTGCTGTTCACTCCGAGTAGAGGACTCTGTTTGATCGAGACTTTAACGTATGGACTGTACAATCCCACAACCGGTGGTATTACGAATCCGTTTGATACATCGTCGATCATTGATAGGAAACGTTTGACTTTGACTGACGCTATTGATACTGGTTTGATTGACCCGACGACCACTGTGGTCAAAGATCCCGAGACTGGTAGCATATTACCACTGTCCACTGCTATTGACACTGGACTTATTGACTCGGCCACCGGTAGGTTGCAAGACAAATCGGAGGCCAAGTCCGTGGATTTGATAAAAGCATATGAACGGGGATTAATAGTAGCCGCTGAAGCACGGGTAAGTCACTATCTATTCTTTACCGTTAACCTTGTGTTCTATGTATTTTTTTCCGTTATGGAAACACGTACAATAACCAATTCGAAAGTATATTTTATTGCGATTACAAGTCAAGACGAATAATTGGTTATGGTATGTGTTATGTGCCTTGTGCTTTCTGGTGATGAATTGCTATATTTGTGGTCACTCATTGCGGTGCAAAAATTTGGTGTAGGCCAGTGCAAATGCGTCCGCTTCACCGCATGTACCCCCATATTATGTTTTTAATTTCAAACAAATTAAAAAAAAAAACACTAGTCGATATTTTATCTGACAGTCAATTCACACTGGATACGTTTCACACGCACACACAGAAGTGTATTACGGTTGAACTCTAGCCTGTAATATTCATTTCATTCATGAATTGATTGAACAATAATATGATGATGAGACGTGCTTGAGATTGCTTGCTTTAATTGACTGACATTTATAATTTTTTCCAGCTACATATGGTACACCTGGGATGTTACGCTTTTCATTTTGTGTGTCGGGTCATCCAGTACATACTATAAACCAAAAACAACTACAAAACATATATATGCGTATTGCTCATTTAGATAGAAAATGCAGTCAGTGCCTACGAAAAGACATATTCGAATGTCGACCGGCACACACGTTATAACAAATACAATTAACAACCAACAAAACCCATTGATTTATTGTACTTATATCGTACATATAACAGTAAAGAGCTCTCTTGTAACGAACATTCTCACGACTCAATCTAGTGTTGATTGTTAAAATGTTAACATTTGCTTTTAAACGACTGGATCATCGCAACGGCTATGCTAATATTACTCATTGCACGTATAACTACAGCAGATTTTACATACAGATTAAGACATAACCGTTGGTGTACCTTTAGCGATAAGCTTGTTCACCGTTGGTAAATTATTTTCACTTATTTAACACATTATTACCTTGTAAATTAAACAGTAATATTCACATTTCTCGTTTACTGTCTTTCATAGAGTATATAACTGTACCATTTGTTCCAAAGATTTCAAGGATATTTTAATTAACTAACGGAAAATATTTACCAATAATGATTGTAATTTCGCTACCGGTACATTAATTGCTACTAATAATTATTTAATATTGATTTATAAAACCGTTAGATAAGGTTTGTCATTGTTTGTTTATTTAATTCAGTACGTTTCCTTACTGTGATCGAGATAATAACTGATAATACATATTATATTATCAGTCTTACTAATTCAGATTTCAGTTCACATTTGGAAACGTGCTTCAATGTGTTTTTGTCATAATTATTTGTGTTTTGAATATTCTTTCCAGGTTTTCTCGTAAAACTACATTGTTAAATGAGTTTATTAATTGTTTTTTTTTGTCTAATTATTACTAACTTAACTGTTATGTAAAACAAAACAAACAAATATCATATATCATTTTGCGTGTGTGTCTGTGCATAAATATGTGATATGTGGCGTGTGTATGTTTGTATGTATGTACGTGCGTGTGTATGTATGTTTGCATGTATGATCAGGGTTATGACATTATGTGGATGTGGCGCGCATATTGCAAATCAAATTCTGCTTCTGGAGCTGTGGCTCGCAACAAATGCTCTGTTGCAATGATCAATACCTTTCATGCAATGCTTTTCGGATCTGTCGGGTGAAATCTTAAATCATTTCAAAATGCAAAACTTTTGCAGCCTTATTCATAAAATTCTTTACAAAAAAAGAAACCGTTACCTAGAATATTTATCTTCGCGGTAATATGTTCGCCAATTTCATATACATACAAATATAGTATTTGTTTTTCAATACTAGAAATACTGTGAACCTTTGTAGTCATTTTGTAACATTAAGAAAAATATCTTGTTTTTTATTATTATCTAGTAATGCCAGTTTGATGTAATAGTTGTTATGTGTTAGATACATTTAATGTTTGTAGTTATTAATTTATTAATAGTTGCAGACATTTTTTCACCCAGGTAAGATCGTTCCTTACATTTTTGTGATGCACTCAAAATAGATTTCGCATTAATAGAATTCACAATCGAGTAAATATATTCTAATAGATGTTACACCTATTTCATATCACGTACAGTTTCGTTGTTTGGTTCACGTAGAATGTGTTCTTATGATAAATGTTTCACTTTACAGCAAGCCGTGGAAGAGAAGTACAAATTGTGTGATGAGACACTTACGAAATTGTTACAATGGATAAGTGAAGTTGAAGAGAAGATTGCTTCGCAAGATGTTGTACGTGAAGTTGAAGAAGAACTGCGCAACCAGATAAACACCATGAAGGTAAGTCTTATAATTTTATTTTCTCAATAGAGAAAATAAAATTGTGAACTGTTAATTCGCAGCAAATAAAAGATGATCTGGATCAACACTCCGGCCAAGTGTCACATTGCTCCGAGCAAGTCCGTCAGCTGGTACTCACCGCTGGCGATGTCCTCTCCAAAGGTGAAGTGTTGGCCCTTGAAAAGAGTGGTCGCAGCTTGAAGACTCGTTACGACAAGTCAACGGAGCGCACAGAACGTCTGTTACGCCGCCTCTTATCCGCCCGAGATGACCTCATCAAGTTCCGAAACGAACTGACAGTGTTCTCCAGCTGGTTAGACAAAGCTCGCAGGACGCTCGAAGACAAGGAACGCTCCTTGAGTAACTTGAACCGCCTCGGCAGCAGTGTGGACAGCACTAGAGAATTCGTTTCGGACGTTATTGCTCACCAAGCCGATCTGCGATTCATCACGATGGCTGCACAGAAATTCGTCGACGAATCCAAGGAGTACTTGTCCGTTTTGAACGAATTCAGAACAACTCTGCCGCAACGATTGCCTCATATTGAACCATTATCATCACAAGAATCACCGGTTAGGAATGACGTTTCACTGGTTACCGCTCAGTACCGTGATTTGCTCAACCGCGCCAACAGTTTGTCTGACCGATTGTCTGGTGTTGGTGGCAAACAACGTGAATACACCGATGCGTTGGATAAAGTCCGACAATGGCTTCGAGATGTTGAGCCCAAGTGTCTTAAGGTTATTTCCGATCCGGTTGGTGCTGAGCCACGCGTTGTTGAAGAACAACTGAACAGAGCCAAGGCACTCAACAATGAATTTGTTGCACAAGGCAGACTGATTGATGGAACTAAGCAAGCACTGGATTCGTTACTCAGATCACTTGATGGGCAACTGTCACCAGCTGAGATGTCCGCACTTGAAACACCAGTGATCGAGTTGTCTGACAAGTACAGACAGTTGGCTGATGCCTTGGCTGAGAAATGCCAAGATCTGGACAGTGCTCTAGTTCAGTCTCAAGGAGTACAAGATGCACTTGACGGACTCGTTCACTGGCTCAATACTGCGGAGAACCAGTTCAAGTAAGTAAACGTAGAAAACACAATTTCTGGACTATTATTTTTATGAAAAACAAAAAATGTATCCTCTAACCTTTGCTATTTCTTCAATTTCAGATCTCTTCAGCGACCTGCGTCACTAATCAAAGAACGACTTGAAGAACAATTGCGCGAACATCTTCTATTCCAGTCTGAAATTGACACGCACCGTGCCAGCATAGATAATGTCACGTTGTCCGCTAGCGAGCTAGTCTCGTCCAGCAGTAACGCGCGCATTGCCAAGAAGATCGAGAGCAAATTGAACGACGTGAAATCACGTTTCGACAAGTTACAAGACAAGACAATCAAACGCAGCGAATTCCTGGAAGATATTACCGAGAACTTGACGACGTTTAACTCACAATCCACGCACTTTGAGAAATGGTTCATTGAAATCATGGAAGTCATTGAATCCAGAGAGATAACTAAACTTTCCGTGGAAGAGTATTCCATTCGGATGGAAGATATTGCAGCTCGCCGGATTGAAAAGAGAAAAATGTTTGACGATACTGTTCGCGGTGGTAAAGATCTCGTAGGCAAACGTGACGTAACTGACACGGCTCCCGTGAGAGATACAATCAAACTGATGGAAGGACACTGGAAAGATCTCAACTCACTGTTGGAGGAGAAACAGAAATTGTCCAAACAACGCTCAGAACAACTGAGTGCATACGAGTCCCTGCGAGATCAAGTTCTGGAATGGCTGACTAAGACAGAAAACAAAGTATCACGATTGGAGACTGTTGCAGTGGAAATTGAAACACTGAAATACCAGAACGAAGAACTGAAGCCTATCGTTAAGGAGTACAGGGAATATGGCGTGAATATTGATAAGGTGAATGATCTTGGTAATCTTTACGATAGTATGCTGAGAGGTGATCGACCAGATTCACCGGCGCGACGTAGATCGCAAGCGTATAGTCCAACCAAACGGCCATCCGTTACAGCCAGTAGTCCACTCCGACGTCTATCACAAGACGCACGATCACCATCGCCCACCAAAGGTGGACTTCAAATCCAAAGTCCAGTATCACCCGGTGGGTCCAGTGGCTTCAGTAGCCGCCGATCCAGTCAAGATGGTTTCCATCTTGAAGAACTGTCACCGGTACAACAACAGTTGTCCGAAATCAACAACCGATACAGTCTGTTGGGAATTCGGATCAATGATCGTCAGAACGAAGTCGACACGGTCAGAGATGAACTGCGCAGACATCTTGACAACTTACGCACTTTGTCTTCATTCTTGGACAAAGTCCAACGACAGTTACCGAAAGAAACGATCCCGAACACCAAGGATGAAGCCGATAAGATCAACAAGCAAATCCGAGCCATATTGGAAGAGATGTACGAGAAACAATCACTGCTTGACTCAACCAAAAGTCAGATTAAGGACTTAGTAAGACGCAAACCCGGTGCTAATGGTGCTGACAATTTGAACGACGAATTAGAAGACGTCGTATCCAGATGGAAGAGCCTCAATGATCGTTGCAAAGACAGGATTAAGTTCATGGAAGACATGAAAGAATTCCATGATACCCATGATTCATTGAGCAACTGGCTGTCGGCTAAAGACCGCATGATGACTGTTCTGGGACCGATCTCTTCCGACTCTCGCATGGTACAAAGCCAGGTGCAACAAGTGCAGGTACTACGTGAAGAATTCCGTACACAACAACCACAGTTACAACATTTGATCGAAGTAGGCGATAACGTACTCGCTCGTCTAGACCCGCATTCACCGGATGGTCAGAAAGTGAACAACAAACTTGGCAACGTACAACAACGATGGGCAGATCTGCTCGGCAAACTGGAAGAACGCGCCGATTCTCTGGGAGCCGCTGCTGATACTTCAAGAGAGTTCGATGCAGGCTTGACCCGACTGAGAGACGCATTGCAAGGAATCAGCGATGCACTGGACGATTTGCCGTTGGATAAGGATCCAGAAGAACAACTCAGGAAAGTGGAAAACTTGGAAAGGCAATTGGAAGGACAAAGACCATTGCTTGCTGATGCGGAAGCAGCTGGTGCTCAATTGTGTGAAGTGTTGAGTGATCCTGCGTCCCGCGCCGAGATTCAAGGTAAACTGGGCGCTGTCGGACGACAGTACAACAACTTGCAGAAGAAACTGGACCATCGTAAGGCTGAAATTGAAGGATCATTGCGCGATGGTCGCCAATTCGAAGCATCCTGTTCGAAAACGCTAGGTTGGCTGTCAGACGAACTGGGAACGCTGTCCGAACGACTATTGATATCCGCT
The DNA here is from genome assembly GCA_963422195.1 of Carabus problematicus. Lineage (NCBI taxonomy): Eukaryota > Metazoa > Arthropoda > Insecta > Coleoptera > Carabidae > Carabus > Carabus problematicus. The sequence continues at coordinate 2,412,816 of OY728583.1, read as the reverse complement.
GATCGTGACATCTTGCAGCAACAGTTTGACAGTCACGAACCCATGTACAGGGACGTAATGGCCCGGGAACATGAAGTGATCATGCTGCTGAACAAAGGCAGAGATATACTGTCCAAGAACAATAAGGGTGATAATCGTTCTCTTCAACGAGACATCGACAAAATCCAAGCCCACTGGGATAAATTACGGAAAGAGCTCGTTGATCGGCACACAAGATTGCAAACTTGCATGGAACATTGCCGCAAATATTATCGGGCACAAGAAATATTCCTGCCTTGGTTGCGCCAGTCGGAAGACAAACTCGATAGCTTGAAACCATCGTCGTTCAAACGCAAACACATGGAAAAACAGATCAAAGAGTTGCAGAATTTCCGATCGGATGTATGGAAACATTCTGGTGAATACGAGAACAACCGTATGCTCGGTGAGACATTCCTGTCCGCTTGCGATATCGACAAGGACGTTGTGAAAGGCGAATTGTCCAACATGAAACAACGATGGGATAAGTTGAATAATGATCTGCTGGAACGTACTCAGGCATTGGAGGAAAGTTCCCGAAGATTGGCGGACTTTAACGAGAACTTACGTGATCTGGAGCACAGTTTACAGCGGTGTGAAGATCGTCTGGCGTCCCATGATGCACTTGGCGGTGCAGCTAAAGATCCGAAACTGTTGGATCGTATCCGTGGTCTACTCGAAGAGACTACGGCATTGAAGAAACCATTGCTGAGTGTGCATCAATTGGCCGGTGATTTGGTGAACGAAGCCAGTGGCCAAGGAGTTGATGGCACTCATCTCACAGATGAAGTGGATAATATTGGTGATCGTATTGAAGACCTGCAAGCCAAACTTGATGATCGTTGTAGCGAGCTGCAATCTGCTGCCACCGCTGTTACTCAGTTTAATGTAAGTCTTATCTTAAATGTACTATTTTTCAAAGAACTATTCTTGCTAGATTTATAATTACATGCGTCAATATTTGGTTAGTATTATTAGTTGGTGCTTTAGAAATACTTGTGTTTATTAAATTCCATTATTTCTTAATCTTCGAAACTAGAGAATATTTGAGCAAGTAGAGCTTATATTATTAACACAAATATTGCTCATACATTCATATCGTGTGTCTTTACTATCAGGATCAAGTAAAAGGATTGAGTCACGATCTTACAAGCCTCGAAGCCGAATTAGACAGTATGAAACCAGCCGGCCGAGATTTCAAGGCTGTCCGTACTCAGATGGACGATGTTGCCAAACTCATTCAGCGTATCAACAAGACCGCGGATGATGTGAACAAGGCCGTACAGTCTGGTGAAGATCTGGTGGACAGTGGGTTCGCTCCTGACACGGCTCAAACCCGGGAACAGGTCGAGACGCTCCGAAGACAACTGGGCCGCCTGGATGAACGTGCAAGAAACCGAGAACAAGATCTGGATGGTGCACTTAAGAAACTGGAGGCATTCTATTTGGCTCATGCGAATGTTCTAGATGATGTTCAAGAAGTAAGTACATGTTTTAATATAAAATTCACACATTTTTCTAGAAATAAAACTAAACTGCAATCATAACAAATCTAGTATCATTGTTGTTAAAATCATATTGTGAAGATGAATATCGATTTATCACATTATCAAAATTTCACGGCTGTATAGATAACGAAATGATACGCATACCATTGTAATGTAACCGGCGTTATGTTTCCTGTCCTATAGTTATTTGTTAACTCGACTTATCAGCTCATAATTATATACGGTTAGATAAGCGAGATGTCAGTTTGTTGCGTCGGATAAACATTGCCGCTTCATATTAGTTACACCATGATTACATTTACAAGTACAGGCGCGGTTCAGTACCGAAAAAAACGCGTAAGTGCGCAAATATAATATTACTGTGTTTTCAAATATATGAATTATAATTTTCGGGATTAAAACAGAGTAAAATTTAGTTCTACCTAACCTTATTTTTTATTTCTTTACTCACACATTGTACTGTCATATATTAGGCCAGCGAACAATTACGCATACTGAAACCTATCGGCTCCGAAGTGGACAGTATCCGGGCCCAACAAAAAGATTTCCACAAATTCCGTGCAAAGACAGTCGAACCGCTCAGTCAGAATGTGGACGAGTGCAACCGTATGGGCCAGACACTTATACAGTCCGCAGCATCCGGTGTCAACACCAGTACACTGGAAAAAGATCTGGAAAAGATGAACGAGAAATGGAACGATCTTAAGGAAAGAATGAACGACCGCGAACGCCGTCTGGACGTTGGATTATTGCAGTCTGGCAAGTTCCAGGAAGCGCTGGATGGTTTAGCCAAGTGGTTAACGGATACGGAAGAAATGGTGGCCAACCAGAAACCACCGTCGGCGGATTATAAGGTTGTGAAGGCACAGCTGCAAGAACAGAAGGTAAGTGCATTTTATAAATATGATTTACACTTTACTATAAAAACAATGAACATATAGTGGACTCTAATGATAATTTTTCTTGTACAGTTCTTGAAGAAAATGCTGCTAGACAGACAGAACTCCATGTCTTCATTGTTCACCATGGGTAATGAAATTGCCGCTGATGCTGATCCCGTTGAACGCAAAGCCATTGAACGACAACTCAAAGAACTCATGGGTCGCTTTGATAGTTTAACCAATGGAGCACAGCAGAGAACATTGGACCTGGAACAAGCCATGCACGTGGCGAAACAGTTCCAGGATACACTGGTACCACTACAAGATTGGCTGGAGAAAACAGAGAAGAAAGTTAAAGATATGGAACTCGTGCCAACGGATGAAGAAAAGATACAGCAAAGAATCCGGGAACATGATGTAAGTTGTCCTGTTGTATTCATATTTTGTTATTCAATTATATTGTAAAATTTCTTACATTTTTATGACATATATGATTTATTGTGCAATGTTTTGTTTTCTCTAGGCACTTCATGGAGATATCTTGGAGAAGAAACCCGATTTCGGCGAACTTACCGACATTGCTTCCAATTTAATGGCCCTCGTTGGCGAAGATGAAGCGGCCGCTCTTGCGGACAAACTCCAGGACGTAACCGACCGGTACGGTTATCTCGTAGATACCAGCGACAATCTGGGTCTCCTACTGACCAGTTCACGGCAAGGACTTCGTCACCTCGTCCTCACCTACCAAGATCTCGTCGTTTGGATGGAAGGAATGGAACAACGGCTGAGCAGGTACAGAGTATTGGCTGTCCATACCGATAAACTATTGGAACAAATGGATGATCTAGCCAACTTGACCGAAGAAGTGGCCTCACGCCAAGCAGAAGTAGACAGCACTGTGGATGCTGGCTTGGAATTGATGAAACACATTTCATCGGACGAGGCTCTCCAGCTTAAAGACAAGCTGGACTCTTTGCAACGACGGTACAATGATCTTACATCTCGCGGTGCCGATCTGCTCAAACATGCGCAAGATATTCTGCCACTTGTTCAACAATTCCACAACAACCATAACAAACTGGTCGACTGGATGCTTGGAGCTGAAACTGTATTGAAATCAGCCGAACCACATGAAGGCGATATTGCACGATTGGAATTGGATATCCAAGAAATGCGTCCAGTATTGGAGTTCATTAATTTGCAAGGTCCACAACTGTGCCAGGCTTCACCAGGCGAAGGTGCTGCCACTATTGAAGGTTTAGTCACCCGTGATAACAGAAGGTTCGACGCAATTGTCGAACAGATTCAACGTAAAGCGGAACGGATCCATCTGGGAAAACAACGTGCATTGGAAGTCACAACCGATATCGACGAACTACTGGAATGGTTCCGTGAAGTTGACGGACAAATCAGAGATGCAGAACCACCTAGCGCTGAGCCGGATGTTATCCGAGTACAGCTCAAGGAGCACAAAGCCCTTAACGACGATATCTCAAGCCAGAAAGGCCGAGTACGTGATGTTCTGTCTACAGCTAAGAAAGTGCTTCGCGAGTCACCGCCCAGCGAAGACACTACAATGATCCGTGAAAAGATGGAAGATCTACGCGAGACGATGGACACAGTGTCTGCTTTGAGTTCCGACCGATTAGGAATACTGGAACAAGCGTTACCATTGGCTGAACACTTTCACGATACACACGCCGGACTATCAGCTTGGTTGGACGATATGGAACAACAAGTATCCATGTTGGCCATGCCCGCTTTAAGGCCCGATCTCATTGCACAACAACAGGACAGGAACGAAATGTTCGTGCAATCGATCAACGAACACAAACCACTGGTTGACAAGCTGAATAAAACGGGCGAAGCACTGATTCGCCTGTGCAACGATGACGACGGATCTAAAGTACAAGAAATGCTCGATACAGACAACACTCGGTACAGTGCACTCCGCGCTGAACTCCGAGAGAGACAACTAGCTTTGGAGCAAGCATTGCAGGAGAGTAGTCAGTTCACCGACAAGCTTGAAGGAATGCTCAGAGCATTGGCCAACACTGCCGATCAAGTTAACAATCAAGAACCAATCTCTGCACATCCACCACGCATTCGCGACCAGATGGATGATAATTCCGCACTCGCCGGAGACTTGGACAAGCGTAAGGAAGCGTACGCTGCTGTGAAACGTGCTGCAGATGACGTTATCAACAAGGCTGGCAACCGTGCTGATCCGGCAATCAAAGATATCAAGAGAAAACTGGAGAAACTCAACTTGTTGTGGGGCGAAGTGCAAAGAGCCACCAATGATCGTGGACAATTCCTGGAAGACACGCTGGAAGCAGCTCAACGTTTCTGGAACGAATTGCACGCTATTATGGCAACGTTGCGAGACTTGGAGGACAATCTGACGAGCCAAGAACCACCAGCGGTCGAACCCAAAGCCATACAGAAACAACAAGTTGCATTGCAAGAAATCCGACATGAAATTGATCAGACCAAGCCGGAAGTTGAACAGGTGCGCGCCTCTGGGCAAGAATTGATGCAACTGTGCGGTGAACCGGACAAACCGGAAGTGAAGAAACATATGGAAGATCTGGATCATGCTTGGGACAATATCACAGCTCTGTATGCGAAACGTGAGGAGAATCTGATTGACGCTATGGAGAAGGCAATGGAATTCCATGAAACTCTCCAGGTACTGAATTATTTATGTGTTATTTATTTCACTATTGTTCAGTTTATATTACACTACATATAACTATAATTTTTATATTTATTTTTTTTATAGAATCTGGTGGAATTCTTGGGAGGCGCCGAAGAAAAATTCGAACGTATGGGACCTCTCGGTTCTGACATCGACGCTGTTAAAAAACAAACTGAACAACTCAGGAAATTCAAGGCCGAAGTTGATCCTCATATGGTGAAAGTAGAAGCACTGAACAGGTATGATCCAGTTTATAATAGAATATTTTCATTGAATATGAGCACATTTCTTCAAAATAAGTCTTGTATAAAACACGTTATATTTGTATTTTAAATGAGCAATCGTTACAATTCTGCAACTCTTCGATTTACTGTAAATATTAATGGATCTTTTGACTTATTTTTAAGAAATAACGTTTCTATTTTTTTCTTGAATTCACCGATTAAAGTTATCATAAACGTAATTGACATATGAATTGTGTGAATTCGATTGAAATATTTTCTGTATGTAGTTGAAATTCTAAATTGTACAATACACACAAGTGGTTTGGTTTTATATTATTCGGAGTATATGAATTAGACACACGTTTTGTAAGATTATTGTTGTGGTGTTTTTTTCTTTGAAGGAACAGTGTTTTAATGAGTTTTATGTTTTCTTTTCTATCATGCGACGTCCTCTACACAGGAGTCTATTAAGGCAAGACTTTTGTATAAAAGTTTGACCTCTGCTTAGTCGCTTTACGTAATTATCGGTTGCTTTCGCCAAGTAGCGGTAATATGCATGGACGTTTTTGTTTTATAAAGTTCTAAAAAACATCTTTGGATAAGAATACTTTCAAGTTTGTATACAAAGTGTTTGCGAGTAAGATTTCTTGTTTGACGAAATTCTAGGGAGTTGGCATGACATAGTACTAAATATGTTATGTATTTTGGTAGTGACATTTTATATTTGAAATCATGACATTGAAAAATGTGGAATAAATAAACTATTTAATCAGACGGAAGAAGCTATTGGCAATGTATACAAGGCGATAGTTGTCATGATTTCAAAGAATATTATCTGTATTGTGTATCGGTGATTATTATTTTGTTATGAATTGTATATAGTGTATTATGCGGGTTAGCATGTGGTAGTTAGCGTTTGTCTTGCATTATGGTCGCACATAACCTGTACAAACAAGCATATTAACTTGGTACTTTACGGTACAGGCAAGCACAAGAATTGACTGAACGTACATCAACGGATCAGGCGGCCGCCATTAAGGAACCATTGTCCGCTGTCAACAAACGATGGGACGCACTACTTCATGGAATGGTCGAACGCCAGAGACAACTGGAGAATGCATTATTGCGTCTTGGACAATTCCAGCATGCGCTCAATGAGCTACTTGTCTGGATCGAGAAGACCGATGACACTCTGGATGAGCTCAAACCAGTTGCTGGTGATTCTCAGGTTAGTTTCCTTGCATTTGTATATTATTATCGCGGTTTTGTAAATATTATCCTCCAATTTATCTACAAGTTAACATTGTATGTTCGTTACAGATCCTTGAAGTGGAACTAGCTAAACTCAAAGTCCTAGTGAACGACATTCAAGCCCATCAGACATCCGTAGACACACTCAATGATGCTGGTAGACAGATTATCGAAAGCGGCAAGGGTACGGACGAAGCATCCGCTACTCAAGAAAAACTGTCCACTCTCAACCGTCAATGGCGCGATTTGTTACAAAAGGCAGCCGACCGTCAACGTGAACTCGAGGATGCACTCAGAGATGCCCAAAGATTCCACGCCGAGATCCAAGATCTGCTCAGCTGGCTGGGAGACATTGACGGTGTTATTGCGTCAAGTAAACCAGTCGGTGGTCTACCAGAAACCGCGTCCGAACAACTGGAACGCTTCATGGAAGTTTACAGCGAATTGGATGAGACTCGTCCAAAGGTAGAGACCATTCTGCAACAAGGTCAAGAATATCTCAAGAAAGGCTCAAATGCTGCCTCAAATCTCCAACATAACCTGCGCACGTTGAAACAACGATGGGATTCGGTGACTGCTCGAGCGAATGACAAGAAGATCAAACTGGAAATCGCATTGAAGGAAGCCACTGAGTTCCACGATGCCTTACAAGCGTTCGTTGATTGGCTGACCAATGCCGAAAAGGTCCTATCTAACCTCAAACCTGTGTCACGTGTCATGGACGCCATCTTGCTACAGATCGAAGAACACAAGACATTCCAGAAGGATGTTAGTGTACATCGAGAGACGATGCTGAACTTGGACAAGAAAGGAACACATCTGAAATACTTTAGCCAGAAACAAGACGTGATTCTGATCAAGAATCTGTTGATCAGTGTTCAGCACAGGTGGGAGCGTGTTGTATCGAAATCGGCAGAACGAACTCGAGCGTTGGATCACGGTTACAAAGAAGCGAAGGAGTTCCACGATTCTTGGTCTAATTTGATGAACTGGTTATCCGATACCGAACGGTCCCTGGACGAACTGGCAACCGAAGCTGGTATTGGTAACGATCCCGATAAGATCAAGGCACGGTTGGCCAAACACCAAGAGTTCCAGCGAGCATTGAGTGCGAAACAAGCCATCTATGATGCTACCATGAAGTATGGAAAACAACTGAAGGAACGTGCACCGAAGACAGACGAGCCGGCTATTAAACAGATGATGATAGACCTGAAGAATAAGTGGACAATTGTTTGCTCAAAATCCGTTGATCGACAACGCAAGTTGGAAGAAGCGCTGTTGTTCTCTGGACAATTTAAGGACGCTGTACAAGCTCTGCTTGAATGGCTGAAAAAGGTTGAGAAGAATTTAGCCGAAGACGGACCTGTTCATGGTGATTTGGATACTGTCAATGCTCTGATTGAACAACACAGAGTAAGGATTTAAAAATATTCTTCTTACAAATGAATCTTACGCATGTTTATTCTCTTTTATAGTCATTCGAACGTGATTTGGAGGCACGTGCCGCTCAGATGGAATCTGTAACTCGTACTGGCCGCGAACTTGAAGCTAAAGCCTCTCAAGCCGATGCTGCAACCATTCGCAGTCAACTTAACGAGCTGAACGGTTTGTGGGATCTTGTCTCAACGTTGAGCAATCGGAAGACATCGAAACTCGAGGAGGCACTGAAGGAAGCTGAACAATTACACAAATCAGTTCATATGCTACTGGAATGGTTGTCCGATGCTGAAATGAAACTCCGATTCGCTGGTTCCATGCCGGACGATGAACTAGATTCACGCACACAATTAGCCGAACATGAACAGTTCTTGCGAGAACTGAAGGACAAGGAAACAGAGAAAGATGCCACACTTGAATTGGCACAGAGAATCCTGGTCAAGGCACACCCCGACGGTGCAACTGTTGTTAAACATTGGATAACAATTATTCAGACTAGATGGGAAGAGGTATGTTTGCAAATATAACGATGAATGTTTAACGATTAACGTTAATTAAATGAATTTCAATTATTAGGTATCTTCGTGGGCAATTCAGCGTGAACAACGTCTTACAACTCATATGCAGTCACTGCGTGATCTTGACGATACATTAGAAGAACTGCTCGCGTGGTTACAAGGCTTAGAGAACACTTTGCTCGCTCTCAAGGAGGAACGTCTACCAGACGATATTCCCGTGCTGGAAGGTCTCATTGCCGACCACAAGGAGTTCATGGAGAATACGATGAAACGTCAGACGGAAGTCGATCGTGTCTGTAAAGCCCGCCAGATCAAACAAGCTCAAACCGTTACCAAGGATCCGCGCAAAATGTCTGCCAAGAACAAAACACCACTGTGAGTATCCGTAGCTTTGGTTAGAGTGTTTTACAGGATAACCGTGAATCATTGCGCAGTTAAAGCGCATCTGATAGTACCAATGTTGCAGGATTATAGTATTATTCTGAGAGATATACATTTATGCATGTATGAAAGTACGATGATGACGATGTTATAGATGTTGCACTCTTTTCATTTTCTATGTTTCTTTCGCACCAATGTGTTGCATGTTTATGTTGCTTTCATGTTGTGTCGTTGTGACGTGTTCGTTTGCTGTTACCACACCTCTTCCATTCTATCACATACAGTCGTGGCTCGCAACATGACGTACGCGAAACATCACCGGACCACTACGGATCGCTCAACCGCAAACAAAGGTGAGTTATGCGCGTGCGCAACCATGCGCGCAACCAAAGTGCGCAACCAAACATACACGACACACTCCCAATGTATTGTTTGATACCCGTGAATGTTGCTTGTTTTGTTTCTGATTTTAATTCGTGTTTTGTTCGTGTGTTTTGCTTGATTTTAGTTTCAAAGGTTCGAGGGATTTACATCCCGGTTCCAGAAAAGGAAGGTTAGCATGTTTCTCCGTTTTGTTATTTTTATTTCTTCTTCTTTTCTAATTCGACTAACTTTTGCTTTCGATCCTATTTTTTTTCTTACTAAATCTACTAATTTCTTCTGTTTGTTTCTTGATTGTACATATGGATAAGTTTGATTTGATTCTAATTAATTTTCAGATGAAAGGTAAACTTGTATAATCAACTAAATATAATATTAAATTCACTACTTGAAATTAGCAATTGTAACTATTTAATTATAATTGAAAGATGATTTAATTTCCATATTGATTATGGTATTTTATTTTGTATAATTTGCGTAGAAGTTCTAAGCATTGTTCAGAAATTACTAGTGTTTTTAAATTATTAATAATTCAATTTTTTCATAAACTATGTTCTGACATAAATGTATCTTCTGAACAGTGTTACAGATTAATGATTCCTGCTTATTATTACTAATAGGGTAGCTACTAATAATATTATTTATGATTTCATTAGTTAACCATTTTGGTGATTAATTATATTTTTATGTTTTTGTAAACGCACAGTGGTGACACTGGTATTTGATCAACCAACGCTAATGGTCACTGTGTTGTTGTTATATAACGTTGTTGGTATTGGTAGAAGCTTTGTGATAATTGTTTGCGTCATGTTGCATGTTTGATTCTTGTCCCGACAGCCGTACCAGTCCGGGTCGAGAGGTCACGCCGGATCCGTATCCTCATATCGGACCGCGATTCCCCCCCAAAGGAAGGTCAGAGCAACAAACATACATACATACACTCATCCGTCCACGCATTCAACAGAATCACAAAATATTCCCTTACAGATTATTATTACATCCGCCGATATTGTTCCGAGGAAAAAATTGCAGTTCTTTCTTGTGAAATAATGTTTAAAGCATTCTTAGACAATGCCACGTATATTTGTTTTTTTAATCCGAATTAGACTAGACAATGTGTACAATTAACAATCGTTTTTTTTTGTGATTCTGTAACAGAAAACATACATACATTTATATTAACACATCTCTATAACTTTGTTTCTATACTCGGTTTGTTTTTGTCGCATGTGAGTGGTAGAATTACTTATTGTTTGTATGGAAACAAGGTTATTTTATCATTAGTGTCATTCATGGTATCCAAATTGCTACACAGAAAATAATCGGCTTGATCACTCATAATCACGTTTTCATTTATTATCACACACAAGAAAAAGAGTGATTAGAGTGTATTATTAATTTTAAAATATTTTGCACCAGTACTAATTTTCGTGTTAAATCCTGAAAATCACGGTGGAATTATTTTAAATATGTTTTAAGCCTGAACAAGTGACGTAATTATTTCTTCAGGATTTGACCTTACTATGTGTATTTATTTCTAGGAGGATGTGTAGTAATGATTATATATGTTTATACAGCAAGGGTAGCGAGCCAGAATTCCGGTCACCACGAGTCAAACTGTTGTGGGACCGCTGGCGTCACACGTGGGTTCTAGCGTGGGACAGACAACGTGCCCTGTACGACAAACTCGCCTACTTACAAGAAGTGGACAAGGTCAGAAACTTCTCATGGGACAACTGGAGAAAGAGGGTAAGTTTTGTGCGGTCAATGGCAAAATAGTAACAAACAATTTCTAAATGCATCTTGTGTTGTAATAGTTCTTGAAGTTCATGAACCATAAGAAGTCAAGATTGACAGACCTGTTCCGTAAAATGGACAAAGACAATAACGGACTTATTCCACGTGAAGATTTCATCATCGGAATTATGAATACTAGTAAGTTATGTTCATTTTCGTATGCTTGTAGTTTTAAATGGGATAAAATATTAACTATATCGTCGTTGTTTATGAAAGACACTAGCCAATGATTTGTTCTATAGAATTCGATACATCTCGATTGGAAATGAACGCCGTGGCCGATTTGTTCGATAGAAACAACAGCGCATTGATTGATTGGAAAGAGTTCATTGCGGCGTTGCGTCCGGATTGGGAAGAACCCAAAACCGGTATGGAATCGGACAAAATCCATGATGAGGTGAAACGGCTCGTTATGCTTTGTACTTGCCGTCAGAAGTTCAGAGTGTTCCAAGTTGGTGAAGGAAAATATAGAGTAAGTTATACGCGCAAAAATGGAGATCCTTTATTGCATAAATAGATGTACGATAGAATTAATTGTATAAATGTTTATAGTTCGGTGATAGCCAGAAACTGCGACTGGTTCGTATTCTGCGCAGCACCGTGATGGTTCGTGTCGGCGGCGGCTGGGTGGCTCTGGATGAGTTCTTAGTTAAAAATGATCCGTGCCGAGGTAAGTTCGCAACATACATTACCGACACTAATTATAGTACGTGAGATGTATCTGGTATTCGATGGGCAATAGAGAAACCTTCACTAGATCAATTGGTTTCAAACTTGTACTTCGTAACTGTCAATTTGAAGAGTTCTCTGTTGTACGGGTCAATGAAAAATTTCTTCTTTCTTCGAAAATCCCTACTCAAAATTCAGTTGGAATCATAATTAGTATTTTTCGTCATAACAGTTGAAAAGAAATTATTCATTGACAATAAATATAGTATAACTGAATAGAATTATGTTACATATTATACAAACACACATCAACAGTATACAAATAATGGGAAAAATAACCGATAACTAAAAATGATCTGAGTAATGAAATTTAAAAAAAAAAACACGTTAAAAATTAACCGAACCTAAGGCCCTGTTTAATAAACATTGTGACTAATTTATGTTAATACAGTGTTTGACATCCTATCCTGTGTTTCCCCACGCTAAAAAAACTATAACAATTCGCTAAGAAAAATAAACAAATACTGCTACGTTCACAGCCACCTCGTATTTGATACTAGTTGTGGCTGTAGTACATACTTCATATAACAGATATTAACTGTCTTCTCCTGAGGTAACGTAAGCTTTCTCATCGTAACGTAATCATGTTTGACCGTTTTATAATTTGTTTGAATTCATACGCTTATATATTCATTCGATAATTCTCTTAAAAACATCATCCAACCAATATCAAGTCGCTTGCTTTTTGCCCATATAGATGGCTCTGTAAAACTGAATCTAATGGTTAAAAATCGTGCGACTTGACGCAATTGTTACACAACATTGTTGTAACGTGTATTATCGCGTATGCTTCAGGGATGGTTTGCAAACTGACTAACATATATGCTTTTTGTCTTTCATTCGCAACAACAACAACAAACAAAATGGATTTCCTATCATTTTTAACATTGTTTTAACAATCACTTTAACCTGATTTGTTTTTCATTGCATACATTGACATCTAACGGTTTCCTTTAAAAAAAAAAACACTTTGGTTTGGCATACCTTTGCGTTGTACATAGTTATGTTAGTCCTGCCCTTACCTGACCCGAACAAGCCTGAGCAGCACGACCCCTGGTGTCCTTTCGGTAAGCTGGGATGGTATATGAATGTGATCGGTCACTTGAACATTTGTCCGCCTGTGATATGGACGAGTGTCCGATGTATACTTTGGATGTTGTTTGCTAGTTGTTACTATTTTTCTCTGGGTTTTGTTTTCTCTTTAATGATTGTCTTTGATTGGTGCATGGTTTTAATTTGGTTCTCACATACACATATATACGTACACTCAGCACATTACTATTGTTTATGACGTCACAGTTTCACGTATTTCATACGTGCTTTATGTCTTTCATTTTGTATATTTACCGATAGATCACAAGTCGCTACGTTGTAATCAGTATTACCGTTAAATGTTGTAGAATTATTACCGTTTACTATATTGTAAATTATGAAAATGTGTCTATCGATAATATCAAGTGACAGATGAATTACTTACTAGATTCTAGTTTAGTTTCCAAATGCACACTGCATGTTTTGTGTGCTTCACTGTTGAAACTAGTAGTAGTAGTACTTTTCTGCAAATAGATGAAGTTCTAGTTGAGTTAGTACCGACACTGTGTGCATATTATCTAGGTTATAGTTGCTTGGGAGCGTACCTATTGGTTAAAGGTCGTACTACACTACACTATATGCATATTGTCTAGTGTATCTAGATGTGAAAGATATACATTTTGTAGAAAGGTACATCTACTATATTGTGTTGTGTTTTAATGACATACCGAACAGTTTTATATGTCAACCATATTTACAGAACAACATTACTATAAAACTTTGTTTAACAGTTCATGTTGTTCTGCGATGTAATAATGAATATTCTTTATTTGTGTGTTCCATAACATGAAGAGAAAAGAAAAATATTCTTGTAATTGTAGTAGAATTAGATTACACTGAATGTATTACTATGGTGGGTTCGATTCCCATCTTTAACTAGTAGTTACATAAAATTGTTTCTTATAAATACAGCAGTGACTTTGATGTAAAATGTTAAGTGAATCATGTCATGGAACACACTCTATTTTTGATTAATTTCAAAAACACTTTGCTTATTTTGATTTTTGTTCTTTTTTACACTTTTCCTACACCACCACCACCACCTGGTTCTTTGTACCTTACATATCTCTATCCCTGTCACATGTGTTCTATATTCTCCCTATTCGCTCCCTTGTGCGTGTACTCATTCACTCACTCACTCACTCACTCACTATCTATATATATCTCGCCTGACTACGCCTACTTGATCCACCGCGCACAGCCAAAGGACGCACCAACATTGAACTCCGGGAACAGTTCATATTGGCAGACGGCGTGTCTCAGTCCATGACCGCGTTCAAGCCACGCACCTCCGCTTCGGCGAGTCCCGCGTCCACGGGTGCCCGAACACCTAGTGCCGGACCCATCACCAAGGTTGGTTCACCATCATATATACACTTCCACTCTCTTATGTCACCCCGTCAACAGTTATACATCATTCTCAGTTCTCGTACTATCTTGCCTTCAGGACAGACAGAGAGAACTGTGTGGTTTACATCTTATTCAATTTACCGGTTACTGTTTAATATAAAAGTAGAATTACTTGTATTTAAAATCAACGAATGTTTCAAGAAAACACCCAACAATTTGATAATACTAAATCAAAGTTGTTTTCCGAACATTGCACGTTCTGATCTTAGAATATTTCAAGCATTTTGCGTGATTTTTGACGTGAAACTTTTTTTTTCTTTGTGCATTTTTGAAAGAATCTCTATTTGAATTTTGATTTATTTTTGTGATATTACGAACAAGTAAACTTTCACGAACTTGATGAAGGTGTTATTTATCACTGTGTAGCATATGACAGCACATGTATACAGTTTATAAGTATGAGGTCTCGAGACAGGTTGCACAAGGATTCTAGAACATGCTTGCACTAGTCTTACTTAGTATGCATGGTTATCCGTAAGTATTTAGCATGCTTTCTTAGTACTATTACTTCTAGCAATTACACTTGGGTCGTGTAGGTATAGAGTAGCACGCATTGTGAAGGTACGGTATTATTTAAATCTCTCTTCTAGGTACATTCGTATGTGTCCATCGTAATATATCCATGATGTTTTTATTACATGTATTTACAAACCTCAGGAGACGAAATTCAAAATTATATATGTGTATCCTCAACTCCCCCCCGCATTCCTGGTGTACCCCGAAAATAAACAACCTACGTGTTAATACAAAATAATTAAATCATTTTTCATAATTCATTTTTAGTCACAATTCTCGCTTTTTATTTCATTCTGCACATTTATATATCTGTTTCGTTATCATTTATTTAAAAAAAAAATTACTAATAAAACAAAATTAAAACAGAAAATTAAACAACTTCAAATTCTACACGTTTTGCATGTTATATTTTCGATATAAACAGAGCTGTTCAAATTTTTTTACAATCAGTTTCAAATGAATATGTATATCTCTCAACCAAATCCTATTTTTTACATCACCATATTTGTATATGTATTCATTTATCTTAAAAAAAATATGAGTAATAAAATTTTGAACAATCTGTTTAAAAGTTGCATATATAGACAAAGAAATTATATATTTCGGAAACTTTCGAAGACAAAATTTCACTTATAATTCTCAAAGTTAGTTCTATATATGTAATACTGTATAAAACAAAATTCTGTACAAAATTCAAACCGTTTTTCATATTACGATATTCGCCTCTTACATACTTGGCATACATACACAGATTGTCCATTGAAACATATTGGTATGTTTCCTGTATGGACTAAAACATACACACAACAACCAAACAAATATAACAGTAACATACACACACATCAATACGTACTTTACAAAATATTTGAATGAGACAACATAATGTGTACCTTAGCCGAAGAACACTTACGGGAGCTGATGCCCATATTTGAACGACTGCGTGCGAGGGAAGAGTTGCCCTTCGCATATCCGATTCATGTTGGGTCCACTCTGAGCTCCACACACGCACATTCGCACTCTTCCTGTCAGTGGGTAATGTTAACACAAGAACTTACTACTTACTTACTTACTTCCAAACAGTAAACACATCTAGCCACCGTAACCATGTCGTGACGTGTGTGCATTTGTTATATATATATTGCTCGCTGTTATAAACACTTATATACTTACTCACTATCTATCTATGAATGCTGCAACATTTTTCAACTGCCAGGGTGAATTTGCATGCATTTTGTTTATTTGTTATTCTTTCTCTTATTTTGCAAGTTCTATGCACCATTTATTATGAATCATCTACGCACGATCATTCATAATTAAAATGCAATTAATTAAATCAAGTTTTAACCTTAAAGTTTTGGTTGTATTAAGGTTTTACCAATAGGATTGAACATTGTATTGTATTAACAAATTCAACTAAACATATACTATCTATATATTATCAGCCATTTCGATAATCTTGAAAGAGTACTTTGTGTTTTAATATACAAGATTTCAATCTGGCATTTACTTATTATAAATGAAATGCCAATTGAATGACACACTACATTTGGCTGATAATATAAGACTTGGAAGAAATTATTAGTAGATGTATGAAGAAATGTTTGGACTAATATTAATTTTGTTGATTAATTGCATGCGTAGTGTAGTTTGTGTTTGTGGTTCTATTGTGATTGGTTGGTTTAGTGGCAGCAATCGGCCCAGAAAAAGACCACCATAAGCTATTATATCTCTCACAAGTACCAATGGTGAGTACCTACCGGATATCGGGTAAGGTAACTTTCTGTTTCAGTGTTAGAACAGATAGTGCGCATGCGCGCGCACTCACACAGAACAGGATAGATGCGCACGCGTAGTAAACAGTACTGGTTTGTAGAGAACGCAATGGTAAAACGGCTGTACTAGAACAGTTCATCAAATTAGTTCTCGTCAATGTAAACTCGCTCAGGTATTGAGACAGTTCGACCAAAAGGCAACTCGTTTTTGACACATTGTTTATTATAAACACTGTTATTAATTATTTTTAGAGTTACATGGCATAAGCAACATTCTCCAAAAACGAGGTACCTCAATACATTCTAGAATATACTCGTATTAATCATCATCATCATCAGTTTGCTTTTCAGTTTTTAACTTGCTTCTGTTTATTATTATTTTCATTTAATACAAAGTCACGATTTCAAATTGTTTCTAAATGCAGATATATTTTACTCGGATCTGAAATATGTTGGTCAAATCAAAATATATGTAGTATTCTAAATCCATTTTCTCTATAGATATTCTCGATTAGTTTACTCTTTGTATTCGTCACAGTTTTGATCATACTTGTATTAAATGAAATCTGACATTCACAAAGCTTAGAATGTTAGCAGCAAACTGGACAAGTTAGCCTTAGTTGTGTGTGCATCACTTGTGTTGTGTTGTGCCAGCCGTTATTATGAGTCACTGCATAGCACGGTATCTCATTGCAATATTGTTCCACTCAGGTACGAGAAAGATCACAGCGGTCCGTGCCTATGAGCGGTCCGCCACGTGCATCTCGTTCCTCGTTAACAGCGAGCACACCGGACTCACTCTCTGACACAGAGGGTGGCACCACCAGCAGGTCGATCAGGAAACCCACGACATTCCGGTCAACTCTAACGCCAGGCGGATCACGACCTGGATCCAAACCGAACTCGCGACCCAGTTCACGACCGGCTAGTCGAGCAGGAAGTAAACCACCGTCCAGACACGGATCAAATCTTTCTCTCGACAGTACAGGTAAGATTATCGTACATTCACATTAAAACTACATTCCCTAGCCCGTCACTATAATATTTAATGCTATCAGACGCAAGCGATGTTTTACTGACAATCCAACAATCGCATGTTTACAATGAACGTAAATATTACAGATGATGGTACACCATCAAGAATACCGATACACAGAAGAATGACACCAACACCGAGTCGACTTACCACGCCTACTGGATCTGCACGTAAAGTGACAGTGGCCAATGGTAATTCGACATCCCGACCGAGGACTCCAACAGGACTTATCTCACCAGCTAGTCCTGCTACCAGGTACATAATTACTCATTAAACATAACCTTTAATTATCTCTCGATATGATTTAGAAACACACCCTGTGTCAGCATTTGCTTGTCATACAATAACTTAAACTTATTATTAAATAAATGGTGATTGAAATAACCATGGTTAAGGATTTTAACATATTTTTTTTGTTGTTTAGTCAATCTACAAATGACAATTATTTACAGTTATCTACCTATATTTCAATTTGAATGTACATATATTATTCAATGTTTAACGCACTTATTCAATGTACTATATTCGGAATGATTATAATTGATAACAGCACTATTAATTGTTAGTTAATAAGATTAATTATATACGGCACGTGTTCTAACATTGCTAGATCAAGTGGAATACCGCGAGCATCCAGTATTCCCACGCTAACAGCCATTGCAACACCGCCCAGGTAAATATCTTATTAACCAGTTCTTACTATCTCTTCAAATAAATACAATCTATCTTATGAATGTAATTTTATAATACTGCTAAATTCACTTTCCTATAAGCTATTCACATGATCTTATTTATAATTTATTCGTACATGTTTTCTCAAAAGGGAATTTCATCTTAAATAATATCAAACTGTTACATTTTGCAGTTCTATTTCAAGTATAATACTCGATTATCGTTTAGTATTAATTTCCTTTTGCGAAGCGTAACTTGACTTATAAAATGGCGTATTCTGTACATTATTATCTTATTATAACAACGCTATCTCTGTATAATATTCTTATGTGGTACTTGGTGTCTAGTACTAGGTCTCGCATTCCGGTGTATGTTGGTATGCCTGACACTGAACCGGAATCACCGTCCACATCTAGTGGCTCGTATTCGGTGTCATTTTCTACCGGGTAAATTTAACAGCATGCCTCTTTTTCTACTGGTTGTTGATGAGTTTGACAAGAGTGGACTGGAGTTTCTTGAACTGTTTTCTTTGTTTCTGTTTGCTTATTAGTTACCTGTATAACGTGGGACGAATTGTATATATCACAGCAAAAATGTAATGAACACAATTTCACTTTTACAATGTTTGTTACTAGGCATGTTTAAATCTACACCTACATATATTCATATGTTACTTAAAACTATTTCTATATTGAGCATGATTCTTTCTTCGTTTCGTCATATTTTATTTTATAGTAAAACTGTATCACGTATTATAGAAATAGCGAATTACATTATTTGTTGTGAATGTTTTCAATTTACATTGTTTTTTTCGCACTTTGAATGCTATATTTTTTTGCACAATGCTATTTGCTGATAGACGTTATTCGTATTATGCATGCTAGTAGCCAATATACACTTCACTGTACTAACAATATTATATATTTCTACACATGCAGCAGTAATTCCACAAGGACTTCTTCGAAGTCGAAAGCCTCTTCTGCTTCTAGGTATTCTACCTGCTAATAATAATTACCTGTCTTCAGTATAATATACATAACTACAACATCAATATAATATTTAAAACATTCTACTGTTTATAAATGATGTTGCATGACCGCCATCTTTAATACCATAACTAACGAGCATGTTTCGCAGGAGTCAATCAACCAAAACAAGATCTATGTCCATAAGTAATGCCCCAGTGTTACGGACAGCGTCTAGGTAAACTAAACTATCTAACATTCATTCATTCATTCATTTCACCAAACTTATGTATCATTCAGAAACAATGTATAATTCAGTTTAATTATCATATCTCTCTCTGGCATGGTTCACATTTACAATTATGTTCTTAATATGGTTCAGCTCTGGTACCATATGTTTATTTATTTATTCTACATTTCACAGGAAATACTACAAACTAAATCATATATTCATCTAATAAGCATTATCTAATATCCACATTCTGTTCATACAAATTTATATCATTCATTTCTCAAAGTTGTATAGTGTTAATCAAATCAGTATGTCAATGTTTAAAATTGCGATCTTCTTTATGATAATGTAAACTTTTAATCGAGAAGGTCGTGTTTAAAACAATACATTGTATTATATAAAAAACGGCTTAAAAAATTTGCGTGCAGTGAAATAATTATGCAAGCTTTTGCGCGTGATTATTTTTTTATTAACAAATATTGATTTTTATTTCGAGTCTGCATAAACGTATATTTTGCAAACTGATTCATATTTGAATGTTTTTTTCGAATAGGACGAGAACACCATCTGGTTCTAATACGCCCGTGCCGCCTGGCTTGACGACGGCTGCGTCTAAACTGACACGCAAAGCGTCCGGCGCATCCGACACGTCCACGGGCCAAGCCCGGAAGGGCACAAGGACTCCGACCGAGTCCCGGGCACCATTTAGATTATAAAACGGTGTAACAGTTTACCACAACAATCTCTACCATCCGCATATGTTAAATATAAAAGAGTACACTTAACTGGACATCCGAAACGCGATTTAAGAACCAATTACTTTAATTTTTATTTTGTTGAATTGATCATTTGATTTTCTGAAAATCTCATTTATATTATTTATCGTGTTTCAGTTAGTTGTTGATTTTGTTTTCTTTTTATAATATTATTTCTTGCCTGTGTAATTGTATATTCTCATGTACGTAATTATTGCATATAAGTTGCCATAGTCATTGAAGTGCTTGGACATAAATAACTACATACATAGGTACACATTGCTTTCATAAATATACGAGTATACACTTACGTTTATTTTACACCAGACAATGTGTCACTTTCATTTATTTTTTGTTCTAGTTTGTTTTTTCTAACTCTTGTACGTACGGTTTTTAATTTAATTTAAAATGGTTGTGTGGTTATTTTTGGCTACGCATATGACTCATTGCTGATAATAGGGACCATTTCTTTGTAATTTTTTCACTACTTAATACTAATTATTAACCTCTAACATTGGAAAAGAGAATTTTCAAACTAAGTTTTACTCAAAGTGATTAATGAATAAGAAAAAAAAAATCATAATAATACGATACGAACGATGATTGTGAAATTCGTGTGCTGCTGTGTTGTATTGCGCATGCGCATACGATAACGTTAACGCCAGAACGCTGTTGTACGCATGCGTGATTACATACAGCTACACGCCCACCACCCCCTCCAGCCCCTTTTGTATTTTGTTGTTTTGTTTTTTATATTCCCTGAAAGGTGCATTATATAGTTTTTGGTATGTAAGTTCTAATGAGTGATTTACCAATGAGAGCGAATCTATAAATAATTAAATAGATATGTATATGTGTATGTGACATGTTATTTTTTATCGCCAGTAAGAAGAAACACGTCACTAGACGTATATATATATGGATATATAATATACATATAGGTACATATATTTATTTACATTATATAAGTATTTTTTATTTTTAATGTATCACTTTAGTTGCTTTATATACACTGTATTATTTAACATATTAATTTTGTTATTCGAATAAATTAAAATTTATTAATTTTCCTGGGTTTTATTTGTTGTTTATTGTTTTTGAGAAGGTACGCATTCATCAGTAGACAGTATAAATAATACTGTCTTTATTGAAATATAACCGTTATGCGTTCGTGCCAAGATTTTTATCTGTACATGTCTTTGCTATCCAGCTTACAATACCATGAGCTTGTCTTTAAACATTGTGATAACTGTTGAGAATAATGAATAGTATATCTTTCTCAACCAACTATAACATGTTAACTATAAATTAATAGTCTTATAAATGCGAGTCAATATATCAAGTACAGCTGCA
The DNA here is from genome assembly GCA_963422195.1 of Carabus problematicus. Lineage (NCBI taxonomy): Eukaryota > Metazoa > Arthropoda > Insecta > Coleoptera > Carabidae > Carabus > Carabus problematicus. Next base: position 2,391,184 of record OY728583.1, on the reverse strand, counting down.
TGGTGGACTTAGCATTTTTTGGTCAATCAAATACAATATTATAATAGTTAAATTGTATAATAAACATTTTTGGACAAGGTGCATTCTTGTTTAATGTAAACGGTCTTGATATTTACATATGTTTGTTTCAATGCACTTTTTTGTAAAAACGTAGACGTGTACGATTTTGCTATGCTCTCTGTACATCATAGTCATGCAGATAATTATAAACAATACTATTAATAAACGCCTAAACAATAAAGCACAACATTTGAAAAGTAATTGTAGTTTTATTATCCACTAACAATGTATATTATTTTCTGTTTCTTTGAATGCAATGTTAGACGATTTGTTTTGGGAATTCGAAGCTTTTTGACTATATGACTGATAATTCGACGCCCTGTGATGTCTCACAGTAGTGCATATTACCATTAAGTCGGTAAACAAATTGTGACCAGGCCCCTGTTCCTCGATATATGCTCCCGCAAACCTAATAATGAACATGAACTAAAAAATTAAATTCCTAGTAGTATTCAAGAAATAAAACAATGAAGATAAAATATATAATGAACTGTCAAAACAACGTACCGAATCCTATTGCTCTTAATAATAATACTTGGTTTTATCAATATTATATTTATTTTTATTGTACATTAGAGTTAAATAATAATACTATTCTATAATTAGTTATTGGCAGTAAAAATATAGTTTATGTAAATCTAATATTCACGCCATTAATATGATTCTACCTAGATCTAACAAAACAATACTAAAAATATTTTACATTATATAATTCGCGTAATAATATCCATATTTTATTTCGTAAATACATATTTGTTAATAATCTTATTCATATTAATTTTAATTCTATCAGGAATAGAAATGTTTATCTTCACGTACAGCTACTGTTTAGCAATTTTCATTAATACTTCTAATCTATTTTAAATAGCTTTATCACGCATAAAATTGTTAATTCTTATATAAAAATATCTGTTCAAATGAATTTAAGAATATATTTCAAATGTATCCATTTCCGGCCGTATTCTTCGTCTTCTTCCGGTTCTGTTTGTTCTTGTAACGAGTCCTCTGCGTACTACAGGAAACGAATGCAGATCACGTTTCGGCGTTCGACTAGTCTGATTCTCAGTGTTACTTCTATTTCTCGGTACAGAAATTAAGAACAGATCATCGAAATCGTCAAGTTTCTTGTCCTGCCTCGTTTTTTCCGTGTTTGTGTCCACCACATCGAATTTCAGTACTTTATCTGAATCGTCTTTCGCCATTTTTTCCGAGACTTCTGGCATTGGTATTCTAACAAACAAAACGTCATCTGCATTATCGGAATGATTAGTAATTTGGTACTTTGAATTGCTAAAATCATTTGATTTGATGGTGTGGACCAAACTATTGATAGCTTCGTATTTTTTCGATTCATGGATCATATTCCTGTTTTGCCGGTCTGGTAATTCGTCTATAGTTGTGTTTGGTGGCAATTCTTTGTGCAAATAAGACACCGGCCAATGACGAGCTGCTCCAAAGCCACCTGGTTTTGGTGGATCGAGGAACTGCTGGTGGAATTTGTCCTCGTATTCGTCCAAACTGGGTCTAGGAGGTCGTGGTTCTGGTCCCGATGATCCGTAAGGTGGACGATACGGTCGTTCTGAGTGCCAAGATGAACCTGGTCTTGATGCTGGTTTCGGTAAGTACGGTTCGTAATTTGAAACACCGTAATGTGGTTTTGTATGTATGATACTGTTGTGTTTATCTGCGGGAAACTGGTGATGCTGATACGGATAATAACGGTCACTGCATTTACGCCATTGATCACGAGATGGACCAACGTAACACCTGTCAATATATCAATTTAATAAGATACGTACTACTTTGGTTATATGATCTGAGATTATAATTTACAAGTATAGTAAAACCCCGTACAGTGCGGCTATAGTACGGTTTAACAAAAAAATTATATTTATTTTATAATACAAATTTTGTGCTTTGATCAACAAATTCTTCTCCAAGTAAATTAAAAAAAAAATATCGCACACTGCATTCTAGCGGATTTCTAGTGAACTGTAAACTACTATCGAGCGATTTTATAAATTCAATAGTTGGCAACATTGCTTGCACACTTGTTCAACTAAAACTTAACCGTGTTGGCAATAGTGTCACAGCTGGTCGCAGCGGACAATCATTAAATTAGTGTAAAATTCAATTCTCTCAATTTTCAAGTGAATTAAATTTTAATACCCATTAAATAACGATGAGTGTAAACCGAAGAAAATGCCAAGATGATACTGTTGCTCATAAACGTAAGTGGCTAACATTAGAACAAAAGCTTAATGTAATCAAGTGTCATGAAGAGGGTGCATCATTTGCGAACATTGGCCGTAAAAATGGAATGAACGAGTCGTCGGTTCGAAAAATTGTTAAAAATAAAGAACAGTATAAATCGCAAGGTATAGCTACGAATTCTTATTTATCAATAATGAATAAAACTAGAAGCACTAGAATGACAACAATGGAACGGCTATTAGCCATATGGATCGAAGATCTAAGTCAAAAACGAATTCCGGTTAGTCAAAGGGAAATTCAAGCCAAAGCATTAAGCCTTTACAGTGACTTGAAAGACATTGATGACATAGAAAACGAAAAATTTACAGCAAGTCGTGGGTGGTTTTCTCGTTTTAAACAACGAAATGGTATTCATAATGTTCGCATTGTCAATGACAAAGTGGCGGCTTCAAAATATCCGGAAGAGTTATGTGAAATTGTACAAAATGATGAACAAATATTTAATGTGGATGAAACGGAGTTGTTCTGGAAAAGATTGCCATCCCGCACGTTTATTGCAGTTCAAGAAAAATCTTGCTTTGAAGCAGACACCAATTTACTAGATAATGAAACTCTTATTAACATAGATGAACAACGGACTCATGAAGAACTGGAGGATAAATTGGACAATGAAATCTGTGCTGAAATACCAGTAAAAGAATTAACAGCTGAACAACTATCAAAAATTCTTAGGACGGTTGACACTTTGTCAGAGCAGATTATGGAAATTGATCCTAATCTTGAACGTAGCCTTTCAATTCGCAGATCATTAAACAATTCAGTTCGTAGTTATAAGGAATTATATGAAGATATAAGGCCAAAGAAAAAATATGTGCAAATATCATCAACGCAATTGTTAGAAAATAAAAAATGAATTATAAAAACATGTACATATTTGTAATTATACATCCATACAATTATACGTAATGTAATTTTGTAAAATAATTTTAAATAAATCAATACATACTTGAATTTAAAATGAATTTTTTGGAACCAATTATCAATTTTTGTATAAACATATATAGTATATCTCGATAAGTGCGGATTCAAATATTACGGCTTATTAGCGGAACCGATTAACCGTACTGTGCGGGGTATTACTGTATAGAACCCCTGATAAAAATACTACATAAAATATACTTGATTTTATTACTTACCACGGATAGTGATATCCTTGTGAATAACCACATCGGTGATCAGGTCTACAACAATAGTCCCAACTACCAACTTCGCCACCTTCCAACTCGCAAGACCAGAATCCAGCTTCACGATTCTCTTGGCACGTGGAGCCTCTACGGCAGGGCCATCCATTCACAGAGTACACACTCCAAGTGTCCAAAGCATTGTGAGGACCTAGACGATAACATAATTGTTTGAACATGTCAGCAGAGTCTAACGATACATATTAAGTAACAATACATACAAAAATAAGTGTATTATTCAAAATAGTAACGTGTAAAAGTGAGGTTAATTACCATGTGGATGTCTTCCCCCTTGTCCATGTCTATTAGAGTCATCTAATGCCGAACACTGTGGACTATAATTGTCCCAAGCGAACAGCCAAGAATCTGGATCTCGAGTGTAATCCAAATCTGGTAATAAGTCTCGCAGTTCGATATCAGATAGTTCACAGTTTGGTTGACCTTTCGGTGCTAGATTTCTAGAAGTTTTATTTGAATTATAATAAAACATTAGCTTTGGTGAATGTATAGTTCTATGATTTACCTGTAACTGAATGACATACAAGGAAATTCTGTTTCTTCTCGAGCTCTTGTGCACTCTGCTTTACAAGCTAATTCAGTGGCAACCGAGAGAGCGCCTTTAGTTGCTTCCGAGGACAGACGAGCAGGTTTAGCGTAGCCAACGTAACATACTGCAATGACATTCATTTATATTACTGAGAGTAGATTGTTTTTAATAGATATTACTTTTATCACTCGGTTTGGGCACCGCTACACCATGATCTCCTATTCCATGATGTCCCGCTATGGTGAAATGATCTTGTTCACAACCATGCCCGTAGCTACCACGTTCATAAACCTCGTATCCAGGCTCTGGGACTAGATCCTTGCGTGGATCAAGTTCTGCGTATGGCCAGTCGGATAATTGACAGTTGTCAATAGAACCACCAGGAAATGGTGGACCATATCTATAAGTAGGAATTATTTACATGTATAATCGGTATTACAAATATACTAATATGGATTCGATCATCGACGTACCTATAACTGAATGACCGGCAAGTGAATCTTTTAGACGTTAGACATTCCAATTGGCAATCCACTATGGACTTACAATCGATTGAATCTTTGACCACTGTATGATCCATTCTTTGTCCACTTCTAACTCGTAAGAAACATTCTACAAAACAAATGATTTGTTATGAATATTTGTCATACAATACTATCGAATAAGTGATACATACCACTTTCTTCTCGAATGACTGGAATCAAACAACTTGGACGTTTATGCATTGTGTAAATGTCAAAGTCTCTGTCTGGTTCCAAATCCGTGTAAAAATCTAAATCCTTGTAAGGTCTATCACTCAAGTAGCAATTATCCGACGGTGAACTTAAAGTTATAGAATATCTACAATGATTCAACCACAAGATTAGAATTATATTTGTATAAGGTTGGTTGTTAGTTAATATATCAGTTTGTCAAAGTCCAGTCTTCAAAACCTTTTATTATTTACAATGCGTCCTTCTCTCGACAAGTCTGTTTCATCGTTCCAATAAATATTGGTCAAATGTCTTTGGAAATCAGTCAGCTGTTAGTTATACTTAACAATGAAAGGCCGTGTACATTACCTGAAACTGAACGATACACATGTAAAGTCTTTTTCTATGTAACATAGTTTTTCACATTCGTGTATGTTGGGAACTGCGTAGAACTTTTTCACAATGGTTTTATGTAAGCGAAACCCCATTCCTTGGCGAGTAGAACAATCTATAGAAAATGTATACTAGTAAATTCCTGACGTATTTATACGTCAAGTATTTTAAATATGTTTTACCATCATCTCTGGGATATGCTGGACCAGGTCGATGGTAACTACTGTCGTCGTAACCAATATGATTAATCTGGTGACCACCATGACCGTAGCTGACATGGCTGCTGTCAAAATGGGAACTGCCTCCTGAATGATGACTATAAACACCACCATGATGTCCGTCTAATGGTAAATAAGGACCTCCATCTATGTACAATGTATTTCTTTTACTTCGAATCTCGCTTTGAATAATCTCAACATGAAGTCTTTCATGAATGTTACCAAAAGTAACAAGTATACTTACCATAACCAGGCCCAGAATGTGGTAACAGACCTCCACCTCCGCTGGGTCTAGGTAACTCATGATAATGTCGCCTGTCGCTATCGTACTGTCCATGTTGATGTTGTTTGTCAAGTCCCCAATAATTGTAGCTGTCCTTTCTATCGCCACCATGATACCCACCAGTTCCATAACTTCCTCCATATCTACCCCAGTCGATTGGTCCGCCAACTTGTCCAATCCTGTATGGAATAAAATGTCTCCTCTCTTCATAATCGTGTCGGTTCTGATTTCTCCTATTCTCATGTCCATAGTACGAATCTGGACCGCCAAAGTTTCCGTAAGTGCCTCCATACGAACCCCACTTCTTCGATTGTTCATGGTTGTTGAAACCCCAGTAATTTCTATCTTTTTCCCTGTCATGGTAGTAGGAATCCTGGTATCTGTAATGCGGATCGTAATGCGGATAATGTGGCTCCGGACGGCGATTGGGAGGTGGCGGTAATGGTTGAACATGGTCGTACGACGGACGCCAGTCGTCAGCATAAGGAGGATGTGGTCTAACCGGGTAATGGTAACCAGAACTGAAACTATAATGGTGATGATCTTGCCTATCGCGGTTGGAGTAATGGTGTTCATAATAATGGTGCGGCGGTCCAGGACGTCCAATTTCTGAAAGAATTACAATCATGCTAATTAGAAATGATTCATGGACTTCTTATATTTATTACCACAAATTAACTTCACGCCAATGTCTATTACATAAAGAGTGGATTGTTAATTGTGTTTTTAATTAGAAATAAATTTATAGGGATCTCCACTAGACCATTACTATCCATTTTTGTGATTTGTGAATTCCTATTGTTTACAATGTCGAAGGTCAAATGGCTCTATTTAATTAATTAGAGTATGTAAGGATGAGTGCGTATTTCGGTAATAAATGATCTTTTCATTATTCCACAATGTGTTAATCATGTTATATAATGTGCATTGCTGGCATTACCTTCATCGTTAATAAAACAATAATTTGTTTAATTTAGCTTCAATCAAATAAATCACGAAAATTTCAACGAATTAAACTAATACGTATATTAAGTAATAAAATAGATAATGAAATCAGTAGGGTGTATGTACAAATTCATATAAAATTTCGTTATATCGTTCTGTTAAAGAATAATCCTGATTGTATTTAAAAATTTTATTATCTGTCATAAATATTTATAATAAAAAGCGTATAATTATAAATTGTGGCATTTGTATATAGTACAGTCATTGTTAGTATAACATATAGGCACTAATGATTATCAAGTAATTCAGTTAAATAACTATTGCTATTCTACATTTACTAGAAAGAAAAATATTATATAATACGTTTTAGGAATATGTCACACAACTTGATTATGGTGTTATTTAATATTTCGGTACTGTGATTAATATTTGCAAATCGCAAGGACTTTTTCTACCTTTCCGTCCATCTTCATAGGCTGGTCGATATCCTGGTGGCGGTCTACCATACTCTGGTGGATATCGTCCACCTGGCGGAGGACGTGCAGGTGGCAATGGGTATCTGTCGTGTCCAGGTCTAAGGCCCGGTCCACTATGTGGATATCCACTTGGTGGATAAGCACTACCAGGTCTGTGCCAACCACCACCACCACTACTAGATGGTGGATAACCGTGACCACTGTCGCTACCGTGCCTACAACTTAACAAGTTAGAAGAACATCATTATTTAATCATACCATGCACTGTACAAGAAGAAACTGTTAAATTATAGGTTATACTGTCATTACAATTATATTCTGTGTATAAAATATCGCTATGGTTAAAACCCTGACTACGAAATATAGTTATCTTTGTACAACATGCTACATTGCTACTTAAAATCCAATATTTACAGTAAATACGAATGAAATGTTGTGTTTATTACCAGTGCAAGCCTCCAGTTGGTGAATACGACGGACGCAACCCGCCATACTGCAGTGGTCTGCAGTCTGGTCCACTACTCCGATCTTTCTCGTAGAAATCATATTCCCTGTCCGGTATAATATCTCGTCCAATATCCACTCTAGCTAACGGAACATTGGTCAATTCACAATCGCCTTGACCACGACCGGCTGGATCCAATCTGACACACACACAAATATACAATTCTATCATTCATTTTACTGTCATTAAACATGTGATACAGTCTGTTTCATACAGGACGTCTCATATACCGGGACGTAGAACACAAGATCAGAAAAATGCATGTTATGTTTTGACAAGCGGAAGATGGCATAGAAAAGTGACAGTAGAGAAACTCGTTTAACAGTCCGTGAATAATTATCGCATCCCAAGTAAACACGAAGCTCATTACGTCATCCGTGTGTAACAACGGAACAGAACGTAACGTAGCGCACGGCTCAACGTAATAACTACAGAGCATGCGCACACTGTACAGTATTGTGTCCTTCGCCTAGTGCACCGGTAACCGCTGGTAACTGGTTATACTGTGCAATGATGTCACCGAACTGTCGGTTATTTACATGCACGCAAAGGTGATTTTCAATAGATGAACTCAACTATATGTATATATGCAATTTCGAACTCATTAAATCGCAGTCTGAAGGACACCACAGAATTTCAGAGTAATTAATCAAAAAAGCACATCTGTCATCATTTACATTGTGGAATTTCGATGTAGAAAATGTATCATTAAGAGTTTTTTTGGAATAATTTATAACAGCAGTTTAGGAAGAGTATATTCGGTTTCCGGTTTGTAGAGATTTCAATCTGTGAGTAAGCGAGTGACCTCATCGGCAGATCCATCCGTAAGTAACGTATTACAGTTATCTGAATATGTAGAATATATATCCTGTACAAGGACGGAAATGAGATCATCATTTCTCAGGCAGTTTTATTTGCGAATAAACAATTTACAGATTTCTACTGACGATATCTCGTTCACTGAATAATAGATACAACGGAATTGTTAAACAATGATATTCATTTATTTTTTTCGCCAAGACAAACAGAAAAATTCACGGTCTTTAATTAACATATAAGCCGAATTAACCGGTGAATCATTGTTATATACATTTAAAATGTAACGGAATTAATTTCAATTTAAATAAATCTGATATTGAGATAAAAATATCTGTACATTTCCGCACACAAATCTTGGAATAACACTTTTTTGTTGTAATTAATTGTTTAACGGTTTGGAAAAAAAGTAAACTTCTTTGGCGAATATTTCCATTCTGAGTCATCGTGTAATATTATCTTTTTATCTTGATTACATTGCAAGTGCTAGTACATAGTTCTGATGTAATAAATATCAGAAAAAAAAAACGGGAATATGTTTAATCTGATTCAGTTTGTATATTCAATATTGGAGTTTTCCAGATACAATCTTATTTGAAAGATACACAATATATACATCTATTACTTTTGGATTGTTTCTGTTTTATTAAAACAATGTAATAGAAGTGTTTGACGTTTAGAGGTTAGAACGTAACACATTCTCATACATATATGCTTACCTGTAGTTGAAACCTTCGCATACGAATCTTTTCTCCTCCTGACACTCCCTTTGACAGTCCTCGACACGTTCACACGGTACAGCTCGCTTAATGAAATTTCTAGCAATACGTTTGCCCGCTAGCACTCTTCGAAAACAAGCTGAAAGTTTCAAATTTCCATGTACATTTATGTATAACGGCTGAATTTCGCTTTCAGCATCATTCCGTAACAATAACGTCCGACTCATTTACTTTCTTTTCAATTAAATTGTCAGCTTCGTTCTGCTTTGTAAAACAAATATTATAGAGTGCTGTTTAATAAATTTGGACAAGTAAAATATTTCTAAAAACACTGTAATTTATCAGAATCTTGATATGTCAAGAATAATAACTAGTTGTCAAAAGCCGTAATATAAAAATTATTGTTAATTTCTCAAGGAAAAAAATTACATTTTAAAAAGAAAACTTTTCAAGATAAATATTTAACAAAAATAATTTAGTTATCAATACAAATTAAAAACAAATAAAAATATATATATTTATCAGATTTAGAGTGGCCTTGAATATAAAATAGGTTGGTATAATAATATAAATATGTATACCAGTGCATGCAATACCGAATCCACATTCATGGATTACCTTGATGTTAAATAATGTTCGATTGTTTATTTTATATTTTTTTTTTATTAATGGATGAAAATTCTATATAAACATGAATGACCCAAATTAGACGTTTCTATTAGAACCGAAAAACTCAACGCTTTTATATAAGTTCGTTTCAAGAACCAGAAGATTAATAAGAATCATCTATTAAAGATATCAAATAAAAATAACGTGAATTATAAACTAAATCATGAAATAACAGTAGCATACCTCTCGCATCCTCAACAATGATAATTTTCGTAGCGTCAAGCAACACAATCAGCACACAAATGTTTATATAAAATATCACAGCACACTTCGTAGGATTCCACATATTTGTTTAAATATGTTAAATAATAACAAAATTATAAAGCACGTCTGTTGTTACGCCTCACACTTGTGGTCCATTGTTTGTTCCTAATTCAAATGTTTACCGTTTGCACAATACTTGACGTATGTTAATTAAGGTTTACGTTGCGAAAAATTAATTATTTAAATAATTTTTAAAGAGACCCGTGTGAGAAATTAACCAGTCATTTGATTGTTTCATTCGGTTTCAATGTTATCTTGACAGCTGCTAAAGTTTTTCTCCTTATTATATTTCTTTTATTCTATCGATGATTGTAGTATTATTTCTTAATTATAAAATTTAAAATGTATTTGTATAATTTAATAATATTGTAGAATATAGGTTTGAATAGTTAACAAATTTGGCAGTAAATATTTCATTCACATAACAATCGATTCAAACTATGAACACAATTCGATTCCTATTTGATTTGAACACAGGACGGAATTAACAGTTGATCAACATGATTGAACACATCATTGCCGAACACAATTTGTAATTTCGCGCGCTTTCACACTTGTTTTGGCCCGGTATAATAACAAACAAGCACGTGTGCGCGCGTGCTAGCTACCGACGAGACGTTAGCGCACTACTGACCGAGTGTGCGCGTTCGCATACACAATATATGCATTCCAGTCAAGGATATTCCGCGTGAATCTTGTCTCGTTACAGAATCATGTGTTTTTATTGTAATTTCCCGCTCTTTTACATTCCTATGATGACAGTTTGCAACCAGTGGACGGGCGGTAGTGGGGACAGGGGATGTTTGACCCTCGACCGCTACATGTATTAGTGAATTGTCATATTCGTACGAATGAGTATGTGCATGTTTCGTGGATGAATTAAATACCGTGTTAGAAGGACGACTCGTGCAATTAACTAAAAGATTATTGCTTTTTAATTGGCATTATAGTGAGAATATTTAATAATTTGTACCCGAAAAAATTGCTGCATGACAGTTGCTTCTTGGTTGCTGGTTTGTGGTTATGTTTACATTTTTTTATTCCTAGTTTTGTAAAGGATAAGAAATTTTCATATTGCACGAGATTAAATTGCTAAAGATTTTGATTGTTTATTTTATAGTAATACATATTTTGAAAAGGTAAACAGCAATTTTGTTATAATATATCTTGTGTGCAAATTAAAACACGTACTTAATTGATATTTATACAAGTATTTATTAAGACCTTAAAGATAACAATCTGTTTCCTTTGCAGATCAAATAAATTATCAATAATAACCGTGTATGATGACTATTTCAATTTACACCTACATTTAAACATCCATACATATAATTATACGGAGAGAATCGACGTATCCGCCAAACGATTAACAGTATCATGATACATCAACGTACTTGATCTTATATAAAGGTAATAAAGAAGTGATCTTCGACCGTTGTGAACAGGTGAGACGATAATTACCCGTGAGTGGGCGAATCCCGGAACGAAACGGCATACTGTCATTCATTCATTCTTATAAGAAGTGAACAACAACGATCGGATATTGCATGTGCATTGCAATGAGGAAATGTGCCTTGACAGATGAGACAATGTGACAAACATATGCAACCAAGCAATCAAGTTTACACAATCAAACTACATACATCGTGCAAAGAACATGACTCTAGGTAGATGGAAATAAAATAAAATTAACTATTACAAAAATTCTTGTATTTCATTTTCTATTTTCAATAGAAACCCTTGATTTGTAATTCTATATAGGATATATTTAATATCTTATGTAGCCCAATCAAGAGACCATGTAAGACCCCATAGAACCACGATGAAAGATTAGATCATACTTGCGATTGTTTGTAAATGAAGCTGTCAAACGTACAGCAGGTGACTAGTGAATAGTTGCGCATGCGTAACACCGGTACGCATGCATTTGTGAACCCACTTTCCCGCCGAGCTCATGGTCTTCTTTGCATAAAGGTTTTTTGATTTTATCATCATGTGTGATTTCCTTCTGTTATACAATCTAACGAACATTGTTCCTTACGAAAAAAAGTTGGCAGCCAATTTGACAAGTCATACACTTTGTAAGAATGTGTATGATTCGTGAAATGAAATTAATGACTTGACATGTTCTCCACTGAAGACATTTTCCCTTGCAACATTCGATATTCGATGAGATTCAAAGTGAACGCTGTTGATTAAGTTTTTTCCCAACATATATTTATTTTATTTCCTTTGCAGTTTTTGCGATTATGTAAGAGTGATGACATGTATCAAAATAAATATTGTATAAAAAACAATTCAAGTAAAAAAATTAATTGAGATACAAAATAATAATCTTCCATGAAATTCTACGAATGTTGACTTATTACATATAAAAAAAAAACTACGTATAATCTAAAGATATATGATTAAACTTTAACATATCCTAATCCACATACCTCGGAGATATTTTAACCTTATAATTGAATATAAACAAAATAGAATGCTTCTAAATTCTAAATGATAGGATTTGTGGATACGTGTCGTCAAATTGAGGCTAGTATTGAGAGTTAATTAGCAAAAAATCGTCCATTTATTTCGTTGCAAAACAGTTCTATGCATGACAGTTCCTCTAATTTATTTCAATGTCGCTGACTGCATCCGTTACTGCAGCTGCTAATTGAGGCGTTGCGGCGTTATTACGTCACCATACTACAATGTATTTATGATGGATGTAGGTTACATAGTACACATATAGGGATTAGACGAGTGCATGCAAGGTAGTGTACAAACTATACAGTACAGAACCCGACACGTACATGTTCCAACTTGATGTGATCGTTATCGCGTTGTGCACGTATATGTTGGTAATTGGCACGTGTTTCAGTATACGAAGGTTAGTCGGATTGGACACCAATGATCAGACGCATACATTCATTCAAACGCGACAAAATCCGCTTAAACGATGTACAGAATAAGCCCAAGACTAAAGTATTAAATTATCATTATTTTGAACTAAAACCCCAAAGGCTAAATCTGCAATCACTTTCTTAAGACATTATAATACAGTTACCAAATAACGGCACCAAATTGTGTTTTATCAAAATTCGTAAACATCATTAATTGAATTAATAACAGCTCAAAACGTTTAACTGTAAAAAAAAGTTCTAACGAATTGTCTTTTGTTTCTGTGGCATCGCCTCCAAAAAGATACGGGTTTTTTTACACATGAGTAATTTTATATCCAGATAATTGTTGCCCATTTTTGTGCTCAATTTATATAACGGATATTCGCGTAAAAAAGTCTTAACTTAATAAGTCTTATTATATAACTGAATTTGACACTTGTCATTTTACGTATTCAGTATTCTAACGAACGTTTCGTATCTTACCGATATAAATGAATTATCACCATGATACATAATCAAGCACCGCATGATTTTCTGACAACTACAACCTTCAACAAACAACAATCATAAAACAATATCTACTGAAATTACATATGAATATAGGACAATGATCAAAAAGTCATTGTACTGTCCAGGAGTCCTTATAAATCTTATGCCGACTTGTCAGATTTACCGCCGATTCACACATCGTCATCAGTGGCAGGATCTCGCTGACTAATCTGGTAATTAGTTTGCCTGGAAGATGAACATATTCTGCGCGTTTCTATTGTTTTGCATGAAAAAATTACGATTGTAATCCACGGCCACCTTCGGAGCGAACAAATTGTCCAATTACATTGTCAGGTTTTAGTAGTTGTCCCCCTCAGTACCCCAATAACAGTTGTTTCTTCGAATCATTATAATTGTTAGGTTATTTTATTCATTGCGGCCAATTTTACATTTAAATAGATTTGTCCTTAGTATTTTTTCTTGCCAAACGAATGTGTTGTTTGACTTCATAATTTAAAAAATATTATTGCGGATTTAAAAAGAGTGCAATAATTAAGGTGTTGCTGCATAGTTAAATTTGGAACTATTGGCGTTACTGATTATTGTAATAAATATGATATTAATAAAGTAGTAGGTATGAAATTAAAGCTACTTACGTTCTACAATTTGTGTGATAATCGATGTTACAGTTCCTCCACCTGGAGTTGATTGAATCGAAGTTTTATCACCATATCCGGGTTTACCGCTAATCGTCTCTGGTTTGGAAATATGATTGAATGAATCATATCCCCCAACACTTAGTGGTTTCTGATCGTCCTTCTCATGGGCTGGCCTAAAAGCTGGTCCATTTCTATCCCAATCTGGTGAATACGGTCTTTCAGGTAGAGGACGTCCACTGTCATATGCATTTGGATTATCTGGATCTGGTCTACGGTCATCTAAATTAGGCCGGTAAGGTTCCGGGCCATATGGCTTATCTGGCCGTTTGTCATTGTTATATTCGGGTCTACCTGGTGGTTCGTACGGTTTGATTGAACCTTTATCTGGATGTCTGTCATGAGGTACAGGATGTCTGTCTCCGTAATTATTGGGATTATGTGGATCTGGACCATACGGTGTATTACGTTCCGGCTCTGGGCCATAAGGCCTGCCAAGAGGCGGACGTTTGTCTAAAAAATTATCAGGAAATATTGGTTCGGAACCATAAGGTCTATCAGGATGTCTATCGCCATAGTTATCAGGATTACTACCAGAAGGTCTATGAGGTCTATCTCTACCAGGCTCTGGGCCGTACGGTCTATCTAAAATTGGTCGTCTATCGTAAGAAACAGGATTGTTAGGATTATGATGATCTAGCCCATAAGGACCATTTCGATCAGGTTCTGGTTCGTAGGGCCTGTTTTTATCTAATTCTGGACCATAAGGCCTATAATTATCTGGATCTGGGCCATAAGGTCTATTGACACCGGATTCTGGTCTATACGGTCTATTTCTATCTGGTTCTCGATCATATTGTGTGTTTCTGTCTGGACCGTAAGGTCTGTGTTGATCTGGTTCTGGACCATAAGGTATGATTCTGTCTGGTTTTGGTCCATATGGCCTGTTTCTATCTGGACCTGGTCGTCCATGTTCGTAAATATTTGGATTATCATGATTAGGCCTTTCAGGTCCATATGGTCTTGTAATATCTGGTTTCTGACCATAAGGTCTATCCAAAACCGGTCGTCTGTCATCATAAACATTTGGGTTATCTGGATCATGAATCGATGGCCTATAAGGTCCATTTCTATCTGGTTCAGGATCATATGGTCTTGGTCTACTACCATATACATCTGTATTATCAGGATAGTGCGGTCTTGAACCATATGGCTTACTGTGATCAGGTTCTGGGCCATAATCTAAGTTTGGTCTTTCGCCGTAACGATGTGGACGATCAAAATCAAAATAATTTGGTCTATTTTGATCGAAACTTGGTCCATAAGAATCTTCTGGTCGCGGTCTTGGCATTCCATAGTAATACCGATCATTATTATACAGTGAAACTGGTCTAGGCCGCGAGTCAGGATTGTCTCTGTTGGGGCCATAAGAGCTCTGTGGTAATGGTCGAGGCACGCCATAATAATTTTGATACGGTCCATCGAATGCTTGTCCATACGGCCCGTCATAATGATCTTTTCTATCCGGATTATAACCATGTGGTTCATCGTGACCTGGTTTGTAACTGGGTCTACCTCCGTATGAATCAAAGACAGGTCCATACGATCCATATGGTTCATCTTTAGGTCTATCTGATCCGGGAGGTCGTCCACTCGGATGTGCATCGAGTATAGCCACCAGATACGTAGGTCTGTGACTGTCTACTGGTCTGTGCAAGTCTGTTAGTGGTCTGTGTTCATCTGGCTTGTGGTACACAGGCCGGGCATCCGGTGGTCTGTCATGTAACGGCTTGAGATGCGTGAGTGGTATGGAAGGTGATGATGGAGGTTCTTTTGGAATGTTTAACTTGCAATCTGTTTTCTTAATGTACAGATCATAATCTGCATCTCGTACTGTTCCAATTGGACGAAGATCAGCTGTTTCTTTTATTGTAATAAAACTTAATTCACAAGTGCCATTACCTTCAGGTGCTATGCTGTAATTAAGAGAAAGAAATAATAAAATATATCACTTCCTTTGTGGCGTTCATATCATTTAAAATCTACATTCTTATTTCCAAAACGAAGCTGAAAGTAAACATATTTCGAGTAAAAGAACCAAATTGCTTTAAAATAATTGCGATAAATTTTAATTAATTTGTCCCCAATATTAACAATATATGTGTATATAAAAATATGTGGCGAGTTTCCTATAGTTCACCTTGAAATAAGTACATTCACACAGTAA
Organism: Carabus problematicus; assembly: GCA_963422195.1. NCBI lineage: Eukaryota > Metazoa > Arthropoda > Insecta > Coleoptera > Carabidae > Carabus > Carabus problematicus. The sequence goes on along the minus strand of OY728583.1, from coordinate 2,374,882 downwards.
GTTGTACGTTGTATTGTTTACAATGTTGTAACTGTTTAATTTGTCATGTTTTTATGACACTTAATTCGCACGTACAGTATGTAATTATCATTGATCTTTGATGAATGTTGATCATTCACACGATATGTTGAAAGAAATGGGCATATCACTGAATTCAAAGTCAAGGAACCAATCTGTCAGACCCGAACAAGCAACAACAAGGTTATGTCATTGTAAACAGGTATATTATAATTAAGTGAAATGTATTTAATTATTTGGGACGCTATATAACCAAATGATTGATTGCGAAAAAAGCAAATATTTGAGATGAATTTACCCAAAACTGAGTGATAAACATTTATGGTCCTCTTCTGAACACGAAGTTCGACATTCAGCTACGGTAGATGCTGGAATTGTCTTGAATACGTCCCTGGAATCCAAGCGTTGTCCAATCGCTAGTCTCTCGTAACAGTCTGCTTTATAAAGATTGACAATAATTACTAATACATACTAAGAATGTTAATAAATAAACATAATTATATCATTATTATTAAGTATGTTACAAAACAAATAAAAAGTTGTGCTATAACTGACTATTCCGTTAGATAATAGACAAAAAATATACGAATTTTTTTTAAATTATATTAATAGTTATAACAGATATTGTTACATATAAATACAAATAAATAGTTAAAAATTCAATACTTTAATATTATAATATGTACTTTATATTTGCAAATATGCATTTTTCAAAGTATTGCATGTAAAAACATGTGATTTGGTGATTAAAGAATAAAACAATTAGAAAAAGTCCATAACAAACGCCTACAATTTTACAAAATGCATTCCAACAGATGTATGTGTCATGTTGGTTGCTGAAAATTGCAATAACTTCTTTCGTTTCAAATCTACATTGTTTACATATGCAGTAGAACTTTGATTATACAAACTCCAATTCAGTCTCTGTTCGTTAAAACTTACGTATTACGTAAACTAAACATGCATTATCTTGCAGGAAGAGAAAATAGCCGAGTGAAAATATTTTAACAAGAAATTATAATATTGTTTTATAATTATATAATAATGTAAATTAAGTTCGCAGATGTATCACTCTAGCTCAAGATTATAATAAAATGTGTCTAGTATTATAATAATAAAAAAAAACTATGTATTTTCAATTGGATTTGATATAGATACGATAGATTCTTTTGAAACAATTTAATCTAAAAATCTAATTGTAAGATACATTTAAACGTTTTCCATGAAATGCTACAGTTAAACTAATACCACAGAATATTTTTACACCAATTGGGAACTCAACAACCATCATTAAACGTGTTTTCCGAATGTCAAATTATAGTTTTTTTACTTGTAAAAAAATTTGACAAGTCTCACGAACGTGTTCATTTGTCACGAATGTAAACTGAACATTAAATGATCATGTACATCTCTAGATTTGGACTCACGTCGTTATGTATATTATCTATGATGAAACAATGTATAATTTAGTTTAAATAAATTAAGACAACCAAGTACACCCACCAAAGATCCGCTACAGAACGTGGTTTGTGCCTGTGTAATTAGTAATTAATTATCACGCATGAAGTATCTTCATTTTGAACACAATGAAAGCGAGTAAAAAAATAAATGAATGCGTTTCTATTGGTTATCGAGGCAACATCAGCACAGATTCACTTGTTACTTCATGGTCAACTATTCGCGCTGGTAAGATTAAAAACAGAAGCGATGTTATGAAGTACACACTGTGTATTGTTCTGCCATGATATTCAGTTAGGATTGAAGCTATAGTTTAACATTACACAGAAGAACATTCAATTCTTTTTTCCTATACAATATCTAAGATTACAATGAGAAAAATTGTTAATTATTTAGTCTGTTCTACTATCGTGCATATAGAATGTAAATTTTATTCTATAAATACATATTTTTTTTACTATTTAATTATTTATTATTCATTTTAATTAACGTTCGTTTGATTAAATTCCATCGAATAAATTACATTTTGCACTGTAATTGTGTTGTATAACACTATAAAAAAGATTTAGATATGTCAAGTTATAAAATATTTTAACAAATTAACCGAATATCGTAGTATATTTAATATTTATAGCATTAATTGTATAAATAATATAATTCAAATCATCAACTGTATATTTATATTATGTCACGATTGTAATAATATTTTGCTAATAAATTGATCGAATAAAAGTTTTAACTGTACGTACCATTTCTAGTTGCAAGTAAATGATTATCTATTGTGATTGCGTTCACAAGTCCGAGCACTGCAAGTCCAACTGACATTTTTGTCAACACAAGCACAGAAAATGAAATCATCTTGTCCCGTAGACGGTTCAATATCGAATTGTCATCTTCAGTCTGCTGTAATATCACTGCAATCTGAGCAAACTGATACGAATCTCGGCCCCGTTAGAATTTGTGGATATTTCGCCGATTTTTTGTTATTGTTTTTTTCTACTTATATAGCCCGGGTTATCGTGTTATTGACCGCTGCGTATACTTTGAACGTTGTATATTTGTTTATGTACATGCATGGATGTGTGTCTGTATGCTCAGGTGAGTTTTACGTCTTGAACTGAGAATCGCGGATACGTCCGAAATGGTTTTATACGCCGACGATCCTCTGGTTCGCGCGCTAATCTCGTGCAGAACATCTCCCTGTTGAGATCCGGTCACACAGGGCCGGACGTGCCCACATTGCATACGAAAATTTAACAACTAATCTACATTATCAACTGATAAGTGTGATATTTTGTCAAAATTATTAATATCAATGAATTACATACATACATAACATCACGACTTTCCCATTACTGAGGTAGCAGGTCCTATATTTCCCCATAAACACCTCATAAAATGTTTATATATTGCAACAAAACACTACGCAGTTTCTGTGATGAACTAAGTTAATAAATTAATTCTGTTTAATATGATAAAATCTCAATGCAGATAGTATAATTAATTACTACAAAGTAGATGAGAAAACTATTTCATACCTGTAGATAATATAATCTAATAATTTAATGTAAATTTTATTCTGATGGTTGAATAAACATATTTCCTGAATACGGTTCTGGTTCTAAATAGTGTAACAATTCCACACTCAACTACAGCCAAGAGGCGTGTCGAATATATAGCAGGTCAACAATTCTTTCTGAGGTTTGATTATTTTATTTGCACAACCCAAACTAAATTATATCAGCTAGAAAACGAAGCAGATTTGTCCAATGGACGCCAAGAGGCACGATTCCAAATTGTTTTGGCCACTGTCCTTGGTACAGTTCTTTTGTTTTATTTATTATTTACAAATAATTTTTTATGTTGTAATGCGTGACCTCGCGAAACGGTGTTTTTATGCTAATTTTGTTATTTTTTCAAAAATAGGACATATTCTTTTATACATTTATTATTTAATTCATTTAACCGAAGATGATACTAATGATGTAATATTTAATTTAGCAGTAAATGTATCGAATTGAGAACTGATGAAATATATAAGTGGGTATATCTACTTTATATTGTTGGTACTTTAAAATTTTTGCAAGAACCATGACTGAGCATTCGTTTTGAAGGACTGATTTTCTTTTTCAATACTGATAGTTTTTTTCTTTTGATTGTTTTTGTATCAAATACATAAATACTTACTACTACCTACAACTAAAGTTGATCTGTGCTACTACCGAGCAGCCTTAGACCAATGTACGAGACAATTTCATCTGGTATCTCTACTATGTTTCATTCACCCATGTATATGAGACATTATAATGATTACCACTTTTTCCTGAAACAGCATCACGCCAAGCAAACCCGGGACTATATATTCACTATCAATGAAAAGAACTACAGCGAAAACAAAAACTACAATTATAATGTTATGGAAGAGAATTACGTTTTACTATTATCTGAGAAAGAAACATTAGACAATCGACAATATTAACGACCGTATCCACTGCGTGTCGATATAATGATCGAAACAATAAATACACATGTGTATTTCCCGGCTGAAAACAATTTTCAATGCGTAAGCAACGTCTTTATCATGCTTCGGAAACAGATGAAAATCTCAACTGAACGTATAAACAGAAGAAAAAAACAACATATGATCGAAGGACGTGTTTCTATAGAAACGAGGATGCATTTTATATACTTTGTGTTAATGCAAGTACTCCCTAGATAATAAGAAAACACCAAACGTTCTCACGAATAGAGATGCGGAAAGTATTTTTGATGCACATTTTTCTATATTAATGCCCTTTTAATAGTAACTTTTTTTTCTTTTCTGAAAACTTTATTTCTTTCGAGGTTTTTGACTCAGTGTTGAGACAAAGCCCACCCAACACCGGGTTCAATGTCAGAATCTCAAGGTCAACACAACGTATAAACGGATAGAAAGAATTTAGCAAATAGTTGGTATGTTGTACAATTCTTTTGTTAAATCTTCCTTTCTACGGAGACGATGCATGTAATTGGTGCGTGAGATATATTCTAGTAAAATACGTAGTAATTTTCTGTGTGTTTTTGTTTTTCTTGTCTCTGGATGACTTCTTTCCAGGTTCATGTGATGGCGATCAAAATTAAGGTTATGTGATTATGTCAAGTAGCATGAAAATGAAATCGACGTGTATGTGTGTGAACAACCTAAATGATTTTTAAACCGAGACTTTGCACGAATTATAATAAACTTATTAACGTGCACAGACGATTAATTGAAAAACTCTTTATGTTGTGTTTTTTCTTTTATACATGTTTTTTATAAGTATTCAAAGTTTAATCATACAAAGTGAATGTGGAGACTTCAACGAGCGATGATCACACATTACGCAGACATAACATTGTGAATGGTTAATGGTTAAATAATTTATGAATATTAAGGTAGATAAATACTATTTTTTCGTAGATTTATTTCGTAGTCAAAGGAGTCATATTTTGATATTAAGAAAACGTATTTTGATTCAATTTGTCTGATGTTTAGAGTAATGTCTCTCATATTATAGTAACACCCATGTACATTATATACACGTGTATATATGTAATGCGTAAGTAATCACGTAATGAATGTGACTGACCAGTGGCGTACATAAGGCAACATAGAATAAATAAATAATTCGGGTTTTTTTTTTGTTTAGTTTTGACAGATTTTAATACTGAAACACTTTGAATCGACGTTTAGAAAATCATTCATATCGAGTTTCACGAGGCATCTGGTTGAAAAATAAAAAATAATGCGTGTTACAAAAAATATATGTAATTTCTAGTACAGCTACTGTGGCATAGCCGAGATGCGAACCTGGTTCCTCTATCGTTTGAAAATAAAATGTTTTATAAACGATACAACGAGTACATTACATGAATATATTATATACAACAGAGTTTCACTAAAGATATTTACAAAATATAATAACAAATACAACACATAACGAACGCGTGATCATATGCGCATGCGCCAATAAAACAACGTGATTGGTGTTTAAGCTTGGAGCTGAACACACAGGATTGGTTGTTGAGTGCGCATGCGCTGGTGAGATGGTCCGTGATTGGTGTGCACACATCAGCGCACTATTATACAATATACACAATGTTGTATTATCATGTGACATTGAATATTGCAGCAGTTTAAATCAGGATAGATATATAAATGTATAATAAGTAAATAGAGAAACCATGGTTCGCGTCTCGGCTATTACCCAGAACCAACAAAAGATAAACGTTATAAACAATTGTTAGATTCTAATACCTAAGAGCTCACCAATATTAATTCGAAAACGATTATAACTGATCATAATAATGTAATAATAATTAATATAAAAACTAATAAATTATAAATATATATAATATACAACATCAATGTAACCCAAGGTACACACTTTCTCAATGCATGTTTTTTAAACATTTTCTGTAACGTTATAATTAATTAATAATTAACAATTAATTTACCTTTTACCCTTACCGTACCCTCATTTTTTACAACAAAAAAAAAACAAAGGTATACAAATTATAACAGTCTGACTGTGCACGAAAAAAAAACATTTCTAATTTCTATTCGATTAATTAGCAAAAGTAAAATGATTTACATACCCGTATAGAAACAAAGAAAAACAAATGAAAACATTTATTGCGAATTTCAGGTTTTTATTATTTATGATGCATAGCCAATATTTTTCGAAACACCCTGTATTTCATGAATTATTTTTTTCCGTGCACAGATCTCAAAAGCCGTTTCAAAAAATTTACCAACCAAATATATTGTTTTATTTTATTTTTTACATGTAACCAAAACAGCGTTGGTAAATTTCTACAAAATGGCCGAATAACCTCTCGTCTTTAACGTGTCAACAATTGTCCATTCCGATTTCTAAATTCCCGTAGAAAAAATTCCAAATTTTTTTTGCAGTTTTTTTTTGTAATTTTTTATTTGTTAAATAAACAGTCTTTTCAATACGATGACAATAATAATAATAAACTATTAGATGACATTAACGAGTATTTTAAATGTAGTGGAAAAAATGATTTTTAAATGTGAGACAAAAGTTAACATGTCAAATAGAACAAATGCCGTATGCTAAAAATATCATTTGTTTATTCATGGGGAGTGGGGGGGGGGGTGTTAGCTAGCTGTGAAAATCAGAACTCCCCAATTAACGAATCAATTGTCTAATTAAAATATATTGTTGTACTTTCTCGGTGATCCGTTAGGCAGTTCCAAAAACACATTTATCTTAAATAAACTTGTAACATACATTTCAATAGCATTGTATTTTTTATTGTTAGTATTGTGTAATTGATTGAAATAATTGATGAAAGATTTAACTGTTCAACCTACATTCAGGAATAGAAAAATGCTTTGTAAGTAGAATCATAATAAGTAATTTAATTTGAAAATAAAATAATTTCGCAATATTGTATATTTGATTGATGCCAGTACATATTCTTAAAATTTCTAATTATGTATGAATATTACAAATGTTGAATTATTATAAAGGATTGAAAATGATTCCTAAATATACTTATGTATGTATGTATATTATCCAGGATTGGAGTTCTGATTTTCTCGGACCATAAGTTGCGTAATATCTCCTATGTATTTCTTATCTATATGATTTAAGCCAAGAAGTAATTTGTAACTTTGCTAATCACTGAATTCGAAGGTCAAAGGCATACATGTCCAAATAACATTTTTTTTACGAAATGGGTAATTTTTAGTCTATGCGTACGTTATCACATTCCTGAAAAAAATGAACATTTGATCGAAAGTTGGATTGCAAGAAGCAACAAAACTATAAACGAAGAAATAAAAATAACTAAAATATATTTATTGATAATAAAACCAATTACATAAATAATAATAAAAAAAAAACAATCATTTTTGAAACAGATTTTGTTTTTTGTATAAATAGTACTGTTTGATTTCAATATTTATCAAATTTATACAATTTTATCTATTTGAATATTGTACATAATGTATATCACCTAACAATAGTGAATAAAAGAAAAGGAAATTATAAAATGAGAATTCCATTACATTTAATAAAAACATACTTGATTTTAAAAGATTCATTAAAATAATTTAGCAACACAAAAATACTTTGTATAAATGTGATAAATATCCAAATGTTTGATAATCTGCAAGCAAGTGTTGTATTTTGTAAAATAACATAAACAAATTCCACAATTTCACGGCACGATTTTGAACTATGCCTTTGACCTTTGAGTATAATATGGTTAATCTATCTTTATAAATATTCTATTGAACTATTTTATATACTTTATACATAAACATCTCTTTCATATATATATATAATATTTATATATTTTTTATTTATAAAACCATGTGTCACCAAGAGAAACTTAACTTAAAACACATTCACTGAACACTGAAAAGGACATGCACAGTGCATAGAACATTCATTAAAATTTTCAATATTCTCATCGTAAAACAAACAATAAACACTGGTATGGCCAGTGTCCCCATCTATGTGTAAACCGTCAGTATTACATCTGTAAACGTTACTAATTGTACTACTTACATAACCAAGCTTTTCCCATACTGGTATTTGAAACATTTTTCTATAATTTACTATTTATCTAAAACTCAAAACAAGTGTAACACCACTAATCTATAAGTCACTTGGAATATAACATTTTAAATGATAATGTGAGACAATAACAAAAATTAGAACAAGAACTATGATGATAAAACTTGTAAAATATTGTACATACAAATAAATATTAACAAACTTCAACATCATACACGACGATTATTATTATAATGGATAACCGAAACAAGGATAAGTATTTTACGTTTTGAATCATTCATTGTGCTTTAAATACCTACAATAACAGCTGCTCTTTGCTAAACATACACGTAGTTCGTTCCGTTGTCAATAGATGGATACACTGGCCAATTCAAGGAAGAAACTTAACAACAATATTTGGGCTAGTGTTTGTGTGCGGTTTCGTTTTCAGAGTTCAGTGTCTCTTTTTTTAATATATATATATATAATATGTATATCTTTTATAATAGTGTATAACTCTTAATTCTTACGTCTAGTAGCGTGTTAATTTACGTTTAAGTGGCAGATTGTTTCCGTCGTGAACGATCATCACCAGTAGCTGTCCGGAAAGTGAACAATGTGGCAACACTGTAGTTTATAGTTACAGCATCAGCGCATGCGTACAACAAACACGGGCAGTTTTGTCAGTCAGCACCCTGGATTCTCGAACTCGGACCCGTTCCAATCATCAGTATGTGTAGTAACGCGCGATTAATTAATTAATTATATTTCTCTCCCTTCATCATCGTCATCGTCATCTTCCTCTAATATACAATAATTATATATTTGCATTAATTAATAAATTATAACATATATGTATATAACATGTGAATATTTGTGTGTGTATGTGTGTGCCCGTGTTGGTTGCATTAAGCAATGCGCGCATGCGTGTCTCTACCATATGTATGTACGTAGATGTGCATTTTGTGTTTCACGAACAGCTACTGTATTCATCCATTCATTCTTCTCGAGATCTGCGATATTTTTAAAGAATTATTATTATTCTTGTATCTATTTCACAACAATAAATTTTATTTTGTAATTAACGTAATTTTAATTTATTAATATATTATATATAATATATATATGTTAAGGCCGATACAATCTGTTTGAAGGAATCTGTAACAAACAAAACAAAACAAACATACTTACATGATGAAACTGACAGGTTAGAATATTTTAGGTTAATTTATAATCAATCATTGATTAGTGACCGGCTTATGGCTTGACTAATGTCTGATAAAACTTGTTCATTATAATTCGGACTAGTCTTCTAATTGAAAATCATGACTATGCAAGTAATAATTCTGATTCTATAAGAGAGATATTCATTGTGAGGTTAAGTTGTGTTCTGACTCACCATGACTATGCAAGGCTGTGGGCAGGTGCCTGTCGGGTGGTGTTGGCGCTCCCCCCGAATACTGCGGGGCTCGAAGGGCGCACGCCACTCAACTGTCCACGCTGAACAGTTCCTTGTGTAGCGCGGGGAACTCCAGGTGGGGTGCGCTACGTTTCAGCTTACCCAGCGCGTCCATATGCAGCATACTTATCTCACTGTAAACACACAACATCATATTAGTACAACAATAACCAAACACACTTTCCTATCCTAACTAAACTGAACATGTCAGAACAATCTTATAATATGTTTTCAATTCTCTACTCATTTCCATCCAAATACTTTTGCACAGGATTGAGCACAGAGTAATATCAGTTAGTAATGTAAATGTAGCACAGTTTCCACACTGTCTTGTACACAATGACACTACCGAATACGATGCGCCTGATGCGTATGCAGCCAGTATGACGCGCCCGTCATGATGAACACAAACATACAGGCGTGATGAGTTGATGTGTTGGTTTTGGGTACTTACCGTAACGTGGGTATCTTTGTGAGTAGGGCATCGCACACGGTGACGTCGCCCTTAATAGGTACAGAGTGATTTCGTTCCAGTTCGATCCGTAATGCACGGATCACCGCCTGACTTAATCGACTGATCTCGCCCAGGCCCTTCAAACCCGGTCGATCTGTAAACAATTCTCAATATATACGTGTCCATGGCATTTCAAATCAAACTCTTGATATCATATTTGATACTTGAAAACAATCAGTATGTTACGTATCGTTATAAAGAATGATTTGAAGACTGTAATACTTAACTTACCTGGTGATAATAGAACACATGCGGAATACAATGCAAGCTCCGTTTCGGTGAGCTTCAATTCGGCAACGCTCTTCGACAATTCAAACACACACGTGACCAGTTTCATTTCGGCCGTGTCCGTTGTGAAGAACGCCTCTTGCGGCAGCATCGTGTCGCCGTAGAGCACGCAGTTTTGTGACAGATCCAGGTACCGTGACATCCGTAACACCGCAAGCTCAAAGCTGCCTGCATACTCACACAAACACAACATATAAATAACTAAATACATACATGCGCACACGCATGACTGTTGAAATGCTTACCTGCTTTTAATAGTACGATTTGATCATCTTGTGACAACTTCATAAAACCGGGAACCATTTTGGCAAACTCAATAATCTGTTGTATGACAGTTGTGAGTTTCTGTGCACACTCTAACCAAAGTTCCTCGTGCGCCATGTTCTTGTAGTACAGTAATCGGGAAAGGTCGTGCTGTTTTCGGAACATCTCGTGTATATGCTCCAATGAATACAAACATGTACGCGCATGCGCGTCCGATATCGTCTTTGACAGTAACTCCGATATTTGACTGGGATCTATGCACAATATCACAAGGCAACGTTAACATTTGATGTGAGAAACTAAATACAACGATTTAAAACATGCTTAAATAACATTTAGTAATTTTTTTTTATCAAATGCTAACAATAAATTCAAATAATGTTTTTCAAATTCTAGCAAAAGACGTTTTACAAAAACGTACCTAGAAAAAAGAATATAAAAATGTCTTAGATTTTAGAAATTTAAACATGCTACGAATAACGATACAAAATAAATTTTAACAAATCTGAGATGCATTAAAATGTTTTATTTTGTATTAATGTTTTGTATAGGAAAATACAATTTTCTTATGTGTATTTCATAATGAACTAAATTATCAATGTGGAATAAAGATGTACTAACAGTAACTGTTTGACAAATACTGTTCTAGTTCATTATTTAACGGCTACCCTAACTAATAATACGACTCGTAACGCACCAAGTCTTACATTACAATTGTACTGAAAAATTCCGTTTGAAATAATACAGCGTAGCCTGAATATAATTAAAAAAATATTATATTTCCAAGACTTCAATTACACAAAACTTCCAAGAATTTCACCATGGAAATATCGTGTTCGTTACGAAATGACGCAAGAATCATTTATTTACTCGTACTAATCCTACATATTATTAACAAAATAGTACATTAGGTACATTTGTTAAAAGGGGTTAAATCGGGCTGCCCCCCAGATTGGCTCCAAATAAATAAAAATCCTGTAATTATTTCAAATTTTTATTTTAATATTTAACCCTTGACCACAGCGCTTAAAGTTTTCCATTTAAAATACATGGAGATTTGCGATTGTTGCAGTTAGTATTTGAAATAATTACAGGATTTTTTATTTTTAGCCAATTTGGGGCGCGACCCCGATTTGACCCCTTTTAACGAACATTCTATATAGTACACGTTTATTATTTGCGTAGAACATTGTGTCTACCGCCCGCAGAACATGTGAACAATGCTGGCTGCAGCATAAAAACATACATTTTCACAAACATGTAGATTTATATCAACAAAAACAGTGTAAGAATTTGCTGATATTTCAACGGGTTTGAAAGAAAATTTAGTAGATTTGTTCGTTTGTATAGTAAGGCATATTATAGTACTACAATATACAACAAAATCTTTAAAATGGTGTGTAAGATATAGTTATAGTATGTGTACTTTCTTGGGGGTATGCTGGTTTCAAAATTGTACTCAATACAGGTTATAAATGAAAATAAACAAATTATTACGGTAACTAACGGTATAGATTCAAATGAATATGGTCACTTGGTAACGTGCAGAACCTGAGTAACAACAACTGGACAATGTAACAGCGATAATATGTAACACAACTGCTGAACCTAATGCTCACATACATACAAATAACAGAGCAATGCACTAGAGTCTGACAACACATCAATAGCAAATCAATAGAATACACAGCAATTAAACATCACCAGAGCCGGTTCAGTGCAACGGGGGAAATTCTCCTAACAATCTAAGTATAAGTACTTTTGTTTTACAATTAATACTAATATCGTACAACGTTGAATTCTACTAGGGCCAATGGTGCAGATGTGTGGGTTTTATTTAAGGTTATGTGCATCATATATACGACATTTATAAGTTTTATTATCTGAAAATACGTAGCCCTTAAGATGAATATTTGTTGTTAAACTATTCACAATAGTTTTAAGTTTTTTCTAATTGGCAAAACTGGACGATACAGACCCAAGGAGGCAGATGAGCTAATGAACCAGCCCTGATTTGAAAATGAACTTAACAACGGCCAACTGGATTCTCTTATTACAGAATTAAGGAGATCCTTACTGGGCAACGCAGCCCGGTCACACTCTTCCGCTGCTTGTACCGTTTGCGACTGTGCAGACGTGCTCTGCGCTTGTCTAACTGTGGACGCCGGTGAACTCACAAACGTCGTGCTATCCACGTACCCCGGCACCAGGGTATCGACTGTCTCCTGTTTCACGGCGACAACGGTCGAGCCGGTATTGTTACCAGCGGCAACGGTAGCAGCTGATCCACCAGTCGACACTCGTTTCACAGATACAGTGATTGAGGTTTTATTATTACCAGTACTGTTTGTACTACCACCTCCGTCACCAGTTGTACTACCAGTTGTGCTACCAGTTGTGCCACTTGTACCTCCTGCATACGGTTAGCAAATTTACAACAAAAAAAGCATTTAACGCAAAATTGCACATTTGTTTCGTTCGTTGTGGTTGAAGTCAATGAGTTCAAATAAAACTTTTGTGCGTAATTTATATGCCAGATAAGGAATACAAATAGTAAATAAAGTATTATCACTTTTTCTTATTCACCTTTGGAATTATGCGTATTAGTTTTCTTTGTTATTATTTTAATGCACATATTCCATCGCAACGAAATGATTTGGTAATGTGTAAAGTTCGGAAGGGTAGTTTTTTCTTCTTCTTCTTGGTAAATATACAAAGTGTAGATGCTTATTTATAGTATATGAACAAACAAAAACGAGAGAAAATTCACATTGTCAAAATAAATCAGTGTGGCCTAGTTTCAGAAATAAGCTTGTTCAAACAAAAATGTATGTGTGTGTATTATGGTTGATTGCGAATATTGAAAACGGTCATTGCCCGACCCATATTAGATTTTCCAATAGATAAATAAGATTTATAGAGCAGAATTTCATGAATTTCAATCAGATACACAACACTATATCAAGGAGAATCTAACCACACTTTTCGTGAATTCATTTGCAAACACATTCTGTCATATTTATTAAACACGGTGAATTCTAATTTTGTTAGGTTAGGATCGAATTATTACAAGCATGTGCCATCTTTCAAACATTACAATCAACTTAAATGTACAAATGAAGCGATTATTATACAATTCTGTTGGGCAAAGCGTACAGTAAGCATTATGTACAATGGAAGCATGACTCCATTTATCGTATTTCCAACATCATTATTGGTATTTGAGAGTACAATTGAGTTTTTCTTATGATGCAAGCATGGATGCATGATATAATAATAACAGAATATAATACCAGTATGTATTAGCGTTGAATAAACAAATCAAGAGCTTTCATTTTATCAATAAAAACCACGAAAATATCTATCTCCGATAATGTCAAATTTAAAGAAAGAAAGATACAAAATAAGGGCACTATTTTATAAATTCAGTTTGAACAATCAGATAATTTCTATGAAAAAAATAATTACAATGTTGAATACTGTTGATAATATTTATATTAATTTATCTTTACAATATATTTTCGCAACAGTACCTTGCTGACTAATTTCTCGTATATTGTAAATAAAATCTGTTTGCAGCGCAGAGAGACGGAACAAGTCTGTACTTGTCGATATTACTATAGAAACTACACATGTCTGTATGTGTGGGTGTCAGATGTCACGAATCCGTTAGAATTATAGTTATTTATTCGCCAAAGGTGTCCCCTGATACATTGCCACGTAGGAAACACATTATTGGCGTTAATTTACACCATTACTGTCACGATTCAACAGCCGCAGAAAAGATGTTTAATATCGTGTCCATGAATCATGAGCAAATTATATTATAAGTTACTGACTGTGGAAGATCAAGTTTTCTCATTTACACTGATATAAAATTTGGGCTGGTTTGAATGGGACTTTAAGCGGTGAATATGATTGTTTACCTGTAGAAACAACGTTGGCCATAAGACTGGCGGTATCACTGAGCTGGTCTATCCCTGGCCGTGGATCATACGTTGTCGTACTGTCCACGTAATCGGCAGAGATGTCGTAACCTCCCATCGTAGTGCCGGCCGTTGCATTAGCTACAGTTGGACCACCACTTGCTCCACCATAGTAAGCCGGAGTATATGCACCAACTTCGTTACTGTACGTATATCTGCAGAATATAATCGATTATAAACCAAATCTTACATATTACATTTCTACAAATAATTTCTATAATTTGCTCTGCAAACACAAGTGCTTCTTTCGTCTTTTGTTCTTTGCATTCTGATTATAAAGTTATGTCACACAACACTGTTTTTGTGACACATTTTTCATTGTTCTCATGTTGGTAAGACTGCCGCGTGCTGTTCACTGTATGCACACGTCAGTGCATTATTGTTTTTGTATGTTGCCTGGCCTGTATGCAACGCCGCCTATTGTAACAATGAAAGAGGTGTGCACGGTATGATGTCACATGTAGATTTTTTTGTTATTTCCTTGTAATTTGTTATTATTTACCGTTATAAATAATACTACAATTTCTCTTGATATTTCACTGGTCACTAGAATTATCTACACGCTGTAAATTGTTTTACATACCCGGAAAATTCAGTCCGAAATTAATTAAAATTGCACTGACAAAAATTCGTTTCCCAAATGTGTGATTGTGCTTTTAATGAAATTAATTGTGAACGTGTTGAGAATGTATAATACGTTTGGGACATTCATTTATTAAAACTGAAAAATGCACATTAGTTTCACGTTGGTTGAATCAATATTTGAATGTGTCAGGGAATTGTTTAAAAAATCGTTTTCGCTTTGCCCGGGGGGGGATGGACAGTAATAAATGGGTAACTCACCCTCCGTTATAGGGATGTAACTGGTCACTACTGGACGGTGTTTGTTGTTCGAATACAGAACTGTCTGGTGCACTGTCACTTTGCGCTCGTAACTGCGCCCGATGGAACCGTACTTCGTCCTCTACCTTCTCCCGTTGCTTCTTGGACATTCGGCCGAACTTCACCGCTGTAACACAACAAGAATAATGAGGAATTTTTAAGAAAAAGCACATATAAATATTATCACTAACTTCAGTCAGTATGTATAGTTCGTTTTAAGATAAATGAAATTGACATGAGTTCTTAATAGGTAGCATAGAACCCTTCACAACAAGGGAGGCAATTAATTAGTAATTGGCGATGTTCAGTTGAATTTGTAAGAAAACTTTTGTTAGAAAACATATGGGATATATTTGTTTTAGTTATGATATTAATATTTAACATTATTACAATATTTAAGTCTTTGTTTGTACGTGTTGGAATATTAAAAAAAAATGCAGAGTATTTAAAATAGATTTCATAGTTTTATATTCGATGTTCAATTTGTTTGATACTACAAAATATAAATACAAAACTTAACTGCACTACTTGAAGAAAAGAAATATGTAAAAATAAATAATATTTTAATTTATTAATTTACAAAAATGTTTAAATGTACATAGAAAATTTATAAATAATTATAATTGTCTATAAGAATTGCGGGTTTTAAAGTGCGATATGCTACGATATTTCTTCTTCAAAGGAAAACATTTAAATAAACATATTTCTACTCTAATTCTAGTGCTCGTAAATGACGCAAAAAAGAAGGTATGATGGTAAGAAAATGAAGAAAGCATAATTGAAAACGTGCTTGACATAATAAACTCAATGTGATTATCAAGAATTAAAAATTGCAAGAACGGTGTGACAATTCTCTCAACAAATAATTCCATCTTTCAGTTATAAAGTTACGGCTACTTTTAATCTAATTTATATTAAATATATTACCGCAAGCAGTTTTCAAAGTTTTTCCACAAATAAAATCCGTTTTTAACTATAAGAGCATTTGGCTAATTAGTATATTAACTAATTAGCCAGTGCAAACCGTTGTCTGGTTAGAAGTGTGTCACACGTACGATTCCTGGTTAAAGGTTAGCGCACTCTGTACTCAAATACAGAACGCATCATCACGCATAACTGTACTTGTACAACACCATGTACAAGTTATGCGATAACTTCGGGTACAAAAGCCATTTCTTATTTTACAATACCCCCCGTCCACACACACACACACACACACACAACTGTCATAGCCACCTGTTCTCGCAAAGATCCGGTACCGTACGGTACATGATATTCAAAAGTAGCGCGGGAACAATAACGATATACCGGTTGGCCTAGACAGCCGGCGTTGGAAAACAGTATCGAAATCAAAACAATGCTTCAATATTTATTTCCCTCGGTATAGCGTGAGAGAGAGAGAGAGAGAGAGGGAGGGAGAACAGTTACCGTGCATAGCGGTAAGCGCAATCACAGTAGGCCAGGTGCCGGTGCTTAAGTAACGACATCTGTGAACGAACGGCACGAATTAACTGGTCGAGTCTGGTTGCCTTCCACGGGCCGTTCAACTCGACGTGACGTTTAACTGTTACGTCATCCGATGTGTACATGTTTGTGTGTATGTGTGCGATTTGTTAGTAGAGGTAGTAGCCGCATATATATACATACATAGATATAAATGTGTATGTATATACGTTGCGAATGTGATGGAAATGAAGAAATGTGAGGTTATTTATAGCCCGTTAACTTACGGAAACTAATATTGATGAATTGTAATGGTTTATTTTTGTTTTGTTTTACAAGTTTTTTTACGACATATGTACATATATACATATAAGATATTTGCATAGTTTTCTTTTTAACCGTTGTATTAATATTTTATCAGTACCGGTTTGTTAGAATAATGCAAAGGTAAAATAAAACAAATCAATATTTATACAACTATCTCAATATAGCCGATATGAATCATAATAATAGAATTTTGATCCGAATGTTTCCAAGAATGCATCGATTGTATAAATAAAACAAAAAAATTGATAAAACGGGGTCACGAGATAAGTTTTCATAAAAACAATAGAAATAAAAATGTTTCCAAACATTAGTAAATGCGTAAATGTCAATGTATTACTTTATACTACAATCTGACAATTGTTAATATTATAACGCATATTTATATATAGAATTGTTGATACTTATAATGCTAGTGGTCGAAAAAAAAAAATCACTTATTGATGTAATATATACCGGGTGTCCCAAGAAATCTGGAACATCGAAAATTAACGTGTAAATATAGAAATATTGTGACTACTTTTGAACAATACATTTCAGAGCAAAAGCGTAAATAAAAAAGTTGTTTAGAATTAAAAACTACATAATACAGCACAATGTTTCTCTATTTACATGTTAATTTGCTATGTTTCAGATATTTTGGCACACTCGGTATATATATATATATATATATATATATATATATATATATATATATATACAGTGCGAATAATGTAAGGCTATACATTGGCAACTTTATTTTAGCGTTAATCAATTTGCCCATGCTAGTATCAACTCGTTGAATAATTTAAAATTAGACATAGGGCATTTACTTAATGTTACCATGGTGATATCATACAAAAACTCCAATTTATTATGGTTGAATAATGTAAAATTAGACACCAGTCCACAGACTACTATATTTATTTAAATCATTTACAGAATTTATTCAAATATTTTATTAAATCTATTACATGTTATTGAATTAAAAGTACACTTCAAGTACTGAAATTGTAATTGGTATCAGTACATTTCCAAAATCACTTGGGGGTGATAACTAAATTTGCCATCGTTTGATGACATGTGATGGGCCCTGCCCGGGAATTCAAAGCTGAAATAATCAGAAATTTCTCGCAAAGACGCCCCTTCTAAATACCAGGAATACATCTTAAACTTTTCTTCTGTGATGTACATTTTTTGCACTAATTATTACGCAAACTCGTGAGATATCAGTAACACAATATTGAAAATAGTGACATTTACCAAAACAAACGTCATTGTAATTTCAGTTGTTACTGACATGGGCAAATTGATTAAAGCTAAAATAAAGTCGCCAATGTATAGTCTTACGTTATTCGCACTGTATATATATATATATATATATATATATATATATATATATAATATATATATATATATATATATATATATAATATATATATATATATATATATATATATATATATATATAATATATATATATATATATATATATATATATATATATATATATATATAAATAAAAACTAATATATTTGTGATGTTGTACTGACCGTCTCGGCTCATTCCCAGCCTAAGGCATTTCTGTAAACGACAATACTGACATCTGTTCCTGTTGACCCTGTCCACCACGCAGTTCTTATTCCGCGGACACTGGTAGTTGACCACGGAACTCTGTGACCGTCGGAAGAAACCCTTGCAGCCCTCGCACGTGATTACACCGTAATGTACGCCACTGCTCTTGTCACCGCACACTTTGCACGGAATTATTTCTATTTGGGCTGAAACAAAAACAACAACATTATAAATAAACACACAGCTATCTATAATTCAATTTATGTTTTCTAGAATGTGCACGTGTGTGTGTGTGTGTGTGCGTGTGTGTTAGTAAACCTACGCCAACTACGCAAGATTGTGAAATATAACAAAGGTGTCGATAAAATAAATTTCTTTTTTCGTTTCACTATTTGAATTGTATGTTAATTCTGTGTGTGCGTGTGTTGTCGTTTTATCTCTTTGAATCGAAATTAAACTCCTACAAGTCGCAATCAAGGTATCAAGGCAACAAGGTATCATTGAATTTAAATTGTCTTTTGCTATGTTAATCTAAATTGAGTAGTACTGAATTTAAAATCAGATTGCACGCCAATAATATACAAATATATGTTTGTATTACAAGATATGGACAAACAGAAAATAGTTTGAGGGAATTGAAATGATGCGTGCAATTATAACAAGTATTTTTGAATCACTATTACACATGTATATCTAGAAGGTAAAACCTTATCTGACATAAGTTATCTTTGCAAGTTTAAATACTTGGATTCTAAAATAAACAATTACGCTTGACTTGTAATACAGAAGTCATTGTAAAGTGCGTTCCACATCTGTCAAGCTCCAAATCATTGTTCAAATCATTTAAATTTGACCATGATGACCTTGAACAAACGGACAATGCTTCAAATGATTCATCAATGCTCGTCACGAAACAAAATAAGAATAAATAATTAGTTAGAAGTAGTTCATATTAGTCCATGAATTTGCCGTTTGTTTGATGAAAATTTGTTAGATGTAAAACGCACACAACTAAATCAACAAATAAAATGACAAATTAGTTGATTTGCACATTAAACGAATGAATCCATACGGTATTCAAAGACAATGATAATACGCAAAAATCTTTCTGATGTAAATCAAGTCAAAGTGATACTAATACTTCTTAGGAAGCAACAACATAAATTACGTAGGAATATATAAATAAAATACTATTAGGCTTCGATGAATTATACTACTTAAAATATATCAGTACTTCTAAACTATAATTTTTAATATCTTTAATAAAAATACATATACGAGTATATATTTATAAGTACACATTATGATTTAAAAAAAAATGTATGTATGACGAAATATTGGCAAACATTTTGTTACTGTCGATTCACCTTGCAGGAAATTTAGGAGTGGATGACGTTACGAAGGTGAATGACTGCTAGTGAATTCTGTACATTTTTTGGAAAGAATGTACGTAATGGAAAGCACCTCGAAAGAATTTATAAATCCGTATTAACCAAATACAAGAACCCACTTGAAATATTCCATACACCGAATTGTCGTTTAGCTTGTGGGATTTGAACCCACAACTAGTTACATTTTGGCATAAGTGAATAATTATGTTAATGCAGTATTGAGAAAATAACACCTACAAATATATATATATATATATATATATATATATATATATATATATATATATATATATATATATATATATATGAAAATGATTACGTTCTTTAATTGAATTTACTAATCAAATATAATCCGTGGTAATTAATTAAATTATACAAACTGGTCGCCCAACTCATATATTCAAAACTACATATTTCTTTAGATATATTGATTGCTATTGACAACTTGATACTAACGGCTCTACTAAGAACTACCAAATTATTCTACTAAATTTGACAATGATACTATTAGTAATGCTATAAAAATACACCATTTTCCATAGTAACAATATCATATTTAGAAACAAAAATTAGTAGCTCATAGTAGCACCTTTAGAGTAGCAGTCAATAAATTTAAATATTGACATTTATATTAATCTTTTTTTCAGGGCTCTTCGGCATATCTTGTTGTGCTTTGTACATGTTAATGAATTTGCTAAAAATAATCACTGTCAAATTATATCATAAAATACCTGTCATTATAAACTAACCGATATTAATTATGTATATAACGCATTATATTTATAAATATAGTTACATAATATTGATTAATTAAATGTATATATGTACATCAATGTATAAATCGAAATTAAACAATCCAACACGTATACATGTCTGCATAATAAAATTGCTGTAAAATTCCTAACATGAAATTTAATAAAAGAAAAAATAATGAACATAGATTTCTTAGATTCATAAGAAAAAACCTTAGTAATAATTTCCCTATTGCACAAGTTGGTGAATCATGTAATCTTATATTTACAGAAAACCTGAAACTTGATACTAAGACTCAATTAACGTGTAAGTAATTTCGGTAGCCAGCTGAGAGTATTTACGTTCAATTATTTTATCTGAATCCCCCCAATCTGATAGAGAACGAAGTTATTTCGGAAGTGGTTGGTTAATTAAAAATACGTTCAGTTGTACGGATGGCACGAACCTCGGATGGAGTTTGCACTTTTAGCGAGCTTATCCGCCTCTACGTGCGATACAGATGGCGGTGGTGTCGTACTGTCTGCCGACGAGACATCCCCTTCACCAATACGTCCAGCCTTGTCACCCAGGAGTTCACCAACACCACTCACACTACCACCACCAGGTGCACCACGTGTATCTCCAGGCCAATTGTCGCCGTTGTTAAATAAATCTTGAAATGCGTCCATTGTACAACGCGCGAACTACACTTCGCCTGTTTCCGCCGCTAATCGGGCGAGCGACGACGCGCATGGCAGTTACAGTCACCAGTAAACGTTCAATCCTGGTTTCAGCACTTGATTCACTTATAATATGTCTTCTTGCAATACTTTTCACGTATTTATCGACAGAGTTATGTAGCACTTTGTGGTAGAAATAAAATTTCGATAATCATTAATCATTTACGTGCACATCAGTCTCCATTTTTGATCGATTTGCTTGGGCCCCCCCACGTATAGGTTATGTTTAGTGTTGTCTGCAAACAAAAACTGATCACAAACGAGAGATATTTGTCGTCAATATTTGCTCGAGTTTTTGCGGTATCTTTCTATGTATTTTGTTTTTTTTTGATATTGAATTAAAGTATTGTAAATGTTTATTTAAGTGAAAATTTGCCAATTGGAATATAAATTATTTTACTCTTCAAATGAAATACGCGTTAACATTCGCAACGTGTGCCGCCTCTCATGTTTGGTGTACCGCAGTAGTTGGTGAATTTTAAATGAAGTCAATTTGCAGAATTATATTTCAGTATGGTTCAATTATATGTTTAATAGAAGATAATTCACTTATATATACTTATGTCCATTTATCTATTTTGGGGAGTGCGAATAAATAATTTACATTTACAAATGCCAACTTAATATTCTATAATAATAAAAAAACTATTCGAATTAAGACTTCCATTAAAGATTTATATTACGTATATATTTTATACAAAGTTAGATATAATATGTAATTCCTTTATTTTATTCGCAATTAAAAAGATATAAAACTGTCTAAATTTTGCTTGGGTTAACAAGTCAAAAAAAATTCGCATTGGTCGTTGACCCGATAAACGTGCCGAAAAACGATTGGATCTCGATTGAGAAAAATAAAACAAAACAACCAATTATTAAATTTTATTAAAATCGATATTTTTCCGGCTTTGTTTATGTATCGACAAAAATCGTAAGAAATATTGATACAAATATACACGTATTTAAAACACTTGTATTATGCTTGTATGTATGTATGTATTATCGGTCATTGTACTTTAAGTTAAGGAGAGTCACGTCAAGAGCCAGTATATATGACGTTGTTGTCCGAGCAAATATATAGTTTTGTTAACATTTTCGGCAACGTTTAATTACAAGAGGAAAAGATAAAACTTATATAGAAATTCTCAGCCACGATGTTATCGGTCAGTGACCCGTTCTTTGCCGAAACAATGGATCCACAAATTTTGCGGCAAAGCATGCGTTTTTTTTTATATATGAACGGGTCGGAATTTTTCACGGTTTTGCGCATGGATTACTTGATGTTGTATCCGTGACTCATTCGATAGAAACAATCAAGCAGGCGGACAGATGAAATCACGAGACAAAAATCTTTTTCTCATATTTAGACAACAAAATGGGAATAAATTTATTTGAATAACCGCAGTATTATTAGTGATTTATTGGCTAATAATAAGATGAATAAAAAAATTTTATTGATAATTTTTGCAACATAAAACAGAAAACTGCTTAGTAATTGTGGTTTATAATGATAAGAGTCATCATGAAAATTAAACCGGCAGATGAATATACAATACGGTAGTCACAATACGTTTGTATAAATTAGAGTTATTAAATGTATAATTACTAAAATTAGTGTATGAACAGATAAGACTGTTATAAAATGTACAAAATATTAGTAATCTTTATTTAAAAATACCGCGATAAACTTTATCAGTAATGAAATAATTACATTTAGTAATTCAGTATTTACTGTTACTGTAAACATGAATGGACACAATAATTAGAATACATTTTTTGAAAAAAAAAACAATATTCTACGTAATATCTGTAAGTTTTCAAATATTGCTATTGAATTATAAATAGAAAACGAAATTAGTTTTGCATATTCAATTATTATTGCATTTTTCTTTCACATTTCTAGCAGATAGTCAAATCATAACTGATTACTGGCCTGTAACTTTTGAGCGCTTATTGCGTAATAAAAATAGTCAGAAAGTCTTTCTATTTGGAAGAAAAATATTACAATTTTAGGGAAGAAAATATGTAACTTTTAATTTAAAAAAAAAGTACAATTACTCCAGGATCTGATTTCTTGTTTATAATAAGCTTGCGATGAAAAACTAGTCAGAATCAGTGTACATGAGAGGCGGCACGATGCGACAGTAGAGCTGTTTAGTTCGGGTCGGTGTCGTTGCTAGCGGCACATGTACTGTGTTTTGGTCTGGAGGCGCGGCGCGCATGCGAGCAATGAACCCGGGTTCGATAACCGCCAAAACTCAGCTTAAAGCAAGCCAAACGAGCGTAAAAAAAAATCTATCGAACGAGCGAACATCGTTCGCTAATTTTTCGCACTATTATCACGGCACTCTTGATAATAACCAAAGCCGAAACAGCTGCACTACGTCTAGAATTTTGTTGCAATTGATGAAGCAAAGAATGACGTTTTTTTTTTTTGAATAATTTAACCAACTGAATTATAAGCATTGAAGAACTACTGATTATGAAACAGCTGAACAAATATTGATTGATCTAGAGTGTATTTGAAAGAAATCTAACAAAATTCTGCTCAAACAAATTATTTGAAACACTTGTATTTTAAATCACAAACATTATACTATTCTTGCGTGTACTTTTCTAATAAAATAACTAAAACAGTACATTTTCAAGCCAATTTCCCGTTGTAATGTTATCGAGCATTAACCTCCAAACCTGTAGTTTGATTTCTACAGTAGAAGAATTCACAAAATGCGTATATTTACAATATCAAATGCGAATGTAAAGTAATCATTATGGGATTGGTATCGAATGGTATTTATTATTTAGCGTTAGGATGGATTTGAACATGGTTGAAGTATGTTTGTACGTAAGTATGAGCAGCTGTTTCAGTCTCTGAGTAACATGCCAAGTACGTTCGTTCAACCTTTCCGCTTGCCGTGACAATAGCTCACTACAAAATATACACGTGATTCACAACCAATTGGAAATGAAAATGTTTAATTCAATTGCAAAATTTTGTATCCATAATTACTCTTTCTTGTTTAGTGTTTATTGTTTGGGGTCTAAAAAGGTAATGATTTTTGTCAAACAGTAAAAACAGCTAATATTGTTGATGCACTTATATTTCTTGGCAAAAATGCACACAGATCAAGAAAAACCGGAGCACTATATATGTGAATGATCACTGAATATCACAGATTGTCGCTGAATCACACTGTTGTTTTCAATGCGGAAGTCTGAATATCACACACACACACACTCGTTCACGAACACTAACTTTCGATAGCGAATTATGAAGAAAACATTCACTGATATAACTGTTGAGTGTGGTATCGTAGAGTGCTGTGATTAAACAGAACTGTCACACGGAATTTGTTTACGTCAACAACTGAATGTATATATATATACGTGAAGAACAATTATTAGTAACAACAGATCATGTATGTTTCTTGATCGCTGTTTTATAAAACGTTCCACTGACAACTGTATGTATGTAACTAACTCCTTGTACGTATTATATCACACGGGTGTTTGAACTCGCACACACACACACACTCGCACACACACACACTCACATACACTATGAACACTCGACGAATTTCACGAGTCCATAGGCGACTTGGATCGACACTCACACAGCGACAGAAAGCCGGTAAAGTGAGAGGCAGACGATGTACTGTCAATAAAACACCGAATATCCAGCAGATATTTTGGACATTTTTTTAAGAAAGTCCATTGCAGCCGCCTGTGTGTTTCACTGTTTAGTAATATGGAAATATGATGCACACGGACACGGAACACAACTGTCGTGTGACGCGTCCATTTCACTCGGCCGGCAACGATGTGCACGGTACGTATGTCGTAGCGTTCGCCGGTGTGACGTATGTACCGATGTTGTCCCCACTACCGCGCGGCAAGTTCAATGACCGCGAGCGCGCTATACTATGATTCTACGGGCGACACACTCGACACTGATCGGCCGAGTCCGGTAACATTCGGCCGTTGAATGCGCGCGAATATTATTGTTGTTATTAATTCCAAGTTATAAAATTAATTGCAATCTTGTTTACTCGGTAATAAATTGTTGTCGAACAATTATATAAGCTTTCTCCTTTATATTTGAACGTGAATGTATTCATATAAAGCGTAATTTTTAGTTTAATTTTTATTATCAGATGTGACAGCTATATTTTCGGTTTGATTTTCGAATTCTTGCGTTTCATTTTCATGTTGTCCGCTCCGCTCGGAGATTTTCTCGTTTTCTTCCTCGGAAAATACTTTTTGTTTTCGTTATCCGTCCAGATATATAAATTATAGTGTGCACACACAAACTTATACTTATAAAGGTATGTATACACCGTACATGGAACATGTTCAAAGGTTGGAATTTTTTCTTCGAATTCGTAACTGAGAATCCATAAGAGGAATTGTGCAGAGAATGATGAAAGATGATGAAATAATTTTTTTTATTCGAAGCCAACACAAAATTGCCAAAAAATATCAATTTTATTAGAATAATTTCTTTTAAAATATACATATTTTAATTTAATGCCTAACGTCTTTAATAAAACAATAGAGATTACATAATTCTGATAAATGTTCAATATAATAGGCAATATATACTAATAAAAAAATTTTATGGAATGAAGACACAAATATGTAAATATAAAACTTACATGTGCAAATATGTTAACTAACGAAAAAAAATTGAAACATGTAGTTAATCATTAGAAATTAGGATTTAATAATGCGTAAACGTTCGATTGAAAATCACTAATTGATCGATTAATAAGAAATTATAATTACATTAATTTTTTAGCGAAAGAAAATCAAGGCGTGTCACTTACGAATATTTGTCTCGTGAATCATCAGCAAATATGCATTTCGAAGAAATTCTAAAAACTGTAGCTCTGGACAAATTAATATTAAAAAAAAAATCATATGATTTCGCAAAGATTCGCTGGCACATTTCAGGCAACAAGCGTGCTAAAAATATCAAAGGAGGCGTTGAACGGTGTTGTGCATTGCGAGTTTATTCTGTTTCAGCGTTTGCGCACAGAGGAAAAAATATCGTTGCACTTTTGTTATATTTATTTGTAAATAAACTCAGAAAGTATGCGTTGCGCATTTGTTTATTTTTTTGTTCACTTTGGAAATGTATTATTGAGGCAGCGCTCTTCGTTCATATGTTTTTCTTTTGTTTTTCTCTCTCGTCCAACGCGAATCGAACTTTCGAGCGCGAGCGGGTCGGTTCGTGTCGCGTCCGAAGTTGGCCGAAGTTTCATATGTACACAAACTGGGTCAGTGGATGCTTGCGCACATTCGGTCATTGCACTTGTCGGGCGACGCGCGCGCACACACATACACACACACACTGTCTTCGACCTCGTACACAGCTGGAGCAAGCGAACGCACCACCGCGACACAAAACACGTGACACCCTGCAAAACATCAACCACCGCCTGCTACGATCGAAACGTACATGTCAATGTACAATATAAGCATTCTTGAACATACAACAATAGAGTGTGTCTTTGGACAAATGAATAAAACATAGTAACTTTGTTATTGCATCCACTTTTTATATCCCGGGGAAAAGATACAAAAATATAAGTATTTGCTTTATGAATTGTACCGTATAGTTCAGTTTCATGTAACGTAATAAACTTAGCAGAGATTTCCCGTATGAGTGATCGATCTATGTGTGTATGCTCTAAGGTTCGCCAGCTGTTTTCTGGGCGCGTACTTCTCGCATGTTTAAACATCGTATCATCAGCGATTTGTCGTCTGTACAACCCTAGTTGAAATGTTGAAATTATGCACGCACAGTGTAATAATAAAACAACGACGACGATGATACAAGTCGACGTTGTATACATCTCCAATGCACCACCAACCAACCCTCAGCTGTTTCATCGTTAGCGACCGCCATGCCCCAGTACCGAGCGCGTGACGTCACATAACAGGTGGTTGCCATGGTAACCCGGAATATGATCGCGTTTTGTTTTTATTCGGTAATTCACATTCCTTCCGCTGCATTGAATCGCCGCGCCGAACTGTTTTTATGACGGAATTTTTTTCAACAAATATTTCTTGAAAATAAACGGGGTGAATAAAAAAAATTCAATATGGGAAAAAATAATTGAAATAAATCGCAAATAATACGACATTCATATACAGTAGAATCCGCTTATAGTAAACTTGAAGGGAAAATGAATTTGGTTCACTATAACCGAGTGTACATTATAACGAAAATATTTAGTATAGTCACAGATTATTATGTTTTATATTATATTTAGTTTATCTGTGGTATGATATTATATATTTAGTTGGGATTCAGAGATACGTATGATTTTTTCAATATGCAAAAATGAAAGTATTTATATAATATTTCAGAATAAAAAGTTTTAAATTAAGATCAAAAGATAAATGGCCATTATTTATTATAAACTAGATTTATATTATATTTAGAGAAACTTTCTTTTTTCCGTCCCATATGAATTAAATAAATTTGAATTCGAAGACTAATCTAAAATCATACACGTATAACAAGTAACAACTAATAAATTTTAAATTCTTTAATTCATGCTTACAATTTAACACTGTATATGATAGCATATCATTTGCATACATAATTAAACAACTTACATTCATTTAATCATAACTTTATGTAGAATAAATCACTTTATAAAATGAGAGCAATGTATCATACAACATTGCATTGTATAACCTAAAAATTCACAAGAATGCATATACCCTGTTCCACGATCACATCTTTGACTTCTTAATTTGTAATAATTAGTATATTAGGGGTGCTATAATCCAGCAGTACACATTTTGTGAAGTATTTCAATAAGATAATTTACTGAAAATGCTTCTGTCAAAACTTTTTGATTTAATACGTTTTTTTTTTAGATATATAAATCGTGAAAATTACATGTTTTATCTACAGTATATCTTGGCTGTCATCGGAATGCACCAAGCAGATGGGGGAGGGGGAGTTTTAGTGTAAGAAATAGACGCTAGATGGTTTACGAGCATCATGGGATGTACAATATACAATGTGATACACTTGTGTTAAAAATAATCTCAACTGAACAAGCAATAAAAATACGAATGAGTGATCATACGTCATACAATGTAATATGCTAGTAATTTTACGAGTCTTTGGGATATATTTCAATTATCTTATACTATTTTTTTTTTAATTTTCGGCTTTATATTCAATATTTCTTAAAAAAACATTGAATAAATTACTAATGTTACTAAATTGTGTGGGTTCGAATCAATTGTAGTCTGTGTATTTCAGTCATGTGACAAAAATAAAATAACATTATAAAATACAAACCAAAGAAATTTGAAAAATCATTACATAACAATTAGGTTAAAAGTAAGTTACATTCTTATATTTAATGATGAATACTATTTAAAGTTGAAAATGTTCATCAATAGCATAAAGATAATTTCTTACTTCTTATTTAACATTACAATTTACACAGAAATAATGCGAATTTCAAAATTACATCGCAATTCTCCCAGTTAACCTCAAATAAAAAGAGATTTTTTTTTTCTACTTGTTTGGTACCTGTGACAATTTCATATTAACCACAAACAAACACTAGCTCAAGGTTCCTATGGCAACGTAAACACAGTGGAAAACTAACGAGAATTGTTCAACAAGTATTTGAAAATATTTTAATGTACAAAATTTTGTTCGCCCGAATCGCCGAACATGGCCGAAGTGTGCCGAGTATTTTAGTAGGTCAGCCGACGGAGGCCTCCGACTTGTAACCTGTCTCGCGGAAAACAGTATTAGCAACCGTGTGTTATAATCGCACACGCGAACACGCAGTGTGTACGTGCCAATACTTGTTTCCGCCGTATCAGCTCAATCACTATTTTATATGAAATGAGTTAATTTATGTATCTAAAAATGCCGACACGGTATAACCAATTGCGACCGACCGGTAACTATATTATTTTTTTTTCCGCTTTTTGCATAATAAATTTAGCGTTAAACATTCGAAGCTAAGCGTACGACAAATTTTTGCGGTTGTTATAGTAGGCGTCGGAAACAGGTTGATAAATTCAAAAGTTTATTTTGAACATGTTAGAACAAGAGTTGTGATTTCGTAAATTAAAAATATGTAGTAAAAAATATACCTATACTAACTAATGCGTTGATATATTTAACTTTTAAAATGACTATTAATACGTTGTTAACATGAATAGAAAATGGCTGAAAATTGGCAGAATATCATATTTATGTACATTTGTGTGCCCAAAAATCAAACACAATGGAGTTTTACCCACCTTTTTAAATATTTTCAACACTTCCTAAAACCAATTTAATGAATATGAATCGCAACAGTTATTCACGATTATAATCAATGAAAGTGTAACGTTCAAAAATGAATATTCAAAATTACATTCAGTTATATAAAAAAAAATAATGATATTCTGTACTATATTATTAATATATTTAAATATGAGCAGATGGATGTGCTAGGAAAAAATAAATTATTGTTAATTACATGTTTGTCAGTATTTATTGGAAAACCTGACGGATCATATGAGCCGTGATGATCATGTAAAATACACATAAACATTACACGTTAAAAATTAATTTCACATCTTTACGACTGCTATTATGTACTCATTTAATTACTGCCGCTGTATATCTCAATAAATTATAGCATTACCTACGAAATCTGCCATAAGTTATAACATTTTCTATACGTATATTTTTTATTAGAAATTAAAAAACATTTTACTAAGTAAATATTTAAAAACGAAGTTCAGAATATAATTCGCTTTGGGTTGATTCCGATTATAAGATTATTTTAAATACAATCCGGTGCAACCATGAGCGTTTCTCAAAAAATTTCCAAAGGGGCACAGCTTGGAAAGCATTGTTTTTTATTTAATTATTTAATTTAATTCCTTGCGATTATATTTTGCAGATTTTTTTACTCGATCTGCACACGCGGGCAAGTGCCCCGGTTACCCCACTCTGCGGACGCCCATGTGCGTACTTTTATAAAGTACAGTTACAGAGAAGAAATTCCTGTTGACAATCAGATGTTTCCCGCTGTAAACAAATGTCTAACCATTTATTTTCCCATAGCACACTTGGATGCTACAAGCACAGAAGTTAACCAACAAATTCTTAAACGTACGTAGATATTGAAATCTAATGAATAGCCATTATATAACGGCTAATTCATTTAATGATTCGATCTGTTGCGGACGTGGGTCACGACTCTCCGACCGCTACGGCTTGTCCAAATATGGCAACCGCAATAACCAGTCAAAAAACCGTAAGAAATTGCAGAATAATGAAGAACTGTTAAGATTTTTTCCATCGAGTTTGGTGACACGCCATATTTTTGCTTGAAAGTTGGTGTGAATTTTCTTGTGAAACAAGAAACGATCAATGATGGAATATCGTGCGAGTCGATACCTCGTATTGAAAATACAAATTTGGCCCACGAAAATTTGAGATTCATTTATACGGTCTATTTTTATTGATTTACTCGTAATTTGGATTAAAGTCAAACTGTAAAGAATTACTAACGGTATAAATAAAATATAAAATTGTCACATTTTTTCTGATGCTGATATGGTATATTCTGTGCTCTATTTCAGCACTTTTATCTTAAGTGAAACCTCAGACATCAATCTTTTTCTTAACTGACTATAATAGATTAATTATACGCCTCAAAATAAGCTTTGAAAAAGGCGTACTTACATTTAAAAAGAATGCTATAGTATTTTCAAGTCCAATACTGTAAAAATATTAGCTTATATGGTGTTACATCTTTCAGGGAAATAAACACGAAATAGAATTTCGTATGTGTAAGATAATAATTTTATTATTATTTTGTTATATGATTTGGCTATATGAAGACATATGAAGTCTGTGTATTTAACTGAAGGCTCTCAGTATTCATACATTTGTCTATTGTCATGCTCGGTACATTTTGCGTGTACATATTGCAAACTTCCTCTCTACATAATGAACATAACAGCATGTTCATTCAATACCTTGGATTCCAGCAAACAGAAATGCAGACACGCACCAAACAGACAGCTACTGACAAGTGTTATAACGTAACCATAATGTTCATAGGTAACTACAATCTAATGTGTAATTAAAAGTATGTACTCGTTTTTTTGTTTACACAAAAGTTTTGAAACATTTTTCGTTTAATTTCCATACTGTGTTTCATAATGAAAATAAAACAATCGAATACGAAATCAAGTACCAATAAATTACTCTGTAGTGAGTGGTGAAAATGATTTGTTTACGCAGAACTTATTATACAGTTGTTTTTGCTTGTTGTGTTGCTAGTCAGATAATTTAACAAGCAAGTTGATGTTGCAAGCGATCTTATAAGGACATGGATTTACACCAGTGATGCACAAACTTTTTTACATAAAGGGCCACATATAATTTTATTTTCGAGTCGGGGGCCGCAAAAGATTTTTTTGCTCTACTTTTTTTCGTTTTCGCTTGAGATACAAATACAGTACAATTTTATTTCAATATCATTGCAAATTTGGACATAATACTCTTTTAATATAACACGTGTATACGACAATGGGCCTGTTGTTTAATTCCAAACCAAATCCGACTCTGTCTCCAAATTTCCCGTAGGGTTTTGCGATGGCGGAATTCAATGCGAGGTTTAAAAAAAAGTGAAAGTACATCAAGTCACTCTGATACGTAAGCCGCCTTCGTTTTGATGTTTAAAATTATTTTCTTTTTTTTTCTACATATGTAATATGTGTGTGTGTGTGTGTGCTTACAGTCAGCTTATCTGCAATGTTCGTCTACACGGACCGGTTGTATTTTTTGGCCAGTTATAATTATGTTTATTCGCCATATACGAAATTCACATTGCGAAATCTTGAGTTTCTTGACGCGGCAATAAAAATGTACATTCACCTTCGTAAATTATACTCGTATTCAGTGTTTGCCAAATGTGAAAAAAGAAGACTTTTAGTCATTGAGGTATAGTTGATGATTAGACGAGAGGCGAATACCTAATATGGTCAGATTAATATTCGAACTTCTTTTATGCAATCGCAACACATTTCCATCGACAGATCTTGATTTAAAACATCCTGAAATACTTTTGTAATGTTTACATTGGGTGAAACTTAGCTGTATATATTTACTATAGGTATACAGAGCCGACCCTCGATTGTACGCGCTTCGATTTAACAGACTTTGAACTTATATGAATATGTATTACAAATATAAAAATTGTAACTCAATTGTATTGGCGTTGAATTGTTCAGAATGTTGACATATACTATAAAAACACGTGTACATATATTTTTATATATCCGAATTTATATTCACTTCCTTGATTACAGGATTCCATATCAAATCATGACATATTTTAATAAACAATTGTAAAATTATCAACTATATCAGTTATAACTTAAATACGTGCAATATTTAATAGTGAATTTTGTTTACAAGTAACCAAACATAACATTTGGCCACACCCACAGGTATTATTTTTTCGAAAATTGTATAAATATCGATTAAAATTCAAATTACCAGCAGTTTTCAAAATATCGTTCATAAATATTCATACAAAACGTTTCATATATTTTGGAAATTGCAACAAATTTTGTAAACAAAAATGGTCAATGCGAAAGCAATAATTTAAGTAAACTATGGATGTATTATTTGTATAATACGTGAACAATGCAACGGAATGATGCACTGATGATTGGAAAGGATTGTTCATGAATCGTTGTTTGAAAATGCAAATCTAATAATGATCGAACCGTGAAACTATTTGTAAAATAGTTTAACGTTGGAATAAAATCGTTTTTAACAGATCCTTTGAAAAACAGATTCATTGCTACACTTTTAACGACATGAAACTACATTTTTCAGTTATTTGTTCGACGTTATTCAGTTAAATTGGTGGTAGTATGCGGAAATATTAACGTATAGATTTTTTTTACAGTCTGTGCCAGCAGTTTATCATCTACCTTACTAAAATTGTGTGGCCCGTTCAAAATTCTAATTATATTTTTACATCGCGAATCGGCCCCGTGCAAAAGAAAGTTGTTTTAACTAAACATATGACCGATTACGAAATGTACAATACAACCGCACACCTTTGCACCGTCTAACCGGTCTATCCATGTCTGTTAGAACTTGTTCTACCGTTGTCGGACTTTCCGAAAGTATTTCTTTACGACTGAAATTTGCAATACGATTCGGTATAATTTGAGGGGTATTTTTTTGGTCTGGATTTTGTGGACGAATTAAGTTGGCAATACAGGATGAATGTTACTTATAATTGTGCAATTACAAACGTTAATATCTTTCATCCGGCACTTTTTATGGCGATAAATATAAAAAAAGCATTCAGTTGCAAGCAGCAAGATTATAAAAACTGATTAGCAAAAACAAAATCTTTCATAACACAGGATTTTCGGACAACCGTTATAAGATGGCTGATAGACAAGTTATACTCATAGCTAACATTATTATTTGTTAGTAGAAATATTAAGTTTGTTTATTTACGTTGCTAAGGTATTGAATTATACGAAGTAGTGTGATTGGTAGTTCAATCTTGTATGCAACACGTCCGATGCCAAGCCTGCATTGCACATGGACTAAAAAAAGTTAAAGATAAATAGTACTGTGATTCGACACACATACCGAGTAACAGCGTGACATTCGTATGGTATGACACATGTCAAACCACCAACACAACACATACTAACATTGTCAACTGCAGAACCAAACAGCAACAGTTCATCTCAGCTTAAACTAATAATAAAATTAATAACTACAAAAATATAACAATTATTATAAAGCAAAATATTTTTTTCAATATTTAAATTTTTTGAGTTAATTAAAAATCGAAAAACGTGTGTTATTATCTAGTGAGCCATGCAACCGACATTGTAACTCTTATAGTTTACAAGATTCCTTTAGTGGCACGTTTAAAACACACATCTGTATATGAATACGTAAGAAATAGTAATACTGTTTTTCTTTAAATAGTAATAACCAATTTGTACCAATTACTTTCTTGTTACTGCAGCGTAATTACTAATATTTCCGGTCATTGCTACGTACATTGTTATATAAGTTACAGTAGTCCAGTAAATAAATATTATTATATAAACAATTGAAAGTACTATGTTAAAGGTTATTTAAACATGAAATAATAGAAATACAAAGATAGGAAAATATAATTATTTGATCTAGATCAGATAAACTAAAGACGACAAGATATACTAATTGCTCGATACTAACAGCGCTACTAAAAACTACTAAATTGTTCTATGTACTAATAGTAATTTGCTATAGTAATGGTATAAAAATATACTTTTTATATTATGAATATATTTTTTATTGAGCCATATTTAGTATAAACATTTAGTAGCTAATACTAACATCGATAGTATCAAGGTGTAAATAGCAGTAAATGATGTTTACATGTATTTGTCAATTACATATGGGCATTAAGCTTGAAAATGGTGTTTATGAGTAATCGATAGTATATGTACAATATCAGTTATAAACTAACAGGTAGCTATATTGCCATGACTGACATATATGTACATAAAAGGATTCATGTATTGCCTGATCACAGGCTATTGAACTTAAAATGATTTATTTTCTGCAACTTTTTTATTTACAGTTTTGCTCTAAAATGTATTGTTCAGAAGTAATCACGATTTTTCGATATTTATATGTTAATTCCCTATGTCCCAAATATCTTGGGACACCCGGTATATATATATATATACAATGAAACATTTGATAAAATAAACAAATACCAAATGTTTTCACCACATTTTTAATATAAAATAGGTACATAATATGCTTTAGACCTGCGACAATTTGTGAAGCAGTTTGTCCTAAATCGAAATGTTTACCAACAATACTCACAAAATGCAATAAAACTTGATTCATTCGGCTTCATTTAAATAAAACATAAAATTAAATATGTTCTTGGTTACAATTGTACAATACAGTGCAGCTTGCATTATCATGTTGGTACTAAAGTTAATTGTTTCAATTTATCTAATTTTTCTTTGTCCTTTTTGCAGGCGAAAATCAGAAACTCTTCAGATCGATGTATG
This sequence comes from Carabus problematicus, assembly GCA_963422195.1. NCBI lineage: Eukaryota > Metazoa > Arthropoda > Insecta > Coleoptera > Carabidae > Carabus > Carabus problematicus. Next base: position 2,339,163 of record OY728583.1, on the reverse strand, counting down.
ACGCATTATTTTGAAATTTAATATAAACACAATATAACCTGACGTTTATTGAACCGTAAGGTTGTTTGTTTCATAAAAGACCTTTCATTACATAATAATAACACATTTCAAGTGCAGCTAAACCACAAAACCATTTCATTAAGTTAAAAGCATTTTCCCTGTAAAGTAAGTGATTGAACTTATATGTAGCAAGTTTCATTAAATAATATAATATTCTGTTGAAACTTCTGCATGTTCAAATATGAAGAATACAATATACTACTAAGTGACAAATTATACTCTAACCTAAGAAATGTCCAACAACATTCAATTTGAAATAAACACTCGCAAAATACGCAAGTAGCAAAATAATTACATTAATCAAAGATAAATAAATATAAAAAGGACACAAACATCAGGTAAATACTTTTTGCAATGGTAGTGTGTGTGCGTACATATCTGGTAGGTCGTGGTGATGCGTGCCACTATACCCAGATGTCCTTGGTTCAAGTCTTTCAACTTCTGGCCTAGTTTACACTGGCGCGCTACTACTGTCCCCTGTCGCACCGGTGCGGCACGTGTACCATGTCAACGTACGAGCATGCGCGTTACACGGTGTCCGCTCACTAGTGACATGTACACGGACTAGCTGTTAGACTATTGTGACATAAGACTATGTGTACGAGGAGAATTACTATACATACATATACATTTTATATACATATATGTATATATATATATATATATACATATATATATATATATATATATATATATATATATATATATATATATATATATATATATATGTATGTATGTGGATGTCTTACGTTAGTAGAATACAGTATAAAATAGATACTGCATGACTGTATTACGTGAGAGTACTCACTTAGACTCATGAGTTGCAGGTTGTTAGTAAGCGTCCGCCATCTTTATAGAATTTTCGGGGATTTCCCCAGTGCGTACGATCCCTGAACCAAATGCATTTCGGAACAAGAATTTTAAATTCTTATTATTTGTGTTATTGCGTCTGAATTCCGAGAATCGTTGAATTGAGGCGAACGAATTACATTGACTGCTTGTTTGTTGTCATTTTAAAAGGTCGAATGCTATTAAAAATGAAGGTTTATTCTCGAAATCGAATAGAAAATATTCAATCGAAACTAACTAGACGTATACATAGCAACTAATTATTACGTATGTGATATATAAACATGTAATAAACATTCTCCAATCCAATTTAGAGGGAAAAAAATATTGTAAAGTAATTTACCGACAGGTTATTGCAAAGTGTCACATGTAAATTCATTAGGTTGTTATAACATTCATAGAAAAATAAAATTTCTTACAAGAAACACCAATGTTTTGAACATGGTAGCAATACGAAATTTTATTTTATAAAGCATATAATTACAAAACTTGACACCTGGTAATTAGGCTATTTATTTTGTTTTAATAGTATCGAATTTCAGTAACATTAACGAAATATATTTATTTGTTTCTAGTGATTTTGCTATATATTTATCTGTTTAAACAAGCCTCAATTAGGTGGATAATCGTATTACCGCTTGAACAGGATTTGGTATAGAGGTAGGTATATATATTCCACATGTATTACAGAAACAAGAATCATTAAAATAATACACAATAATCAGGTGATAATTGTTAAACTAAAAAAAGAACTATTGCCAATGTAATAGAATATAAATAGTGAGTGTATTGTTGAAAATAGAAATTGATAGATTTGTTGTTTGAACACGTGCCATCATACATACATACATAAAGTAGCGGATCGAAGTCCTCAAATCAATCAGTCGACGTCTCAATCTTGCATCTACGTATATGCAAGATCTACGCTTTACAAAATATAACATTCTATCCATAAAAATACGATTATATAGCGAATTGTATACGGTAAAATGACTAGTCTTTATTGTGCAAAAGATAATATTGAACTATTTTACTATTATTACTTGACTTACAGCATCAATAAAGGATGATATTGAAAGAAAAATATATTTACTGCGCAATTTTCTATTTTTATAGAAACTCCTGCCCGTTTTCAAATCATTCGTTAAAAGTAAAATATTTTCAAATCTATGATAGATAACTTATAATGCGTACATAGGGCATAATTTATAAATTAACAAGATGTTTACACAATTTTCATTGAATACATTATATTTTTTCCTATTTACGCTTTTATTAACTGTCGAACAACGACCATTAACCTCTTTGGTATCCATATATTTGATGGTTTTGCAATGTCTAATTTTAGTATGATAAATGTGAACATCCATGTTAATTGAAACACGGTTTTGGCGTTTACATACCCGTAGTTATATACGTATGGGTTGGAGTAAATACTTGTCGATATTCGAAGGAATAATGTAATCATTATTTTTTATTATGAAACTATATCTATCATGACCTACATGTCTCGGCGAGTTCAACAACCGTACATGATAAAACTGCAAACAGATATACAGAAATACACAATTCTTGGTTGTTTCAAGTAGTTTTTATCAGCGAGCAGAAGAAGAAGAAGGAATGTCTTATTATTTTTTTTTAAGTATTATTTATGTAACGCATTGCAGTTATAGCAGGTCTTGTTTGATTTACTGATCTTAAAACAATCCTAAGGTTGTTACAATGTATTTGGAACACGAGGCTTGTATGTGACCAGTCCGCCGACTGGCTCTGCCCCGAGGTCGTAAATATGGAAATGAACGATAAATCTAAAAAGAAAAGTTATAATGCAGGACAAATATTGTAACACTCTTTCTTCTAATTACTTTTCGTGATCCAGAGCAATTTGCAGACTTGTGTATTAACGAATGCGAATGTATCAGATATAATAGATAATACAGTAAAACTCCGTTTAACACTCCAACAAGTCTCAGCGCTGAACGGAACAGCGTTAAACGAATTCATTTTAATACTGGGTCATTCTCTATAAATTTATCATTAATTTCCGTAATTGTGTCTTCATGAACCGTGAACGAATCATCTTATATTTAGCGCTTATTTTTGTGTTCAAGAAAAACCGCATTATATCGAATCAGCTTTAATCGAAGTAGCGTTAATTGAGGCCTTACTGTATATGAGGGCCTGTGCTCTCTAACGGCACAAGATTTTATGCATGTGATAAAAAAAACCTAACTTTTCGTTATTTAACAGATGTTTATGCACCAACTGCAAGAATCGTTTGTAGTATTTTAAATAATATCGAATGAATATAGGTTGTTCACTTTCTATCGTGCCATTTCCGTTTCCAGGACGACTCTGAACGTACTGGTTTCTTGGAAAGATATTAACATTGCCAGGCACACTATATAGCCAAGGAGAGACGCAACGCAACGCAACGCAATGTGCAACATTAGTTAGAATGCGCACATCGGCCCGATCACCGATGGAATATGTAATTGTGAACCAACCATTGGCAGCGTGCCGGTGTAAACGCGCTCTTACAAACACACACACGCACTCACACATGGAGAGATTCATACAGGCACTCGTATTACAAAACACCATGCAAAAACAATTCATTTACTATTTCAAACAACAAAATATCCTGGAACATAAGCTCTATATTTAGGTGTAGAAAGATTTTACGTAAAATCTTATCACAAAAATTGCACAAGAAATGCATTTCCTAATTTTCTTATCAACAGTGATGATATATCATGACCTATATAGAAAAACTGCATGGCGATTTTTTTTGCAAAGATAAATAGATATATTCCTTATCTTTTTGAACAGATTCTGTGTTCGTAAAAAAGTAGGCTATGCATGTAGAAGATACGACGAAAGAGAGAAATGGTATATAAAAGAAGAATTTTCCATCACATTCTTTACGTGCACTTTGTAAAACGAAAAAATAAATAAATAAATATAAATACGAAGTTCTGTTATGTTGCATAGAAAAAAAATACTATAACGTTTTATTGTAATATTGGATATTGCGCGTACCTACGACAGATCGTAGTGTGCCATGGTCGTACAGCATTGATAATAATTAGTGCACACTGGCATTATCATCGTGAAACAATTGACGAGCAGTTTCATGCACACATCACTAATTAAATGTGTGTTGATTATTGACAAATTTACGCACTTGTGCATTCGGTATTTGATTGTCTAATATCATGAAATTACGTAGTAGGAGAACACAGGGTACAACGACGTATTTCTCACTGAAAATATTATCATTTAAATTATTATTTTCATCCATTTAATATAGAAAATAAATTTTAAATAATCACAAAACAAAAATATAAAATTGTACATTTAAAACAATGTGTTATATATATATATATATATATATATATATATATATATATATATATATATATATATTATATATATATTATATATTATATATATATATATATATATATATATATATATATATATATATATATATATATATATATATATATATATATATATATATATATGCATATTAATGAATACATTAAGTCAACCATATTCGTATTTATTGTTTTTATAACCTGTTACTGACAGATGAGAAATAAATAAAATCATAATGGATTCAGTCATTGACCTAGCTGTAAAATTAATCTAAATTTCTAATTTCTATGATGATCTACGATCATTAGAACGTATTGACAGAAAGAACACCTGAAACTAGTCATTTCCGGTACTGATGGTACAGCCGGACGTGCCCAGCTAGCACTAATATTCACTACAATCCATCAAAATATTCATTCATGCATTCAATATCTTACGCTTGCTCGTATGATTATCATTATCATATTTCAAAAGATTTCAATTAACAAACAATATAAACGCAGAACTATTTATTATTGAGTTATTTACAAAATTCATCATTTTCACTTATATGATACGGTACGAGATTAAAAAAAGATTTAAATATGTCATTTGTGATTTTTTTAAATATTCTACATTTGAATACAAATTTTTTTCTTGAGTTCTTTGAACTGAAATTCAATGCATTTCATTTCACTGTACATATTATTATATACGAGATAAAAAAAATATTTAAATCAAATTATTAAATTTAGATTTTATTGATATTCGTAATAAATATTATTATGTGGTCATAAATAATTCTATAACATTTCATCTAGCAGAGCTATGTATTCTTATTAATATTTATTTTTAGGTATTCTTATATAGTATATAATAAATTAGCATTCTGCCAGTTTCATTATTGTAAATGCTGCATGCTGATTAAACACTATACATTAATGATTGACATTTAATGAATTAGCAACAGTATTTAAAATATGTTTAGTTCCAATTTTTAGTAATGTATGCAAAAAGGTAATATGTAAAAATATTCAGTATATGTATATAATGTATCTGTACCTTTTATGGAACCACTGGACGTATGGGGTTGTTGCGACTGACTTTGGGACTGCTGGACTTGTTCCAGTTTGGAACTAACACTATTCCACATCTCAAACATTTTGTAGGTTTCTGAATGCACTATTTCGTTCATAGTGTAACATTAGCTATACACATTTTTATCGTCACTGGTATAATACACTGTTTTAGTAATAATAATAATAAGAACTATACACTTAAGCTGCACTAGTTTGTACCACAAAATATATATCTATATTTCAGTTTTTAATAATCAACTTTTGTAAAGGTTTTCAAAAATAGTTTGCACATTCTTCAGTCTCGGAATAATTTCGTTTCAGTAAAAAAATGTTATCGTTTCGTTATTGTTATTGGTATTGTCAACCCAGTCCGCATTGTGTTGGTTTGGATGAACCCTGTTCTTCGTACGTTTGACGCAGTATATGTTCCATCTCTTCATTGCCAACTTGATACTTTGATGCAACACATCAACGTGATCCGCAATTCGTTAACGTATAACGAAACTAGAAAATCATTCTGTCAATTGACGACAAATTCTACCGGTTTTTCTTTCAAATTTGATGAACGAAATTATTGAGGCAAACTAATTGTGAATAATTTAGAACAAATACAACACGTCATTTGTGAAATAATTCCAATTCTTTGTAGGTGCTCTAAATTATATTCCAGAATTTTAAATTGGTGTCACGCTTATCTATTTCCACGAATATGTCGCAAGAACTTTTAGTTTTGTTTTTCAGTAAATTTAACTAACCCAAAACAGAATCAATCCATGTTTAGCAATTAACGGCAAAATTTGAGAAAACTTTTGTAAATACTATCATGTTGAAAATATAAATTTAAATGATAATTATAAAGCTCAAATATTGACAGTTACATTATTTTCAACTGATATTTAAATCTAAATATAAGTGAAAAAAAAAACAAGTTACGTAATTTTAAAATTTGCCCATGCATATTATATGTATTATATATTTTTATTAAAATATATGTGTAATAAATTTGATAGCTCGAATTTGAAAACAAAATCTTTACGTAAATTTTTATATAAAGTAGCACATTCAAATTCGGCGAAAACTTATCACAATTTCAAATCGTGATTATGAACAAAACAAAACCACAATTGGGTCGAACTTCATACTAGTGCCAACATGAGAATAAGACAAAATCATAAATTAATACAGTAATTTCGAATGGAGTTTTCGTAGAGGATGGCGTTGAATTTTTTGGCGCGCATCAGTGAATAATTCGGAACTTTTGCGACTTCAAACGTTTGGAATGCAGAAGAGCACGAGTTTGTTCTGTTATATCGTCTTTAAAGTGCAGTATTGATTCGGTGACCAGCCTGGCTCACTCTTACATGCATGTATATTTCGTAAAAAATATCGCAAAAATCTAACACCAGCAAAAACGAAAATATTAACGAATATGTTCTCAATTTAAATAAAACACGTACGTGGAAAAAATGAATCAAAATTTCCGTACGCAAACCTGCAGGAATATCAATTTAAAATTTTATCAAACGTAAATATTAGTCGTATAAAATTATGTGAAAAAAATTTTATTTTGTCAATTTAATTTCGAAAATGTTTAATATTCAACATTAGGTATATAACACGAAATAAAGTTGAATGTATTATAAAATATGTACAAAAATTTCATTCGTTTTACAACTAGTTTTGCGGTTATAATATGTAGTGTCAATAACTTTATACACAACTTTGTTGAAATGAAAAGGTCAATGAATTTTTAATTATAATTTATATACAAATGCTCCATATCATACAAGTACGTTGATTTTTTTTTCAAATATATTTCAGATTTGCTAAATCTTTGTCATGTATAAAAATAATTAATGTGAGTTTTAATTTGAAGTAATGGCATTAATTTAATTAAGAAAAAAAAGCTTGAGTAATATCAACAATAAAACGTGTCGTGAAAGAAAATGTTAATTTTTATATTTCGCAAAGTATTTTAAGAAGGTAGCAACAATGCGATGTTTATATTTTCACGTAATTAAAATGACAGCTTGTTATATTGCATTTAAAAAAAGCATATATTGCAATCATTGCTCGAAACTTAGGTACTGACGAAAAAAATAAAAATATATATACAATAATTTAATATAAGCGTCTTTATTTATTATAATATATGTCTAACCCCTAACCACAATAATTTTGTTCACCAAAAATTCTACCGGTGTTGCCAAATGAATAAAAAAATACTACTCACTCATTTTTGTCATCACAATTATTTTTTGTCTATCACTTGTTTATTTAATTTTTTCGCAGCAAATTAAAAACAGAAATTCAAAGTACAATAATTCGTCGTCACTGGGAAACATACGAATAACCTGCGTGGTGACACCGCACACTGCGATCCGTAAAATCGGAGGGAAAAGCACGTGATTTAATAAGACACAGAGCGAATGACACTTGCTAGTATTGAAATGTTGTTGCACTTGTACACCGAATCACACATCACAGTAATTTCAAAACAAAACAAATGATGTCCATGACGTTTACTTTGAGTTGTGGTGGTGTATATAATGTTGAACAACTGAATGTGATGGTCGTACTAACTACGGTGAGTGTTGTTGGTGTAGTTGGATCACAGTTTGAATGCAGTGACGTGAAGCACCCGCGCCGAAAGACAGTTCCACACTAACGCCAAACCAGTACACACTGCAGCCAGAGTAGAAAGTGGAGGGTATTTAGTATCGAGCGTTGTCGGCGTGCACGGCCTGCTATGCGAGCTGCTGCTGAATCCTCCCGCAATTATAACTGTACATTGTGTAAGGACCCGGGTCGCCGGTATAACAGCACTATACCTATATATATATATATATATATACCTACATATGGGACGTGACTGACTGACCGACACAGCCAACACTAGCCAGGTACAAAGTAGTGGGAAGAACTAGATGCTTTATAAACGAAAGGGTTGAAGATCTATATCAACTGACACACACACACACGTACACACACAGAACACTGCACTGAAGTTTCGAGTAGATCAGATTGAATTAATAGCAGTCTGACGATGCTCCTTGCACAAGGAGTACTTGATGCATTGTGCCAAAGAACAGTTATAGTAGGCTGGGGATGCACCTACTTCTTTTTATCCCAAGTTTAGTTAGTGCATTTACCGTTAGAGTACCGATGCGGCTTCGTAACTAAATTATATTCCTTTATTAGATTTGAAACCCGATCGCGCAGGCTGTGCATACTGATTTGAAAAACAAATAATTTGCCTTCGTACGGTTTTATACGGTAAAACTTTTCAGTGACTGTGTCAGAATAAAAAAATACATGCACTAACCTGTCATTCATACGAGTACATTGTTTTGTATAGTTTTTACATATAAAACATGTGTAAATGATTAATTCATCTCTTGAATAATAATGACGAAATGTTCGTCCATGAATTACTTGCTATGAAGTAAAGCTATTGTTTTTCATATACCCACAGTATAATTGGTATAATTACTTCATCGCCGATACAGAGGGAGTTACTTGCAATGCATTTTGCGTTTGTACAATTATGACCTAGCACAATTGTTTAAGGCTAATTAACACTATATATATATATATATATATATATATATATATATATATATATATATATATATATATATATATAATGCACAAGTAATGTCAATATTAAAACGATTAATTAGCATTAGGATATTATAAATGAATTTAAATTTAATATGTAATAATATTAACCACAAAATTTGAGAAAACTTTTGTTAATACTATCATGTTTAATATAATAAAATATACTCCTATAATTTTTTTCGCAAGGAAAATGTTTTATGTGCTTTATAATTTTAATTACTAAATTTTCAGTTTAAAATTTTATTTTTACCTATGTATTACGTTATTAAAATAATGTATGTAAGTGCATATTTTTAAGAAATGAAACTTTTTATTTTCTTGACAAATTACAAATACGCTCCTAGAAATTTACTACGACAAAAATACTGTATAAATTCCGTGAGAAAAGTGTAGCATATTTTTGTTAAAACTAATAGCGTACAATGTACGTGATGACAATATCTTCAAACTGTTGTGTTTTTGTAAAATTTGAATTTATACATTTTCATCATACAGTATCAGCATTTGCTCATGGTCGCGAAAGAATTGGAAGCAGCAGATATGTGTCCCGGAAGTACTAACGAAATAAATACGCGTGCACAGTAGGAAGGGGCGTTACACGAGCATGCGGTGAGGTGGGGCAGGGGCGCGCATTACGAGATTTCACATTTGTACGCAGTCCCAGTAAAAGAGAGCAAAGATTTAGATATATTAGTTTTTTTTCTCTTATACATTTGGCTTAGTATAAGCTGCACGACTTCTTGTTTTACGTAATCCCTCATTGTTATAATAGAATTGTTGATATTGCGCGTCAGCATCATACAAATGTCACATGTAGAATATTAATGTACAAATATACATTCCTTCTCGTTTTAATGTAAAAAAAGTTTGAAGAAATATTCACCCAGCTTTTCGTAGAGTATTTAAAAATTATTTGCAAATCCAGCAAAACCTTGATATAACAAACAAAAGCGAGCGAACGGGAGTCCATAAGTATATATGAAAAGTTTAATTTCACAGAAAAGTTGCTGATTGCATATGCTAATCATTTTTGTACAAGCTGCTAAATTAACTCCGATTATTTGTGCATTAAATTTGAAATCTGTTAAATGAAGGGTTGACTGTATTTAGAAACACGCATTGTGGTTCTCTGTTTGTCATTGTTTATATTGAATAAGCATACGTCCTCCACTATAAACTGGTATGACTATACGAGTACATCACCGAGATAAACATTTATAATTACAAGTAAAGTTGAAGATTATACTTTGTATATCATCAAGTATATATACGCTATTAAAACTTCGTCTACTTAGTTCGTCATAGAACCTGCAGAGTGCACTTCTGTCTGCTTTCAGCCAGAAACTTATACAATAGTCAAGAATCTAAGTACAAACATTGAAGACTGCAGTATGTCTTCCATACGTGCATATACATAATATGTAGATGAAACTGTGAACACGTAGATGAAACTATCAACTGAATGCGATTTATATTAGTACGAGTGTTGATGGCTTTGTGTAAATACGCTTTTGCGCAGTTGAAATATCAGGTTTTAATTCAAGTATTAGTAGCGGATAACTCCTACACGTTTTCATGGTACTGCAGAGTAAGTTTTAATGAGGACACGTGTATATTTTTATTATAAATACTACAAAAATAAAGAGAGATGCAGATGCATATGTAAAGGATTTACATATATGCTAGAACAAAAAAAAAAAATGCAGATTTTTTTTAATGGACAAAACTATGATCACAGCGATTGAAGTAAGCTTTTCATTCTCGTTTATTTATCTTAAGCTTCTTTCCTAAAGCTCATCTCTTTTTCCGACACAGGTATAATCAGGTATAATATAATGAAATATGAAACTTCACAAAAACGAACGAAAAAAATTCCGTTTTTATACCTGAAACATCTCGATATAAAAAACGTATTTAAAATTAAGTTTATAATTATAAAAGACTCGGTAATAATACAGGATCGAAAAATAAACAGGAAATAAGTTTACACCCAATTTATCTAAATAGATAAATAGGAATTGCTTAAGCAAGATCCTCCTTTATCAAGACAATGAAATAATAACTATCTGGAATGAAACATATATTTGAAATTCTAGAATCCATAGAATGTCTATCAATTAAATAGTAATACGAAATTATGTAGACAAAATATGCTTCTAATACATTTGAAATTCAAGGCGTCCACACAATCATACATTTCCAGACGGGTAACGAGACGATATACATCACAGGTGGCTTTGCAATGTTCTTTTGGTTTCATTTGGTTCTCACGTATGTACGTACCCACACATCATATCCACTGCCCCGTTACTTACACAGGGCCCCGAATGTTGATAGCTGTTATTGAACATCACCAAAACTCTGCTACGGTACACCCAATGGTTAACGAAAATCTCATGTTTTATTGGATAATATTACCAAAGAACATATGGCGACGTGGACCTAACTGTAAATGCGTTTTTCCTTGTCCTTCTCATGCTATTCTTTACGCCCTCTCACTTGGTAACTCGTAAGGGTGTCTGTTCACGCACCAGACGGTACCTGTACGGACGAGCGGTATTCCCAAAGAGGCACTAATCCCGTATTTACTACTGGTACTTGCCACTATTTTCGGTCCGTTATTAGTGTAAATATTTCTGTTTTCGTAGTCCTTGTCGCACGGAGTTCTTCGGTGAAAGCGTGTCCACCACTGTTTATGACGATGTCCCAGTGGTTATTCACATTTCAAAGAAGACATCGCCTGTCAACAGTGTGGACAGATCAATAAACCCCGTCATAAATACTGGTATTTGCCCACCAGGGAAGGTAATGTAAATTCGCATGCCGTAGATTCAAACGCAAGAAAAGATCGACTTTGCAAATACTTGCCACGTGGAATATCCTCAGTAGAATTTTAGATTTCTTTACTTTGATGCTCACGCTAAGTAACTATATCACATTATTAGCACTTACTTTGCCAATTAACAACAAAAAAAAAACTCCATTAGCAGGATAAATTCTATTGTGTATTCATTTAGCAAATTATAATTGCGATTCATTACAACCGCACTTTTTATACAGTTAAATCATCGAAGCCAGAATAAAAAATAGTAACAGTACTGCTTTTTCGGCGTTCTCTGCTATCTTGGGTTCAACAAACTCCCAAATATACGAGACCCGACTCGGCCGTACTGTGTCAACCAACAGATTCTAATTTTTATGATCACTTTAGGGCAATAAGAACAACTGTTATTGCTGCCGAATTGCTTCGCAGATCTGCAAGATATTTTGTCAAATTGGACCCATAAACTTGAGGGTGATTTTTATTACGGTATCTGTGGTGGAGGGTGCAGACCCAATGTGGTATACCAGTATAACCGCGCTGGTTATAACCATGATAGAAATATGGATTTACGAACATATTCGATAGTTTACTGCATACGAATTTCTGCGGAAATCTTTTGAAATACAACTTCACAGATTTTTTTTTATTGCGAGAGGTTCTGAATTTTGCAGAAAGCATAAATACTGTAAATCATAATATTAACTTTTACTTATAATTCCGTAATTTATTAGTTAGTTGGTGAGAAATGATTGAGATATTGCTTGTCAAGAAACCTTTATTTTATTTTGAGAATACTGTTTGTAATATCAAATTTTAATCATTTAATCTTTGGTCTGAAAGTTTTCAATACCATTGTTAAAACAAAACAATTTTTTTCTAGCCGCTAACTTTGCAATCTTTTTCATTAATATTTACGTTTAGATTAAAATAAAGCCGTTGGTTTCGCACTCGCTCTAAGATTGCATCAAAACCGAATTACAATAGACGCTTGTGCAGAATGAAACTTCGCAATATTATAAATTCGAATTATGCTAATATTCATTGTCATATCTCACACTCAAGTCGAACAATATTATATTTTATACTTTTTAAGGAAAAAACAAAAGAGCAATAACCTCGTGAAAAAACATTAAAAATAGCCATAATGCAGATATGAAGTGAGTCATTATGTTTTTCCAAATTGCTGAATAACTTAACAAAACGAGCTAATGTAGATTATGCGAATTTTTAATTTTCCAAAAAAAAAAAATTATTTAAAAAATACCGATAATAAAACATGAACTGGTGGTCGAATTTTGGAAAATTGAATGTGAAATTAAAAAAAAAACTATTGTCCAATAGTTTGATGATTTTGTGCATCACATCAGATTAGCTGACACCGTGTCCAGTTCGATTATTCTTCCTCTTCTTCTTGGTGCATCGACAACCCGTCGAATATTGACGTAAACTATTGCGTCACGTTTGAAAACATGGCGTCACCATGGTAACGCACGAGTAGGATGGCGCCGCTGTTCGGTGTTCTGACATCATTGTGCTTTTGTTTTCATCCCCCACCACCGCCATCACTAGTACCCACCCCACCACTATTCTTGCATAGTTTCATTGCCCCTACAGCCGTTGTTTTGTAGGGGAAATGCAAACGTCACACGGTCAATGTATGGATGACATTTGCGCATTTGACCGACTGAAAACTCTCTGGTATGTTTACATTCGGCAGATATTCGTCTTGCGATTCAAATATTTGAAAGACGGCTGCTACGATCCGTGATCATCCGATGCCAACTGCCTTATTTCTAGGTTATATTCAAGAAGACCTTTATTACACTGGAGAAATATTTGTCATAGTGCATACTGAAATACGAAATTATGACAGAACCGTATGTACAAACTTACATACAAACTAGACATTTATCAGTGTATTCTACTGGAGTTTATATATATATATATATATATATATATATATATATATATATATGTATATATATATATATATATATATATATATATATATATATATATATATATATATATATATAACCTTTTAAAAGAGTTCAATGTGTTGTTAGTTATCATAATAAATTCAACGCACCAACTACATTATAAAACGTAAATGCTTTCGTGAATTTTCTACTCCAAACATTCTTTTGTTAATACCGGATAAATATTTCTGCACTTTAACACAGGGCGCCACTGGTTCGAGTCCCGGCGACGGACGCTATTGCCGTCTGACTATGTTACGCCGACGCTACGCTGCAACCACCACCGTCATCTGTGACGTAATTCCGGGTACGACGCTGCTGGTCATGTACGACCTATATTTCATTCTGAATGTGGAGCACCAGCTTCTTCAATGTCTATTTGCTCACGCCGATAGTTTAATTCAGTTTTATTTGACAACGGTTTGTGCCTCTCATAGCAATATTTTTTTTTTTTGCTGTTTTTTTACACGATTTCTATTTGTTTTTAATTTATAAAAAAAACCTGTCCACTCCGGTCAATGAATATTTCAAATGCTTGCTTCATCAACATTTCCATATTTCGCAATAGAAAAATCTTACAATACTGATCAATAAATTACAAACGTAAGATCCCGATGGCGTTAAAATACAAACACACTGTAATTCGGAAGTAGGTATACGTTATTCCGAAATACGCAACCGGTTACATAAGATCGTCCACGCACATTGAAACAATGGACAATAGTAAAGATGCCGAATGCAGAACATCAGATTATCTGTTATCTTACTTCGTACGCGTAATCATAATGTCGGGAAATTTTCATGTATGTTTTCATCTTAAAACAACAACAAAATAATGATGCTATGTGTCCGGTTTCTGCATAAAGTCGGTTCTGCGTCACAGCATGTTGATTTCCGAAATGTACGTTTTGTTTTCGGCCGCCACTCAGTGATGATGATGATGAAGTGAAACAATTGCACATCGCTTACATTCCGATGCAAGTGCTATCCTGTCTATGGTTCATTTATGCGAGGAATTATATTGAGATTTTTTTTAATATAGACAAGCCAAGGTAACTTATGAATGCAAGTACAGTCGAACTTTAATATAATTTTTGATAACTCGAATAAATTTGGTTTTAGTTAACAGTAAAGAGTATAGTTTTACGTGATTTTGTCAATTACTCAAATATCTTGATAACTCGAACAGACTATTTGACGCCACCTTCGATAATTCCGATTTTGTGGCGGTGTTTTTAACTGTTTATACAAACAAGTTTGGGCAAGTATATTTTATCACATAGTAAAAAAAATGACGCAATATAAGATTTAGTAGGCTGATATGTAGTTATACAATCCACTTGTATTATAAATCGGGCACACATTTAATAGTTCTGCATATGTAGACAGAACAAGAAATTGGCATTTAAAAATGCACTTGTGAATTATAGTTTCAAAGAAAAAATCAACAACCAGAATAGTAAAAGTGATACATGGATCTATCAAGCAATCTATAATATATTTAGACTTGCTTTCTGTATTCTTACTGTCAATTTTAAATACATATTATAGTGTTTCTCAATCGGGGGTTCTATGTAATTTGTAGCAATTTTTTTCTCGTTAAATTGGAAAAGTTTTACTCATTAGTAAAATTCATTTAAAATGCAATAAAAAAATTCCAAGCAAATGCAATTTAAAATTTTCCTCCCTTACATATCTCAAAGGTACTTCATTAATTTATTCAACATAGTAATTTTATATTTTTTGAATTAGAAAAGTAAAAATTGTACATAACAAATCGTTAAAATTCAGAGATTTATACGAAGAAAAACAGGCTCCAATCTTTTTGTTACGTAAATGCGGAGATCAAATCAAAAAGAACAGTGGAAACGAAATTTAATAGTAAAACTATTGATTTATATCTTGTACATTTTACTGACTGTTTTTCAGATGTAAATACGGTAGAATTAGAGAATACGTAGTCGATACGATGTAATATCATTCACCGTTATAAACACAGGTTA
The DNA here is from genome assembly GCA_963422195.1 of Carabus problematicus. Lineage (NCBI taxonomy): Eukaryota > Metazoa > Arthropoda > Insecta > Coleoptera > Carabidae > Carabus > Carabus problematicus. Next base: position 2,323,382 of record OY728583.1, on the reverse strand, counting down.
AAACAAGTTACGCGTCCAGTTAGTGAAAGTGTACAGATGAAATAATGGCCGAGTGGAACAGTCAAAATCTTGTTTGTTACATAAGAACACACGTAAAGGCATTCACATATAACCACGAATGCTTGCGATACGAAAAGGCAGTTATAATGGCCACCAGATTCGTATCACCAAATTAGCAGAGTCGATATGATATGAAATTGTTCAATCTACCAAAGTTATTTTAATTAGAAATTCAACAAATGTCAACGAGATATTTGTAAATTTAAATATCCATATTAGCCGATGAGATTAATTTGCGAAATAGCATTTTTAGTTTCCTGTTATTTTGCTTAATTTCCGTTAATTAATTTCGGATTTGTAGACGATAAAATGAATTATGGATATCGTTAATTAATAATGCAAGACAATCCCATATTATCCTGACTAATTTCTATTTATCCCTTGTTGAATAGTTGAACGAGAAGTGTCATATCTTAATGGAATATTCTAAATATAAAATGTATATATTTCCTTGCAGTTGCGTAACGAAATTAAATGCTTTCTTCTCTTCAGATTAACTCGTAAGTTCAGTGAAAATAACAATTAATGTTACATTAAGTGCTAGTTTACTTACACAGGCTACTATCGCTTGTCAATCAAACTAAAATTGATAGACTTTATAGTGCAATGGCAGACGTTGACTAAAAAAAATATTCACCGACTGAATTCGTGGTACCTACTTATGAAACAGTTCTTTATTGCTGATTGATGTGTCCGCATGCTAAAATGTTACTTTCACTACTGTCAGTGTATTTAGATTCGAGAGTTTGGTCCGGGCTAACTTTCAGTTTGAGAAGCCAGATAATATTCGACATTAACTCAGCGTCTAATAATGCAGCAGCTATATAATTGCTAAGCAGTTGGAATCATCTTCATATTATAATTATCAATATTCCATGGTAATTTCAACATTATGTTATATAAAAGTCTAATAGTTAATAATGTTGTTTAATAGAATTTCCTCACACTAATAAGAATATTGAAAGCTTTCAATTAATGGTAGAAAAGGGGTTCCTGATAGTATTTACAAAATTAGAATATTTACGAAATAAATTCGTGGGATTTTTTTAAATTTAAACGTTCAAAAATAACGCCCCAATTCTAGGGGTGGAGTCACACATTCCTGGTGGGTAATTGCTCAAGGGGTGCAACGAAACATTAAGTAGGCGGAGTCAAGGGAACACTTAATAGAGTCAATATTAATTTTAAAAATTGATTAAATTTATTACATGAAATAATATATCCTTCTGTATAACTGTTTGTTATTTAATAAGGAAGAAATATAGGTATATATATATATATATATATATATATATATATATATATATATAATATATATATAATGTACAAAGTTAGTGCTGGTTATGACTGGTCAGGCTATTTACGTTTGACATGTGATGTGCGAAAACTAAACAAACCATTATAAAACAATCCAAGCCATCTCACCCTCTTCGCTCTGTTCATTTCCTCCCCCCTTACATATAACATATGTGTGTGTGTGTTTGTGTGAGAAAGTGATTCTATTTATAGAATTCAGCGCCGCTATAACTTGCATGTAACATGCGTGTACGAATGCATACAGTATGTATGTCTGTATGTGCGTGAGTACACGCGAAGTTCTATAAAGTCACGGCTTTAATCAACAAACAAACATTACATAAACACACTGTTATATGATCCAGTGAATATTCCCCCCCCCCCCACCCACCTCCGCAACAACGACAGTATCACGCTGTCGTGTCCCACTGGACGACTGTCATTAAAACAACTGTGTTTGCAAGTATGTTTGTACAATTCATACACTCTTGATTAACATTTGACAAAACAGACGAATTTTCTCTTATGATCTTTGTAAATATTTACTTGAACTCTTACTGACCTAAGTAAAAAAGAAGTAAATACTAAAGATTTGTATTATTTTCTTTATATCAAAATGAAACACAAGTGAAATGTTTAGGAGTTTGGATAAAGTAAACTTAAAAAGTAATCTACTGTTTCATTAAACACTATTTTCTCTCCTACTATACCGGATATTGACTAACATTACAACTAAATCAGAAAGGTAAATATGAACTCGAATTACATATTGACGAGAAGCTGTGTTCCCGTCAACACTGAAATACATTTCCAAACACAAATATAGGACGCTGATGAACTATTTTTAATAAACACTTGTGCCCTCGGTTAAACACCTTTGCAATCTAATAATAACTATTTTTTGCTTGGCATGTCAATTCGTCTGTCTGTTTCTGTTCTACCGATTATACATCTTGTATAATATACGGAGCGTGCATTTGACAGCTGTAGATAGACGGTTATTGTCTTTCTTCTTCTTATTCCTACTTTTGCACGAAGCGCGACAGTGGCGGCTCCAACCTATATTTGCGGTGACACACTTAACTGGGACAAGAACAGCCAAGAATACGTGTGATGTTTCGGAAGAAGTGTTAATTTTAAATAGTTAAATTTTCGCACCGATTTATTTATATTCCAGACTGGTCTCCGTTTGTATGTTCCAAAATTTCTTTTCGTTTTTGCCGTTGCACAGGACGAGTAGATCTGAGAGGAACTTATTTTCGTATTGGATGTGTTATCTTACGAAGTTTTTAGCACAGTCGAGAGGTATTGTATAAGCGAGGAAATGAAAATCAAGTGAATTAATGTAATGAATATGCCGTGATCGTATTTCAAACAAACTCTATGTAGAATATATATATATATATATATATATATATATATTGTATTCATTTGGAAGTTTATTACTAATATAATATTCAATATGAGCATGGCAAAGTAACGTCAAAGGAATTCATAATTTTTGATGTGCAACTTCAGAATTCACAATTTTAGGTTAGAAATATACTTTAATATTTCTTCTGTGCATAGGATAGAAAGGTAGTTTTTATAAATGTATTCGAATAAAGTCGTTATGGAAATATATCCGACAATCGTTAGATTTCTCGCAATATTTTATAAATTAGAAATACTGAACCAATAAGAGTTATAAGATTAAATGACATAAACATCAATATCAGTCAAGCAACTATTTTCAAAACTAGTCGACCATGGAACACTTTTAAGTATTTACCGACTAAATCCGCAAGTGAATTTAAACTCAGTAACTATATTTATTTATAATTAAAATGGAACTTTAGGTTTTGCAAAAAAAATAAACTTAAAATGCAAACGAGATTTAATAACATATTGCCTATAAACAAAATCTAAGTTGTCGAATTCGAAATTCAATGAATATTAAAACATTAATAATACATTTCTGTACCGCTAAACCTATAATTTGAAAAGTAATTACCGAACATATTTAGAAAAAAACCCACATGAATCACGTATGTAATATTTTACGTATTATTTGCCACTCCCTTCTAATACCGTCTAGTACTATATTTGAAGTTGTATTATAGTTGTATTTATATTTTTCGTTAATTTAATGGATTGTACAGGTGTGTAGTACTGTTAGTTGTGTTTTATAAACAACAGTAACGTTTTCTTGTTGATGTTACTTGTACGAAATGACACAGACATACGGCAGCGGAAACATGCAACACAGAAAATTGTGCAACCTGTGTTGCAACATCTATACCTACATGTATGTACACATATGCGTTATCCATGAACGTGTCTGTGTGTGAATTATAAACTCTCACCAAGTCCCTGTTGCACGATTTCGGCTTCGTCAAAGCAGGCGGCGAGTCTTTTCACTTACCTGTAATGAAAAACAAAAATATATTACATAAACTATCAAGTACTAACTACAATACATAATAAGGATAATCATAATCATGTTCCTGCATTTTACTCTCCAGAAAACCGAACTTATAATCCCATGTGACTACCAACTGTGAAATACCGAAACCGAATTAGACAATTTATATTCTTTATACATATAAATAAGAACTACTACCGTTAAAAAATCACTAGATAAATTTAAATCTACATTCATAAGTTCATTAACAATGAATGACGATTAAAATCAATTTAGTTTTCATCGTGCGTTCATCAGAAACACAATTTCTCCGACAGCGCAGCCATCTGTCGGTGATTCGGTAGACTATGCGGAGTTTGGAGCGAGACAGCGCTGTGCCGTGGTCGGCAGCTGTACTGTGCGAGGCCGACCTTTCCAAGGCAGTTTATTGACCCGCGTGACGTATGCGGAAGCGATGACGTCACGCACGCAACACATACACACGGAGCCATAGACGAGAATAACATGGATAGAGAAACAGGCACGTGCGCATGTCCACATTGCAAGTCTGTGATACGGATCGTAGTGGGTAGGCAACCCAAAACACTTTGTGTGTCATTTGTTGGATGACAATTGCAAACACAACAGATAAACAACTTCTAACAGCCAACGATAGAATGTTCATTTATAGAAGTTATTCGAGAAACTAAGCAACCGATAAACAATACGTACATGAATGTAATTATTGAACAGTAACTCGAAAATACTCGCTGTTATTTTATTAAGCATATGAAATGACATTTAAAATGAATTGCACACAACAGATAAAGCAATGGAACAATAAAATATTTATATAATCTTTAGTAGTACATATAACGTTAATTAATATCAAATTTATGGGTGTATAAATGAAGAAAGATAAACAATTTGAAGAGAAAAATCCTCCAGATGTTCGAAGAAGACGCTTACAAAAGAAGATATCCAATTAAAACAAAAAATACCACTAATCTAATCTAGACTTTTATGTATTCAGGTATTTAATAGCTAGAATTTCGACATTTTTCCATCATGACGATGATCAGTTCAAGGAATTGAAACATGCTACTGTTAACGACATTCTTACAAATGGTACATTCGGGAGAAAAAAGTTGTTTGTGTTTCACATTCTAGACATAAAACATCACTTCTCGATAGAAATTAAATAATTATTTACATGTTAGGTGAAATATATTTACAGGGCATTGTCAATGCCGTTATTAATTTAGTTAATTATCGTAATAGCAGTGGTAATTATTGATTGAAATGCCTTTGTTACTGACAGTGTTGCAGTTTACTGTTTATATAATGTATACAAACATTAGCAAAGTTGAACCTTGCCTGATGTTATGCGGGTTTTAGACATATCCGTAGTGTGAGTGTGTGTGTGTGTGAGTGTAGTGGTATCATGGTACCGTGGCTCGTGCACTGGGTTACCAGGAGGACCTCAGTACAGTTCCATGTGCCGTTAGTCCACCGTTCGTGCTCACAATTTACGTGCACAGTGTATAACGCTATATCACCGTAGCGTGGTCGGCTACGTATACATGTATTTTAAATGAACTATACGCAACAAATGAGTCAACATGTCTGATTATGATGTTCACTAAACATTTTTATTATTATGATCAGAATAAAACACTAACTATAGATACATACATTATACCCGAAGTTCCCAAGAAATCTAGGAATTAATATATAAATATAGCAAAATTGTGATTACCGTATATTTTTGAGCATAAAAAGGTTGTTTAAAATGAAAAACATATCAAAATAATCAACAATGTTTATATTTTGTTACGGGTTTTATAGTATAGAATAAATATGGAATGTAAAAGAAAATTTAATATAATAAATGTAAAATAAATATTGTGTGTTTATGTTATTGGCCCCCGCTACTGTTCTGTAACCTTACAACCTACATCTATCCGACAGTCGGAGTCCCGTTACAGCCTTGATGACGGTACATACACACACACGTGCACATGTACACACATAGACACGAATATTACATATAAACAACGGACCCAGTCAAGTTCATGTTAATTAAAACATGTCTAATGTTAGCACGTGATCGTTAAGGATAATCGACATGCATGTAATAGCTAACTCACACACTCACATATATAAATACCAATTAAAATAATGGTAATTTTATTGTTTGAATGTATCATTTACCGTAATACACTCGTAACATTGTATTACCATGTATTGTTACCATACAAAGTATACGTATTTGTAGGTGTGTCCTCAGAAACAAGTATCAGAATTATCACCTAACCTTATTTGACAATTAATAACTACAAGTGATGTTTATTTAGTACTCGGCAGCTGCATTCATCTTTCGCATGATTTTCACCCAAAATTCTGACCCTAGTTTGAACCGGATTCTTTTGTAATTATAAGTTCAGAAATCCGGGTTTAACAAAATATTTCTCGGAATTGCATTTCGGAGAAGTCATCATCTTTTTGAACGACATGTGTAAAAAATAATCGTTATGCCAGGTATATTAGTATTTCATATCATTAATCATTTATAATTTAGTTAATCTATAATATCCGGTATGCAAGTTCTAAAATTCTGCACTTGAATGATTGTAATATGAAAATAGATTTTCAGAATTATGTACTGCAATTTGATGAAATTATAGCACAGCATACAAGTTTTGTTGCATAGACTTTTAAATCTGTCAATTAGAAAATAGAACAATTCGTATTTTATTCTTGTTAATACGCAGTATTCGGTTTAATTCGGTTTGTCCGCAACAATAGTATCTGCACAACACCGGTAATTCCATGACACCATTTATCAGTACCTAACCTATACCAGGCTGATTCTAAATAGTACATACATGCGAAAAAAACATCCTATAACTTTAAAACTAAGCCGTTTTGGACAGTTATTCATACGAATTTTTATGATCAAAATACCCCCAGGAATCAGCCTTTAAAGTTTTTCGCAAATATTTAGCAAAAGCGTTTGTCTTTTATCAACTTATCATTGATTCGCCCGCTTGAGCGTTATATTATATTTCACTATATATATAGATATATATATATATATATATATATATATATATATATATATATATATATATATATATATATAGATATATATATATATATATATATATATATATATATATATGCATGTGTGTGTTCATTTCACCCCCCTGCCCCTACCCCTTGCCACCGGCACTGTCACAGCTGTGTTACGGTTGGCCTCATCGATTAAAGATGAACTATCCATACCTGTCATGACAGTATTCGAGGGTGATGCCGTTGGAATGGACGCGGATGAAGATATCTCCACACGAATCTCACTTCGGCTGGATACATTCTCTATATCGGAGATCTCAACAGTGGTGTTGTCCTCCTGCTCGGCCAGTTTAACGCCGTTTCCAAACAAACCACCACGGAAAATTGTCAAACCTTATTTTTTTTTGTTGGTTATATTAGGTTATGTTGTTTACGTGAATTATTACGCAGCATTTACGATTGTATCACACAATATTGTACCGATTTACCGAAAGTATTTTTAAATTGTTGATTTTAAGACAAATTGCACGTTTCTGGGTTTAAATTCGATTTGGAATATTGGTGTTTTTGCAAAAGTCAGTCGATATAGTAAGAGATAATCCGCGTTTATTTATTGTTGTTTTATTAATTATTTATTTGTTATAATCAGTCAAGATCAGTCTACAATACAGTCTTATAATGTTGAATGACTCGTATTGCTGTATTAATTTCAGAAATTATTGATTTATATTATGTTTATTTGATGTTACTAAATATTCTATTTGCGTACGTACGTGTAAGGTATATTATCTATACCTGTATAGAGTTTTATTTGGTCTTATTCCATCTATAATTCTCTTAAAAATGTTTTACTTAATTGTATTCTAGAATGACAGAATGAATAGGTAAAAACAGGCTTGCTAGATTGAATCAATTACAAAAGGCCACTAGTAAAATAGCACTAGAATATATATTTCATATATAGAAACGACTCACTAACATTTATATAAATTTATAAAATTCGGAGAAAAAACATCAAAATTTTAACTAGAAACATTTAACGATATTTATATCTATCTTTGTGATAAAAAACAAAAACGCCAAAACACTTGAACACAACAAAACAAGTATCAGTAATAATAATTGTTAATATTATATTACTCGAATGTATTACGTTCTGTGTATTTAGATTTTTTTGTTAGTTTGCACACTGTGAACACCACAAGTTTAAACTGAAGTATTTCAAGTAAATAATCAATATTTTGTTACATTTGTCACATCGATTAACGTACGGCCATTCTGACACGCGTGACACACTCCCGGTACACAAATGTTGGACCAACACACCGGTGGTGAATCTTTACGCTATCACAAATTGTATTTGGGTGAGTTGTTATTGTTCGTGATGAAGTACAAATGTACAAGATTTGTGTTCGCGATATATTCGCACCCGTGGTATTACAGAAGTCTATGTTTTGTTGAACCGTGTATGTAGTTTAGTGTGGTACTACGGCGTGAGAGGCGCCAGGCGTTACAGGACCATTTACACTGCCGCATTATGTTACGGAAGGATCACATGGGCTGCAGGACGACTATATATATGTGTGGCTGTGTGCTGCTGATGCGCACGCATTTCAATTGCAACTAGATGCGTACCGGAAGAACGCGCACCATGAAATGCATTTCTCAATTCTCTTCTTCTTCCGTACAAAACTTATGTCATTAAGATTTTTTTTTACATAGAACATAAATGAAACGAAACGTATTTGTAAATTTTCTTCTTCTTCAGTGCAAAACTGGTCATTTATTTTTTAAAAAACAATAAAATGTAACTGGCATAATTTAACAAAACATTTTTAGCGATATATACAGTGGTACATTTCATACTTGTATATTATAATTTTATGTATAAAACTGCATGGAAATTCTTCAGTAATATTATTTTAAGAATATAGGACATTGAGTATTCGTAGATACGTTTTATTATTACTGTGTTTTAATGTTTAATTATGCAGATTCTACATAACAGACTTGTATGTACTTGTATCTGTGCTAGACTTATTTTCATCAAAATGCAAATTGTATTCATCTGAATAAGTGTACATAAGCAATATCTCAAATATTACCAAATTATCATCATAATATACGCTGTACAGAGTAGTATAAAATATTAGATTTATTTTTTCCCTTACAAATAAAAAAATCACATTTGATTTGCATTATCCTTTGAGTATTTATTTCGCCTGTGTGATACGGGCTGTGCGTGATGTTGGCGGGGAGGATAGTGACGCATGCGTATTGCTTAAGCCTGTACAATTCGATCGCAACCCCCTTTTGGCTGCGCACATTTACATACTACGTGTTAACATTATCCACCTGATGTATGGGTATGTGTGGTTGCAACAGTATATAGTTGGCCATGGTAGTACATCGCAGCGTAGCACAGGCGCCGGTGGCGAGGGTGGGGGGGATGTATCAATGTGTACAGATTTGTGAGGTTAAGGGGTAAGTGCGTACCGGAACACACTATGGTAAGACGGTAGGGGAGGTGTATACTTCCGGCCAATTATTGCGCAGACGCGTGTACAACGGTTTCGCATTTTTAAAGGTGCCGTGGTCAAAGGAATCGTGAACATTCGTGCGTGAAATACGCGTACAAGGATTCTATACGCGTGTAATATTTCACAGATGAACAAACACGTACAAGATTTAGATAGAATTAAACAAAAAGCAAGCACATTCTATAAATGAAACCATAGTAACATTAAGTTTGTATACATAATTGAGCATTTTGTTTGTTATATGAAGTTACAAATTAATCACGGAAAGTGCATTCTGCTCTGTGACAATCAAAAGGTCTAAAGCCAAGGTGGATATTCGTATAAACAAGAAAAGAAACAAATGGCAATATTCAAACAAAACAACATTCGTACAAGACGCGACGGAATTCGTATACGTTTGCTGTGAACGTCTTACTCGCATGCCAATGAATGAATCAGCAACAATAGCGGCTCTGCAGAAGGTACCGCTACTCGTGTAACCCAGAATACGTTGTTTGGTTTTATAATTATCTGCGCACACAAAGTCACATGCTCCAACCGGCAAACCATAGGTGCTACTGCTGACAATATCACAGATGTTATACAGATAGAATAAAGATGTCACGTGATCAAAGATCAAGTGATGATAATTCGACGATAGATTGTTAAAATACTGTTGAATTATTGTGATTTATTTATCGTAAGATTTGTTACATTCTCATCGATTGCAAGAAACAAGTTTCGAATGCCTTGGAGCATACGTTTTCTCTAATATATTGCACATATTGTTTCTGATTTAACGATATTTTCACTTGGCTGAACTTTGAAATATATCTTGTTAATGGACAGGTGCGGACTTGTAAGTTGTCACTATATTTGGTAGTATATGTTAATTCAAAGAGAAAACATAATTGACCAATCTGTACTTGCAATATTTCTTAGATTTTGCAAATTATTTTCTGTTTATCTAATTACTAAGTTTATCAACTTGTGTATTTATCTATCTGTTCATCTACCTTTTAATTGTTTTCTGTATTATTTTTTATTCTTAAAACTGTTTACGTGCATAATTTCATCGAATTATAACACCAATAACCTTAACAAACAAGATAATCTATTTAATGTGGTATTTGTATATTAATTAATTTCGTAAAATTTCATAATTTATTCTCAAAACTTTTCTAATAACATTCTTCAATAAAAAAAAAGAAAGAAAACATCGAAATATCAACGTAACGGTTGTATAAAAATCTAAAAATACCGAAATTCCTCATAATCAAATCATCCGTGACAAATAACATTTTCACACCAGCCGTTATTCACTTGAGTTTGGAGAACAATTAATTCCTGTTAGATTTTTGACAATCACGTACGATCAGAGAATTGACAATATAGCGATGCGTGTTTGTGTTATGTTCTCAGGGCCGTTATGTTTGCCGGTGTGAGGATCGCAGACGGCTGGTCGTGTCCCGTTAGCCTACTAGATCTCAGCGCATGTGGTGGTGTTGCACAATGTTGCGAGAGACCGCGTGATGGCTCTGTATACCCGGGAGCAACGGCTAACTGTACAACAAGTCTGTGTCATCTTCGGCAAACTAATGTGCGCGCGCGTGTGTATGTACAGGTCGGTATTTAATACAATGAAACACACAAATGCACAATCTGTATCGTATAGTTTGTTTACACTTTAAAGTTTAAATGTACAGAGTAATGTTACACAGAAAGAAATGAAAAATACATTTGCAAATTGAATAGAAAAACTAGTGGCATATGAAGTCCCGTTAGAAACATCATTCATGAGAATCCAATCAGTGGAAATAATTTAGTAACTGACACAGAAACAGCAGGATTATTGTCTGTCAGCTGGTCAACGGTATTATCACTAACGAGTAATCTTAATAGAGGATAATTGAATATTAATTTGGAGATTAACAATACAATTAACGTCTACAACACTCAAAATCAAACGAAACTAACAAAAAAAAAATAATTCCCGAAATAGTATCCAATAATCATTTGTGAATCTCTTGGAAAATAAATCATAATTACCGTAATTGAAATATATAATAGTTGCAAGAACAACTATGAAATATAATTGTAAATATTTATTTACAGAAACTTGTTCAAAGAACCTGCTTTGGGATTCTGCATACAACATTTTGAATACCTCGGATGGTAAGCAAAAGGTTAAAAATCCAATATTGAATGATTTATATCTCATTAATTTATACAGAAACGTGATATTATAATTTTAGTCATATGCTGATAACGGAAATTATTTGAAATAAAACAGTTTTAAAACCAGTATCTTTTCAGCCAGATTTAACATAAATTTATACAAGTTCTTGACCTTTTCACCATTAGAAGCGATGTTTGGAGAAATAAAAATAATTGACAAAATAATGATTGAATTCCTGCATCCCCCCTAGAGCCAAGCCTGTTGTCCATGGCCGTCACGACCAGGTGGACAAGAGTATATCAAGACAAATTCTCCGGTATCGTCATATTGATTAAGTGCGTGGGACGAGGTTCGAAGATTTTTACGTTGCTTTCTTATATTCATGTATTAAGAGGTGTACGACCCGTGTCAGCCCAATATGGAATTGTAAATGACATATGATACTTTGTCTCCCTCAACACACTGTCCTCCGTCATTGCTTCTTCTGAGAAATATATTCCAGATCGAAGGTAGCTGTTACCCGTTTGATTGGCAAAAGATTTTTTCAAAGTTTTCCTTTGTGAGATTTCACAAGAAGGAGGAAGTATTGTTAAAAGGAAAATACCTATAATTGGTTATGTGGGTGGTGACGATTTGTATCCGGGTGGTTGGCACTTCCTTCCAAATAAACGAAGGTTTTTGTTAACTGCAGCAGTTATAACTGTTTGTTGCAAGAAATTACAGTAATACCCCGCACAGTATGGTTAATCGGTTTTACTAATATGCAGTCCTATTTGAATCCACACTAATCGTGGTGTACTATTTATATATATTTATATATATATATATATATATATATATATATATATATATATATATATAAATAAAAATAATAAGTTTTAATTGTCGCAATGACACCTTGATCCATTGGTTGAATCAAGGAAGTCGTATTTTGCGGAAGAAATGTAATTTTTACGTTTTGATTAGTGCCACATAGACCATTTGGATGACCTGGAGCATTAAAAATATATTAAAAAACAAAACATACTATCGCGAATCCGTACTGTACGAAGCCGCACTGTGCGCCATATTAGTCTATACGAAACATAAAAATGAATATTAATAAGTAAATAGAAAATATAAAAAATAATCTATAATATCAAAGCCTTGATATAATGTAAGAGTTCAACACCACATAGTTTGAATATGAACCCGGAACACTAATAATATTATTTCCAAATGTAACCCTCTTTGTCTTCATAATTACCCAAAAAGGTTCGCATTTAAACGCACAATTACCAAAACAAAACATCCAATGTCACACGATCACTTTGTTGTCTTAAACGTATATCAAAAATGAGTAAAATCGGGGGGAAATTGAACACTGTGACACCCAATACACATGAAACATTGTACTTCCGTATATTTGTAGCAGTTCGTCGTATCTGATTAAACGAATATAAATAATTTGCTTCCGTATTCCATACACAATGACGAATTAGTAAGTTTTGTAAGGAAACTCAGCAAGCTCTGAGGCGGGTCAACAGAGGGCGGGTCACCCGCACAGTGACCTCCCCGGGGCGCCAGTGTCCAAACTTGCGTGACCGGTACACTCGGCCTAATAGAAATTCGGCGTTGGCCCAGGTCGCTGACCTATTAACATGTCGTGTGTTCACCCCTTGTATTGAAAACGATAGGAACTGTCACGAACATCACTAGGGTGACATTCACCTCCCCATACAAAATGCCATTTATATCTTCAATAACATCAGTTCATTGCATTCGCTAGACATTTAATTACAATGATTAATTAGCATTATCACTGATCATTACGCACTTGCAGTTGAATATTTCATACGATTCACAACATGTAATTATGTGTACTGGTTTTCATATAAAATTCTGTGCAAAATTTAAAACATAAATTATTACCTCTATTCCTTATTATAAAACAAAATATTTCAGCAATAATATTTGCATGTCCATAACAATACTTCATAATAAATTTAACAAATTCTGATACAGAGGATTCAATATGTACCGTTAACTAAAAGGAAGATGAATATTGTGATATGAATCTTGCAAAACTGATAAATCAAAATGCCAATAGTATTATTGTATCATTTAATAATATTCCTTGCGAATAGAATCATTTTATTTAAATTCATTGCTCAACAGATAATTTGATAAATATTACAGTAAGTATTTCTTTAATGTAAATGTTTAATTTCAATTAAAATAAAACCGTTTTAATATAGCAAACTTATTTTTGACGTCGGTTTTATCATGATGGAACGCAAGAAAAAAAGTTTTAAGACTTAATGCCCGATCATACCTATTTCCGGATTATACCAGATTACCTCATAAAGCTGCTTGAAATGGACTTCAGAACTAGCAAGTTTATATGTATGATTCAGTGGTTATGTAAATGTTGCTTCTATATTCGAATATACTTAATATGCACAATACACGTAAAATTTCTCCGATAAGTTAGAGAAAAAGTGTAAATATGATTTACTTTTTTAGTAACATCGTTAATGAATGTAAGAATGATATATTTTAAGTTAGTTAGTCGTTAGATCTCACCGCTCAACAAGTTAGTCACTCTCACCGTAACATTCTCTGTTGAGCCCCTTTCATAGTCGGCTAATGTGTTTCTTTTGTTAACAAATCAACGTAAACCCACCCGCCATTGTTGACCGAACGCCAATCCTTCGGAAAAAACAAAGTGAAGCCCGGTTCGTTCGGACATTTCCTATGGTAATGCAATGCAGAGAAGTAGGTGTGTGTATGTGTGTATGTATGATGTATGAGTTCAGATGCCGCTACGAAGGTTTACGGTACTTGTCCAAAAAAACCACCTAAAAATACCTGCCGTTAACCCGTTACATGTGCCGAGCGACGACGGAAATGTACGAAACTATACGACAATCACCGAGTACTGTGATTATTTACCGTTACCCACGTAACAACCGGTGCCGATGTGCCGGATTTTGGGGAATTTTTGGGCACCCCCGGGCCGTTTTTTGAAAGCGCGCGCGCGCTCATTTCGATAAGAGAAATAAAAAATCATACGTACAACAGATTATGATGAAGGTAATAATTAAAGATGACACGATCTTGTTTGATAGCTATATTTCAGTATCAACGGGTGTTCCGTTATTTGAAATTGATTTCAAACGCGCTCTGTCTGTGTACTGACAGCATCAAATCAAATACCTGCATCAAGATGAACTTGTTTGATCTCATGAATATATTACACAGAAAATAAATCATCAGAAATTGTGATTTTATATGCATAAATTGTATAATGAATATAAATACTAATTACGAAAAAATCAAGTAAATTTAATTACATTAGGTACAAAAACAAATAATCATTAATAATTCTATATAAACACAATTGGTCTCTATTTTGATTTTAACGATATAGATCTGGCTTGAAATGTTTTATAAATTTGATTATAAAAAGTAAAACATTATCAGAAGATACTAGTTCTTCATATGAACATTTCTTGCTTGTTTCGAAGTTTTTATTCGAATTTGATATTTTTATATAATGAAATTTAAACAAATGATTTAAAAAAAAAATGCACGTATAGTAGGAATTATTACTTTGATAAGTGTGTTCTTAGTAATTAATACACCCGAAACCTGTACAACATTCATACGTAACACATTTTTGAAAAATCCTAGAACGCACAATTCTTAAAATACAAACACCTAACGATGCATTGTTGCGCAAAAGAATAATTTTCGTACACGGAAACTTTGTTGAAAGCAGTAAAGAAAAGTTTTGAGTCATTTGCACCTACCTCTTATGGTGCTTGGCATTGTAACGTTATCATTTCCCGCTAGAACAGAATATCAATAATGTTTTCCCACTGTCAAAAAAAAATTAAACAAAACTTCGGTAAGCACTTCTTGCGCGCGGGGTTTTGTCAAATCGTCAAATTCCGCACTTGTGAGTAAAAAAACACTTTAAACCACGTAATATCAAACACAGCACATCGAGTAATCCATGTGTAAGAAAGAGCCCGTGAAAACAGAAGAAGAAAACACCACTGAATTATTCAGGTTGTTGCATGTTTTAACTTATACACTATTGTTGTTGACACTGCACAAATTGTTTAACAAAGTAACAGATCGCGACGCGTACGGTCGAGATGGTGAATTCGACTTGCGTTTCTTGAGAGTCATCCCTGACCAGTGATGTTTAGCGCACATATACACACTGAAGAACGGATGGATGGATGACGGTATGATGTGGATGTTTGTTGACGACGAGGATACTGTGAATGTATGTATATATATATGAAATACCAGTGTTGCTACACGGTAGATCCCACCTGCCACACTAACTTCATCGACTGACGATGTTGTCCCGCGAGCGGCCAGGTGAAGTTGGTTGTGTTGTTTGAACTCGGTGCGAGCGGTCAGTGACACAGTGGATGGTTAACGGTAAAGGCGCGCGGGTCTAGCGGTACTATCGGCCTAGCTGTACCGTGCGTAAGGTTCAGACGTTCCAAGCGGACCCGCAGTACCGCTATACTGAGTGTGTTGTGCGAGAGTGAGACTCACCAAACGTCATGCACAGTGCGAGCGAGACAACAGCCACACATATTAGCCTACAATGCATATGGCTTGACTCTTTCGTTCATACAGAAACCAGTACCAAGTCTTCATGTGCTGGAACTGTAGATCCCGAGGAATGCAAGAAGAGGACGCAACTTACAAAGCACATGTTGGAATAAACGAAAATTATCCTGTATTATTGTGAGAAAATGTAGTTTATATTTCAATCAATTTTGCAGGAAGATTTAAATGTTTGATATTGCGCTCTTTGAGATTCTATATTTGATACGGGAACTGACAATTATTAATCGAGACTTTGGGTTCAAATCCGGGTCAAGTCAAGGTGATACTGTATAACCAGCGCCCCCTTACTTTTACTTGAACTGATCATAAAAAATAACAGCATTGAATATCTCACAAAAAGCATAAATGTTTATGATCTATTGTTTGTTAATGTGTTGGAGTTTTGTTTTGTACTAAACAAACATAAGAAGTTTTAAATGATCGTGCCAATTACAACAGGAAACATTTAAAAGAAGAAAATCTTGCAATCTTGTTCAAGTATTTTTACATACAATTTTAGAAGCCGACCATTGCGGTAACTTAACTTGGCTTGACTTCTACGGTTAACGAGAATATGTAAAAATGTTTGAAGTATCTTTTTGTAGGTTAGAGGTTAACGTATCAAAACTAAGTACTTGTGTACAGAACTAGAAATTATTAAACTAAATAAAAAGTCTTAATTTAAACACCGAAGAAAAAATATTCTTGTCACATAACCTGGCAGGATGTAAGAGCCTCGCACAAGTTATTTTTATTCGCCTAGGTGGTTCTATGGTACAAGGTCAACTTCCAAATTTACTAACGGTGTATTTTTTTGCAAATAGTCAAGCTTTATTACCATGCGGCTGTGTTTATACCGTTTCTATGTTTTATCAGATGGTGTGTATTATTTAATCATATGAAAGATTGTGTACAATCATACAAGCATGTTGTTGGTTAGTTTGTCCAGTATAGTTACCGACGAGCACGTTTATCTATCAATACATCATCATTATCATACAAGTCAGTTGGTGATCAGTACACATTATCATACGGAGATGAGTCGATGATAGAGAACAAGTTTATTGACCTGCAGTGTATTAGAAGTGTAACGGAATTATACAAAGATTACGATTATTCAATATTTACCAAAAGCCGTTGTGAAGATTTATAAAAGATTGTAATAATAATCTACATGTAGATTTGATATAAAATTTTGTTTATACTGTTTTATATCCGTCAGAAAACATATGTGGTTTGCTGCATAAACTATTGTGGTTAGAAAACAAGAATATATTTTCTTACTGGTATAAGTACACTATATCACCGTTTTGGTCGAAAATGAAACAATATCATGGCGTTATATTTTTCTATTTGTGCATATATGGCTAATGCAGCATGCCTGTACAATGTTGTTCATGTACTCCATTTTTCTTTTTACTGTATGTTGGTATGTGCGTGTTGCCTGTACCGTGTGCACTGTTCACACAGGTTGCTAAAGGTGAAACATGCACACATTAATACGTGCCTATGTATGCACGCATTCACATGTTCTAACTGAACAGTTATTCCTACAGATACATATCAAGCTGAGACGAACAGGATATTTGATAATGATGTGAATTGAAGAATATACAATTTCAATGTATGAATTTATTAAGAAACAGTACTGGTGCGAATGGTGCAATCGTTACAAGATGCTTCTTCTGCATAAAGTTGCCATTGCATTTACAAGAGATCTTCGATAATTTCAAGGTAATGTTGACATTGTTAGTTGGATTTAGAGAGACGTGATATGTGTCTGAACAGATAGGATTCCTAGTTGTGGTAATCCTGTATACCTTGTGTCTGTTGTTTAACTAACAAAGATATTATTGTGTATATAAATGTAGATCATATGCAAGATTTATAAAATAAATGCTGGATTCTCTTTGAACAATTAAAATAACAAATTTTTTGTTACTCAAGTTACAAAACTATTAAAACTACAATTTTTTTTGTATTTGTATAATAGTTTTTCAATTCAAATACAACAAAAAATATGACCAAATATAAAAATATAACACACATTGTTCACGCAACCGAATTTGATGGTTCCTAACAGAATGTCAGTGATACTAAATAATTTCAATTTAGAAACGAATTAAAAAAAAAACATTTTTGTCCATATTACAAATATAATTATCGATCTTCTAAAGTTCACATACATATATCGCAACAGAAAATTAAAGTATGTACATATTTTTGTTTGACATTCCAAATTGATTTTCAGTTAATGGAAATTAATGTACACAATTCATTCTTCCGTAAACGAATTGCCAATTGCCGTTTTCAATTGAGTACATTACGTTTTCAACACCGTGTCATCGATAAATAATATAATTGAGTATTTAGGTTTGTTTGACTGATGAAAAACAGCACGCGCCATCTATAGACCAGTAGCGGAAGCTAGCGCGTGCGAGGTCAATGCCTTTTTTGGGAGTAATGAGACGCAAGTATGATTTATTATAGTATTTTACCTTGATCAGGTTCTGGTGAACTTACACACATAAATTATGAGATTTTAATGATTTTATTCGAACGGGCTGTCAGTTTGTTAATGTAAAATTAATTGGTTAATTAACAAAATATAACGCAGTGTATGTGGCAAAATTAATTTAAAATCAATACTGTTCAAATGTTAAAAATTAATACGGACAATAAGCAAGGAATGCAGTTTTAAACAAAATATATATCGTACATTTAAATATCAAACCATTTTCCTAAAATTATTGCAATTAATACAATGAGTGCAAAAATTTATAAATAATTTGATTTTTCATTTAATTCATTTTCATTTGGGCTCGTTTCATAATATAATATTGTATTCATTGCATCGTATAATAAAAATGAATTCATTAATTTATCATCGAAAATTTAATTATATACATATAATAGTATATATATACATATATATATATATATATATATATATATATATATATATATATAAATTGTGTTTATTAATAAATTTGTGATTTTAATGTCATCTATTGTTTCAAATTTAATGAAACAATTACGATATACACTTTTATATAATACACCTCTGTATTTTAAGTCACTTGATTACTGTATAAATAAGCAGAAATAATTTAATCATTCGTAATTATGATCTCGTGATATTTTGGTAATAGATTTAAAATGTTGAATAAAAAAATACCTTTCGAATTTGAGAGTACTTAAATTCAATAGGTCAACGTCCGCTAATTTGACCCCATGGTTTGATAGATATATAAAATAATATGAGCGTTTATTTGAAGTATATTGGCACCTTGATATATTTATAAAAATACATATCTATATATATATATATATATATATATATATATATATATATATATATATAATACCGATTTTTCTTAAAAATTTGATTATGTAACCCATCAAAATTTTTATGCTACCGGAAGTAAAAAGACTTTCTGATTCCAAAAATTTAGTCAAAATGGTATGTTGCTATTTAAAAAAATAAAGTTGCACAACGTAATGCATGCGCGTAATGGCTTAAGAAAATTTCAAGGTCACAGAAATATAAAGTACTTTTTACCATGTAACTTTTGTCTGAAACATTTTTGTCTAAATTCAATAATAACAAAAATATAGCCTTGTTGCATTACTTTCTCTACACCCTGTATATATATATATATATATATATATATATATATATATATATATATATATATATATATATATATATCAAAATATTTATGCCTACCACAATAGTCTGGGAAACCAATATCTTATCTATATAATAAAAAGCGATAACATTATTTCAAGTCACCAAATACGATTTATATATATAATTGAAAACACTATGAGAATATAAAACTTTTGTAGATAGCCGACTATAAATGCATTGATTTTCTTTTGTTCAGAGTTTAATTTAAAAATATTTTTTTCGCCTTACATAATTTTTCAAATTAAAAAATATTGTACCATTTCCTGAATAAGCCTGAAATTTTGAATAGAATTGAATAGAAAATAAAAGAGAAAAAAAATAAAAACTGGAAAATATTTTTTTCTCAAGTACTAAGGGAAATTTTGAAAAATAAAAGGACCTTGCACAACTAGACCATAACACGAAACAGGGGCTTAGAACTTTAATTCATCAATTTTTCGCAGAGTTTCCAACAGAAAAATCGTGGTCCACATAGCATATCCTAAAATACACGCGAGCAAAGCCGCGGGCAACTTCTAGTCACTGGATAAATGCATGCCTACTAGTTTTTCAGATGCCTGACTTTTATGCAATTGTCTTTTGAATGACAATTGCATAATAGTCAAGCAAAAACACTTGCCTTCCAGATTTTTATATCTCTGTATTGTCATTCTCTTGTTATTTGAAAGACAATTGACAATCATTAAACATTAGTAATAGCATTCTAGATTCTCATATTTCTGTCTGTTATTCTCTTGTTATTCAAAAGACAACTGACAAACATTAAACATTAATACTAGCCTGCTAGATTCTCGTATGCGTGTCTGTTATTCTCTTGTTATTTGAAAGACAACTGACAAACATTAAACATTAGTACTAGCCGGCTAGATTCTCATATCTCTGACTGTTATTCTCTTGTTACTTGAAAGACAATTGACAAACATTAAATGGTATCGAACACTATAGCTCTTCGACAGGAGGTCGATGAGTTAAAAAGTTGAAATCATCAAGTATATAAACGAATATTGTCCCAATACTCAGTGTTTAAATTATTCAACATATTTTCAGCAGTCAGAAGCAATATTATGAAAATTAGGTAATCATAACTAAATATACATTTGTGTATTGCGTGTTACATACCGTCTATGAAGTTGATTGTAGACGGAATACATGCTGCCATCTATTTATTAGTAGTTGAGAAATGTTGGCCGCTCTCCTTGCACGGTGGATATATTAGATCTTGTTACATATTTCAACCTTGATACCGAAAAACAAAAATGTATAACAATTGTTTGTTCTAAAGTTTTTACTTGATAACTGATAAGAAAGTGATTAACATAAATATGTAATATGTATATCGATATGTAATAATGTTACGTAAACAGAAATATTTGTGCATAAATACTTACAGACTCGATGAATGATCAATTTTTATGTTATTTTATGAATCGTAATTATTTCCGTGTGAAATGTATAGAATAACCAAACATTTCGCAAGAGTTTCCGCAGAGCAGATGGCAGCACCTGACGAGTGTTTCAAATGTCAATCGCCATTCGTAGTTGCGCGTCAAGCAGTGTTGGGTGCGCGGTGTAAAATGTGAGACACGATGACTTTTTCGCGATAAAAGCCAAGTAAATCTGTTAATAATATCGCAACAGTTATGGGTATCGAAAGTGCAGTTCATGTTTTACGTGTAATGTTTAACACAAGTAAATCAGTGATTTAATTTCAAGTTCCTATTTTATTTACACTTTGTGCAAATTGACTACAAGTATAAGCAAGTTATTATTATTTTTTTAAAGAAGATCATAGATAATATAAGCTAATATGACTACTGTTGAATTATATTCTAAGGTGAGTACTGATTTTGTTTTAAAGTGTGGTGATATCAAGTTTGTGTGGTCTAGAAGAAAAAAAATGTAGAGCATGCAATTTTGCAATATGTGGGAGGTTGTACACTCTTCGCAGTAAAGCATTCTAAGTAATATCGATACCTATATACGTGTAAAATGTCAATCTCGGTATGCATATCAATGAATTCGACCTGAGAAGGTGTGTATTTGTGAACGTCAACGATTATTACTGGATCAATTAGGTGTGTAATAAGGTCATAGGGTCACTATATTTTTCGGCACGAACCATACGTAACTTCTAACTTCTGTTGCACGCATATTTCCGTTTATTTGCTAGAAAACTACTTTGCACCATCGATAGTGTGGCTATTGTGTTGGAACATGTGATGTTGACTTGTCAATGCCTGTGCTATATTGACTTTGGATTCGTCGGCTCATTGACAGTTGACGGTGTTAATTCGACTAAAATGTTTGTTTTTCCACGTAAAATACCGTTATAGGAAGTAACATTGTAGCAGATTATTCAATGTTACTGTATTTCGTAATTTTCGTAACATTTATACCATTATATATTATTAAATGTCTTCACTTTCTATTTTCACTTTGTTGTTTTATCGTCACAAAATGTCATAATCTGAAATAGATTATTAGTGTGTTCTTATTTAACTAATGTTTGTTTAGATCAAATTCATGGTCTAAAATGTAAATGCCTAAAATATCTAAAGATAATGAAATATTATTGACATATTTTTTCGTATTATTGAAACTTTTTTTTTATTTTAGAATAATATTTATATTTATAATATTGATTGTCATTTATTATGATATTAATCCCATAATTTCATTGAGATTCCAATAAGAATTTAATTGGAATATTTAAAATAAAGGCTATTTGACATTTGTGTCAGTTTGACTTTATTTAAGTTTGGAATAAGAATGTATTCTGAAAAATATAGTTTTAGATGTAAGAATTCAAAGCACGTAGATCAAATCATTTTTAGATCTGTAGCTTTATATTATAAGTGAGTGAGCGCTCTGAACGAAAATCCATATTTCATATACTGTTGCCAATGGAAATTTCGGCAAATTTACTTGATTTTATAAACATTTCCGAGCAATACATGACATAATTTAAAATTATATTCCCGACTGCTTTTCAATGTATTTCTGAATAAAACTTTATATATTTTTATTTTGTTATACATAGTATAAAGTTAATGAAGAAACTATTTCATACTTTAATCAAACTTCTAAAATAAATAAATATATTTGCATATTGTATTGTTACAACTGGTGTATATATAAAACCATTACAAATAGATGAACTACATTTTGTGTACTATTTGTATTTGAAATACATAATATAAATTTTCTTGTTTATAATTATCTGTGCTCTAAGTATTTAATTTTATTTATATATGTCGTGAGCTTGACATACAAGTTAGAATTTTTCTCGTTCGTAAAACGCATTCTCTAATAAACCAATTAACTTTTTCTTCTATCGTGCTCTGATTTCTATAACCTTTATATTACTTAATGACAGTAAATATATACGTAGAATTATGTTAATTAAAATATAGAATTAGAACTGCAATTAACACAAGATGTTTGGCCCTTCAATAATAAGTAATAATCAGTTTCGATATGCATATTCGTAACTGAAAATGAAAATCAATTCTTAAAAAATTTCCACGCGAATCTTGTTGATTGTATCCTATCAAATATTTTATCAACTAATCATTAAATTCTTATATACACTTTAATATCTTTTTGGAGATATAAATCATTACGTAATTTTAAAAATATTTATTTGAAGCTTGTTTCAATGTTTTCAGTACTTTCTGAGCTATAAAAGAAAATTAAAGTTAATAAACTGAAGTCAAGTAATAAAAGTTTGTTTTAAAATGTAATGAAAAAATCATTAAAATGTTTGATATATTTCATGTCATCAAAATATTACTTTATGGATTTTATAATATTAACCTAGATATGTGAAATAAATATACGAAGAAAATGATGCATTAAACTGTATATTATTTTAAATGCTACATATAATCTTATTTCTCGGTAATCTTTCATTGTTCACGTTGTATCGTTACGGTGTAAATATAAAGAGTTAATTGTTTTGACACGTATATGCGATTTCTTGCAATTACAATTAATAAACGTTTACGATTTTCAACTATTTAAATCGGAATTTTTCAACAATTAAACAACTTAATCGTTCATTTAGTCCTTGCAAATGCAACACATTCTATTGCAATACTGTACTGTATTTTTCATTACACTGTTATTTAAATTGACGGTGTATTTGAAAAACATCTCAAGGTAGTGTTATACAGTCTTCGGCCGAGGTAATTACAGTGTATATATTTTACATTACCAGTGTATACTATATATATAACAGTCAAGTTTGAACATGTAATCCATAGGGAAATGCATCGGTTATGTTCTTTTTAAAATACAGTGGAATCCACTATATAGTGAACCCGCTTATGAATGAATCACTCAGTTCCAACTAAATACATAACATACTAAATACTTTCGGTATAGTGTACACTCGCTTATAGTGAACCCTGGCCCCTTCAAGTTCACTATATGCAGATTACACTGTTTTTACACATCTACTTTCTTTCTTTATTGTTGAGGTTGTTAGTGTTAATTATTAATTATAATGCGCAATGTCTTTGAAAATCGAACGTATCAATGGCATTTTTTTAATTAATGCCATTAAAATTTTTTTATCGCTTGGAATGTTTTTTTAAATAATGCACATATATCCGGATGTTTTTTAGATAATGTACATCCTCACTAAAAAATGTCAAATATTTAATTTTACGAAAGTTATTCATAGAATGTTACATAAAATAAAAGAAAGTAAAACAAAAAATTTGCATTAATGACCTTGCAGGAAGGTTGTTGTTAAACTACAACTCAATTCCGGTAAATTTCACTTTCAAATTTCTATTTCAGTTTTGAAGATGTAGCAATCATATTTCCTTATTAAAGTGTACTTGTTTATAAATGAACTATTTAATTTAAATACTGTGTAGTTTTAATATTAATTCTGTTCGAAGACCAAGCGTCTATGAACTTTGGCAAAAACAATCAGCACCACTCTACTTTTAAGGTTAATATCTTGAAAGCATGCTAATGCATTGAAGGAAGACCTTCATTTTCCAGTATAGCCAAATGCAATATATATATATATATATATATATATATATATATATATATATATGTGTGTGTGTGTGTGTGTGTATATTACAACCACTATATCATTACCATCGTAACAGGAAACGAAATGTATACTTTACGAATTATAAATGAATAATTAAACAGATGTGTAACGCATTGAGCATAGTGCTAATTCATGCAATTTTCTATGTAAACATTAACTTACCGGGGAATAAAATTCTGCAAGCAAGATATTTACATTATTTTGCAATAATCGTAATATCTTATAAAGATAAGAGGCATGAAACAATAGTATTGTTATGTTTATTTTTTGAAAGACTGTAATTTTCCAGCACAATTTATATTTTAATTTCCCGCTGAATTTTCCACATTCAGTACGTTTTCTTTTAACATTACATTACATTATAACACAGTATAATATAATTGTTTTTTTTTTTAATATCGTTTGGTTTTTTATTTTGTATACATTTTATTTTTATTTATTCTAATGTATTTGTTCAATCATTACAAGTCTGTTATGTACAGTCTCATAAGAAATGATATAATTCGAATAACTAAAACAATTTAAGGTTCTCCATTTTTAAATCCAAATAATCTAATGTATATGATAATATAAATCGTTGTAACACTTTTTAATTTCTGTGTACGTTTGTTATCATTCCGATAACATACGTGATACGTGGTTCATCCTTGGTTATGCCTATAATTTAATTTGCAACAGCAAAAAAAAAAACAGTTTTAAACCTGAACGGTTTGTCAACGTAATAGTATATAACCTTGCACATTTTGATAAAATACTGACTCAGAATATACTGACTCACAAAATACATTATTTGACAATGACATTGTTAGGTAAAAGAAAAACCACAAACGTATACCTATTAATTT
Organism: Carabus problematicus; assembly: GCA_963422195.1. Taxonomy (NCBI): domain Eukaryota; kingdom Metazoa; phylum Arthropoda; class Insecta; order Coleoptera; family Carabidae; genus Carabus; species Carabus problematicus. The sequence goes on along the minus strand of OY728583.1, from coordinate 2,297,640 downwards.
TCCGATAAAATTCCACTGTTTCATAAGTCAAAATGATAAGCGAAAATTTTCAAAATACAGTGTTCATTTTCGATATTACCATGAAACCATAAAAACAAAACTATAAGTGCATTGACCTGTAATTTATATCTTTCGAAAGGATTAATAATATCTGCATTTGTGTTGGACAATTGTTAAGCGTATATATTTGTGTTAAGATTTGACATAAGATTTTATGTCAACTAAATGTTGTCTTTATTATGCTGTGCTAAACATCTCATAAGGAAGAAATTTCCACAAACATGTACTGTATGTAATAAAATCGTATATTTATAGCAAAGATTCTAAATTATGGGCCAAGTGCCTCGTCTAGACTCATATCGATTAGCATTCGTCCGTAAACTACATACATATAGATTGAGTTACAAATTTAATGGACTATACAAGTATCATGCTCACCATTGGGATCTCCGAAACTATAAGAGCCACAAAACCGGTTAAATTTGACAAAAATTTACGCATTTATGGGCCGATGTTGCTGGTGCTTTAGTTTCTTCAAAATATTTATTTCAAGCATTTTTCAATAGTTTCAGTATCTTCTGTGTTATATAGGAAAATTAAAATTCTAGAAATCACACTTTACTTATTATCTAGTGAGCCATGAAATTTTTCATATTTACTCTTATAATTATTATTATTGTTTTTATTATTATGTATCATCATTTATAAATACAGTAGCTCTGAAATATTTACTTTGAAAATACAAAATTATTTGTACACATATGCTTTTATTTTATGAGTATTGTTATGCGAATCTTACATTATAAGAGAAGATTTGAATCATATATGAATACAGTTTCTTGAATCTAGATTTCTATCATAAATGTGAAGGACATGTAGAATTCTTAAGAGCACGAAAGTGGCATAAAAAGATACGAGACTATTATGCTAAAGACTCATGTATGGTTTATATTCCAGGGCGCCAGAGTCTGGATCCAGCATCCAGAAACAGTATGGGAGGGTGCCGAGCTGTTGGAGACGTATTCACCAACGCGTCCAACACTGGATATCCAGACGGAGAGCCAAGGGAAGAGAGTATTGAAGATAAAAAGTGAAACTGATTTGCCACCACTACGTAACCCTTCAATTCTCATTGGCGAGAATGATCTCACATCGCTGTCGTACCTGCACGAACCTGCTGTTTTGTATAATTTACAAGTCCGATTCTGTCAACAGAAAGCGATCTACACGTACTGTGGCATTGTGCTGGTGGCTATCAATCCGTACGATGATTTATCCATATATGGTAAGTGCATTATTTTAATCGGCAATAATCCTTGTGCAAAGCCATATATTTTATCGATAACGGGCATTGAGTAATACTTCGGAATGAATGAAACATATTTCAGTAGGCTTTTTATTACATTATTTCGTCGTATTTTAAATTCCAAACACGCGTTCAATTATCGTCTTTTTAAATCTGTAAGGAAGTCTGTATAATAATGACTTATTTACTGAAATAGAACTTTACGAAATCTAGTAAAATAAAATCACTGATGTACTAAACCCTTTTTTACGTAAACTTTGTGTTTTTTTTGTAGCATTTGTTTTTCCCTTGATCCAATTTGCAAAGTTTTAAATTTAATTAAAATGAGGGAAAACTTTTAAGATAATTCAGATTGACTTATAATAATGTAAGAGTGTAGTATTGTATAGGAATAATAATATGGTAATAGAATTACCTAGTTCTGTGATTTATGTCTACCGTTAAATCACGTAAATAAGTTCAGTAGAACTGGAATGAAGTATATGTAACATTTGATATATCCTTGACCACTAAACCACAATATATCAAGTTACTTAGCCTTAGTATAGAAAGTTCTATAAGAATAATTCTTTACATACTGTTTGTATTTGCACTTTTCTGATACTTTATATTTTAGAATATTTCTAGAATAGTTTTCTGCTAATGTATACAAATACAACAGAATTAATGTCAATCCTTCGGTAAAAACGCAAGATGAATATATGTATATTTCAGGGACGGATACGATTCAAGCCTATAGGGGACAGGCTATGGGAGACCTTGATCCACATATATTTGCCGTTGCGGAAGAAGCATACACGAAACTGGAACGCGAACAGACCGATCAAAGTATTATTGTTTCGGGTGAATCAGGTGCTGGTAAAACTGTATCTGCTAAATATGCCATGCGATACTTTGCTACTGTTGGCGGCAGCAGTACGGAAACGCAAGTGGAGAAGAAAGTATTGGCTTCCAGTCCGATTATGGAGGTACATGTTTCGAGAAGTCAAGTCTGCATTGTGCACTCGTTACAATCATATATAGAATTTGTGTTCTTTGTTTTGTTAATTTTAAACATTGAACAAGGAAGAACGCTGACTATTTATAGATTTAAATTGTTCAAACGCATGCAATCAATTCTCACATTCAATGTTAGCTTATATGAATCGAGATTACATTCTGAAGATAAAACAATTTTTATCACATTATTAGCGAGTTTGACACGAGAATACTGTCAGATTCTTTGGTCTGATGTCTTTGTAATTAGACGTAACGCGAATATTGTTGTTTTTCGTGAAATAATCTAGTATCTTATGTGTAACATAACTAAAATTCTCTCATGACAGCAATGGAGACTTGACTATTGATCGTAGTTTCGTACTGATATGAATCACTTATTGTTTGTTTTCCATGCAATGAACCTTAGCTCGTAATAAACACCATGTTATAATTCCCATTACGTCGAGCTGAGTTATCTATTAATATGTTATTAATTATAACCTGCTGGATGATGCCTAATCTTGTTAAGGGTCTGCAAATTAGTTAATTACGGTTGCGGGTAATACATTTATATTTTGCTCTAGATTCTGAGCAGATCTATAAAGCTTACAAGGAATACAGGTTAAATTGTTTGCTCACTCAGTTTGAAATATTTTATCGTTTTTATTAAACATTCCATGCCAAATAATGAAGTATTAATGTTATTAGGATCTCGTCTGGTTATTATTGGCTTAAAATCTACCTCTATATAAATTGCTCAGGTGCACATTTAATTTGATGACATGGTAACTGAAATATTTATACACTTTTCAGGCCATTGGCAATGCGAAAACAACACGAAACGATAACAGCTCACGATTTGGTAAATATATTGAGATACAGTTCAATAAACATTTCAATATAATCGGAGCGTCGATGCGTACGTATCTTTTGGAAAAGTCTCGCGTCGTCTTCCAGGCCCCGGATGAACGGAATTACCATGTATTTTACCAGTTATGTGCGGCAAGAGACACATTGCCACATCTATATTTAGGTAAGGTGGATGTTCGGTACAATGCAATTCCTGGATGAGTTATATTTTTGAATATTGTTGCGCAGGACACCAGGATACGTTTCGTTACTTAAACCAAGGCAGCAGTCCAAGTATTGATGGTGTTGATGATTTGGTTGCATTCAAAGAGACGACAAATGCTCTGACAGTACTGGGCTTCTCAGATCGGGAACAAACTGATATGTTCAGAATATTGGCATCGATTTTACACCTTGGCAATATCAAATTCACAGAGACAATAATTCAAACGGAGAATGAACAGGATCAGGAAGGTGTCATGATACAGGTAACACTAATATTCGCTAGTGACATTTGCATCGACTAAACTAAACAATCTTGACTTGTGGTTTAAGACAAAAGACAAACATCTATCCATCTTGGCGGAATTACTGCAAGTAGATTTGAACGAGATTCGACAATGGCTGTGCACGAAGAAGATTGTCTCGATGCGTGAGGTATTCCTGAAACCAATGTCCACAGAACAAGCGCACATGTCGCGGGACGCGCTTGCCAAACACATCTACGCAGAACTCTTCCGGTGGATCGTGTATGTTGTGAACAAAGCTTTAGAGTCCAGCGGTCCCAGACATAAGTTTATCGGTGTACTGGACATATACGGCTTTGAAACGTTCGAAATTAATTCGTTCGAACAGTTCTGCATAAACTATGCCAATGAGAAACTGCAACAACAGTTTAACCAACATGTGTTTAAACTGGAACAAGAGGAATACATTAAGGAGGAAATTGAATGGAAGATGATTGATTTTTATGATAATCAGCCGTGCATCGATTTGATTGAATCCAAACTTGGTATATTGGATCTGTTGGATGAAGAATGTAAGGTAAGAAATATGTATCAGTTCTGTTCATTTGGTTTCATTCGAAAAACCAAAACTTTTCAGTAAATATCTCTGTTTATGTGTATTGCGGGTTGCGTATACGTGCATTGCAGGTTGCTGTACAAGTATTTGTATTAATATTTTCGATTTTAAAACTATTACATGCTGGTTCAACGAGTAATTGTAAGCATTTTCGATTTCTTTAGATGCCAAAAGGTACAGATAATTCTTGGACGGAAAAACTTTACTCGAAATGCACCAAATACAAACATTTTGCCAAAGCACGTTTTGGTACATCGGCGTTCTTGATCCACCATTTTGCCGACAACGTACAGTACGAGTCCAGTGGTTTCTTGGAGAAAAATCGTGACACTGTCATTGAAGAACAGATCCAGGTGCTACGGAACAGTCAAAACAAACTGGTAAAGAAGTTGTTCAACGAACAATCGGAGAAACTGTCTGTGCCAAAGACAAAATTGAAAGTTGTCGCTGCAAAACCGATGCAAGTGTCGCAGAAAACACATAAGAAGAGTGTGGGATCACAGTTTAGGGATTCGTTGAACATGCTGATGACTACACTGAATGCGACAACACCGCATTACGTACGCTGTATCAAACCGAATGATTCTAAACAACCATTCGAGTACAATCCCGTACGAGCGGTTCAACAATTGCGAGCGTGCGGTGTCCTGGAAACCATACGAATCTCGGCTGCAGGCTTTCCAAGTCGATGGACCTATGGAGACTTTTTCCAGAGATACAGAGTGCTGTGCAAGTTCTCGGATATCAATCGGAATAACATGCAAGCTACATGTCAGAACATCTTGCAAAAAACTATCCGATCTGTGGATCAGTATCAGTTTGGTAAGACGAAGATCTTCTTCCGGGCGGGTCAGGTAGCGTATTTGGAGAAACTTCGCGCGGATAAGCTGAAACGTTGTTGCATTGTGGTCCAGAGTCAAATCAGAGCGTTTATATGCAGGAGGAAGTATTTGAAGTTGAAGAAATCCGTGTTGAATATTCAAAGATATGGTAGAGGTCTTTTGGCAAGAAGGTAAAATAGTAAAATGTGTTGAGTGCAAATGTTGTGTTAAATTAATATTCATTTCATAGGCTTGCACTGGACATACGGCGGCAGAGGGCAGCGATTAAACTGCAGAAATATGTCAGAGGTTGGCTCAAAAAGGTACAATACAAACGGATACGTGTCTGTATACTGGGAATTCAAGTACATGCGAAAGGATTCCTGGCCAGATGCCGATTTATGGAACTTAGATACAATGCCAAGGTACGTTTATACAAGCTCAAGGTTCAGGATAAATATTGTTTGATTTCAGTGATCGAGTATTTGTAAACATATTGGTGTACTGTTCACAGGCAATTATCATACAAAAGCATGTGCGAGGATGGCTGGCACGACGCCGGTACAGTGAAGAACGAATGAAAGTCGTTATTTGCCAGTCGGCGATACGGAGATTCCTGGCACGGCGACAGTTCAAGAAACTCCGGGTAGAAGCAAGATCCATTGAGCATGTTAAGAAACTAAATACAGGCTTGGAGAATAAGATCATCAGTCTGCAACAGAAGATCCAGGAACTTAATAAGGAGAGTCATTCGATGAAGAACACGCAGCATGAAGTTGTGGAATTAAAGTATGATTATTTAATATTACACTTGACAATATACAAAATAATATAAGAGAAATTAACTAATATTTACAGAGCAAATAAAACATGATTTATTGGTTAGACAACTTATATATGTATTTGTAGGTTGAAAGTGGAAAGTTTCAAAGCATTGGAAATCGAGATAAAGAAACTAAATGTACTGTTAGTGGACAAGAACAAGCAACTAGCCACACTAGAAGAATCACTGAAAATAGAAAGGGACGAAAAGATGCAATTGGTGGAAGAACAACGAAAATATAAACAAGAATCCGTGAATGAACGTGCATACTGGGCAGAAGAAACGGGTAAACTACGGCAAGAGCTCGATAATATGAACGAAATTGTTAAAATGAACAAAGCCGGTGCCGAAGAGAATTTGAAAACGCGACTGGAACAAGAGAAACTGCTGTTGATTAATGAACAGGACCAAGATAGAAATGCGTATCAGAAGTTGTTGCAAGAGTACCACTGCTTGGAGCAACATTGCGAGAGTCTGGAGAAACAAGTGAATAAACAGAACCGATTCAGTCCTGGTCATGTGCGGAATCTGAGTGACGTTAGTAGTATATCTATGGTTGATGAGAGTATTATGTCAACAACGGAGTTACCAGAGGTAAGTGCTTATCGATTTATGTGTATGAACTGTTGTTATTGATTACATTACAGGATTATGGATACGGATCTGTTCGTTCAACGGCCAGTAATGCATCCAGCACTCACGGCCGGTTAGAAACTATTGACTGGCGTGCCGGCGAATCCAGTAGCAACGATAGCCAAGTCAGTTCGGCGCAAACAGGCGAAGTGAACGTTGACGTAGGACTTGTACTGAAGTTACAGCACAAACTGGCTGAAGTTGAGCGTGAAAGGAACCGCCTCCGTCAACGATTGGACGAGATCGACACATCGCCGACCAATGAGCAAACGGAGAATCGTGCACAGGACACGTATCGCATATCCGAGCTGGAGGTGGAGAATAGCAGCCTGAAAACACAACTGAAGGAGTTGCGCAAGAGTATCGGTGACGGCACGGAAGGTAAACAGCTGATTGAACAGTTCGGTGTGATGCAAGAGGATCTGGACCGGCGTAGAGAAGAAATCGTACAACTGCGCGGTGTACTCGCAACGCAGACGGCCAACTTGAAAACATTGGCTACAGCCAACTACGGACGAGACGTAGATATGATCAATGAAGATGGCGAACTGGTGTTGGCGTATGAAACACAAAAGAAAATCAATAAACAGTTGGAATTGGAGTTGCAGGACGAGAAGAACCGGTACAAAACGTACGAGAAAGAGTATAAGATGGAGATTGAGAAACTGAGGGAAGACAATGAACGACAACAGAAATTGTTGTCGGTGAATTTAACAAAATCACCAGCGTCACAGACCGAGGCGTATATGCAACACGAAATTACACGATTAACATCGGAGAATCTCGACTTGCAGGAGAAGATTGACATGATGACTGAGAATTGTAGGAAATATAAGAAACACACAAAGTTTCTGGCGAAAAAGTTGAAAGACGCTGGACTGTTGGACAGTAACTTTGAAGCGGACGCGAACAAATCCGAACCGCAAGTGACGAGTGAACAACAGAACTATCTACCGATTGCACGCAAGAAAGATGGCGGACATCTTGGAATGTTTGAGTATCAGAAAGGCGATGAGAATGTTATTATTCGCAATTTAATAACAGGTAAATATGTGCTATAAATGTAAACAGTTAATTGGATTTCAATCTGCAGTAAAATTGCGCAAAAAGAGCGTATTGTTCAGTAGCACTAATAATCGTATTTTACAGATTTGAAACCGCGGACAGCAGTGACTCTACTGCCGGGGCTGCCTGCATACATACTGTTTATGTGCATCAGACACACTGATTTCATTAACGATGAAAACAAAGTCAGATCTTTGTTAACTGCATTCATAAATGCGATCAAGAAGGTGATCAAGAAACGTCACGAAGACTTCGAGACGACGGTGCTGTGGTTGGCGAACACGTTACGGATTCTGCATAATTTGAAACAGTACAGCGGCGATAAGGCGTTTCAGGCTTCGAACACACAACGACAAAATGAACAGTGTCTGCGAAATTTCGATTTATCGGAATACAGAACAGTGTTGTCAGATATAGCTGTGTGGATATACCAAGGTAAATGCTGTAATAATACACTTATTCCAAATGAATACTATATATATATATATATATATATATATATATATATATATATATATATATATATATATATAATATATATATATATATATATATATATATATATATATATATATATATATATATATATATATACAGAGCGATCGAGATATATTGTCCGTCACGTGACTTGAAAATTTCCGTATTTTGATCAAAATTATGTTCCACCGAAGTAAAATTATTATTTGTTGCCTACGTGACTGTCATTTCAATGAATTATTTTTTTTTTAAATCAGTGACAGCTTGTGTTTATATTTTATTGACAGATATTTTGAAGTTAATTAAGTAATTTTGAAATTAGACTGCATCAAATAAATACATTGAGAATGAAGGAAGGTATTTTGAACATTTATTATCAAGAATTTTTTTTTAAATGTTATTTAATTCTTTATTAAAAAAAAAAATAAAATAATTGTACGCCAATGTGATATGTCAATCGTGGTCAGTATGACAACGATGCGGCAAATAAAAAATCAGAACAAGGCGGCACGGACAGTTAATCTCGATCGCTCTGTATATATTCCGTGGAAATATGAAATTCAAGACGTACATGAACAGTGGGAATTTGTCCTAATGATGTGAGAATTCAAGCGCGCGCGAAATTTCGCTCGTAGCGTCGAATTCCCAATAGTTCGTTTTTTTTTGTGCATGGTATATGATTTGTAAAATATTATTGTTTTGATTGTTCCCAGGTATCATACGCATTCTCGAAGACAAATTACAGCCCCTGATCATACCGGCTATATTGGAACACGAAGCTATTGCCGGCATTGGTGGGAATAAACCTGCTGGTATGCGAGGCCGCGCTAGCAGTGTATGCCGTGACCTTGAGAGTCCTGTGTCCGTGCAGAAAGCACCACAAGCACTGCTCCAGGAGTTAACCAATTCGTACAAGGTATTCATTGCATACTGTTGTATTTTATATTATAGAATCTATAAGTTTGTGTCTTGTGGTATTTCAGATCCTTGGTTTCTACGGTGTTGATCCGGAGGTTATAGCACAAGTTGTGAAACAGTTGTATTTCTTTATCTGCGCGAGCAGTTTAAACAATTTACTGTTACGGAAGGACCTGTGTCATTGGTCGAAAGGCACACAGATCCGGTACAATATATCACACTTGGAAATGTGGACTCGAGAACGTCGATTGGATGTAAGAATTTATTTTACTAAAATAAAATATCTATAGGTACGGTATAAATGTTCAGGTGGTGTTCTTTATTTCTAGGAACAACCAATACTCGATACATTGAAACCGATCATCGAAGCTGCGCATTTGTTGCAAGCCCGTAAGACAGACGAAGATGTGGACAGCGTGTGCGAGATGTGTACCAGTCTGACTGCCCAGCAGATCTGCAAGATCCTAACCCTGTACACGCCAGCCGATGAATATGAACCACGCGTGCCCACAACATTTATACGTAAAGTACAAGCCAAACTGGCGGAACGACAGGAAGGCGTAGAACAGAAGGTACGGTTTAATAATGTACAAGACAGAGATGAAAACTATTTACCATTGTTATCATTTGCAGCCGCTGCTCATGGACATCAAATTCAATTTCCCAGTTCGGTTTCCATTCAACCCGTCAACGATTTGTCTCGAGGACATCGAAATACCCGAGGTTCTTAACTTGCCGATGCTTAAGAAAGTCTAATAGCATATACTGTATTTATATATACTACGCGTATTTCACTGTTTTAGACGATATGTATTGTCCCCCGTTCCCCTTTTTCAACAAGTACATTATGTACTCGGCACAGTGTTAAGTATATCTAGGCCGCTTATTTATTTATATACTGAACGACAGATGTAGCAAGTATTATGTACAGCGACAGTGACTAGTAACTGGACTACTGACAGATAAATTCACTGTAGTTCCGCTATTACATACTAGATGGCAGCAGCGTCAAGAATAACTACGCGAATGCTATTTGTACGAAGAATATGGTTATGTGTGAAGCGGAACTCATCTGTCAATTGTACATTTACCAGTTACAGTTTAATTTGATATCCGTAAGCTTTAAACTAATTCAATTAGATAATTAATATTTGTACGTGGTTTAGTGTAAATTAGGCGCGTGATTATTATTTCTTTGTACTTAAACTGTAATTTAATGAAACGGACCACAAACACACACACACAAAGCTTGAGGTAGGGATCGATTGGGTCGATGGTTTTTAGGATGATAATATGCATATGGTGCCATTTTGAAATGCACATATTATTGTGGCAGTAAGTAGTGGTGCAAACACAGCCTTTAGGAAATTTTCCACACACTCTCACTTATAATTTTTTACATTCCATTTATGTATTTTCTTTTGTTAAGTTTTAAATATTTTAGATAGTTTTTTCCCTCGCGTTTTTACAACGAATATTATTTATGCAGTGTATTTTATAGGTTAAGTGATAACCTCTTAAAAAAAAAGAATCACGCGCTCGACCTTTTTACGGCTGTATTGAAATGGTTTTTTCGAATAGGCAATTCTCTACATTTAAATGGAATTTTCAAAACGATGCATCTATAATAAAATGACATTAAACAATAAACCTTTTTTGGGGCGGAAATTACAACATATTTACAGTTAGTTGTAATAAATTGATTAATTGTTACAGCATCGATTTGAAGGTTCGTAAACTCTTGTATTATGTCTAGTGAAATATTTCCTATTGAACACATTCCATTTTTTATATTTAATTTTGTACATATGTATACAAAACAGCAATTAGTGCAAGTACTTTCAAATCTTATTTTTGCACAGCGATTTTCTTTACTTGAAGAATGAGTAGATGGATAGTGGATATATTGATGAAGAATGTTAGTATTATTATGATTATTATTATATTTGTAGTATATTGTTAAAGGAACGTATACTGAGTTGTATAAAATATTGTTAAACATGTCAGATTTTTAAGCAGAATTAAATTCAACCAATGCAAACATTGTATTTTAGATGCTCATCTGTTTAGAATACCTTGGCTGAAAATTGATTACAGTTTTAAAAATAAACATTTACAAACATTACCATGCTCTTGTTGTTATTTAACCAATTACCTATTATACATCGCTCGAACTAACGATTTATTGCGACACCGCTGTTTACGAATAGCTCACACATCACTTACTGTAGAATTTCTGCATAACTGAACGTATTTCTTGTCTGTGTTTTTTGACGTTTAACTAATGTATATACACAAGTTGCGTAAACAATACAAATACTGTTCAGACAATAAAAACTTGACAAGTTAAACACTTATCGTGAACAGTTTGAACCTAACCTAAAACAAATAGATGCTGTCATTGAGCTCGACAAGAAATGATTGCTTCAAAATTTTGTACAAAAAGAGACTGTTCATCTTTACTATTCCTCTGCAACGGCAAAACACATGGAGAATTTATTGTAGTGCAGGGGCACAACAACTGTTAGAGGCTTATTCGTAGTGTAGGAGCATAACAATAATAGGTTTATTGGTTAGGGTAGTGTATGTAATAAACCTATTACATTTGTTACTGTCCTACATTACCCTAACGAAAAAATCTATTACATTTGTTATTATCTTACACAACCCTAACGAATAAATCTATAACATTTGTTACTATCCTACACTACCCTAGCGAATAAACATTTTACATTTGTTATTATCCTACATTATCTTGACGAAAAAAGTTGGAGTGATCGAGCGGACGAGCGACATACATATATACGGACGTCCCTGTTCGTATGACTATTATATGTCCGGGACATGTAATTGTAATTTCGTGATCTAGGGGGCCTGTCCGGGATTGCGTAATTTTTTTTAGAAATCGTCAGATGCTACTCAAAACATACAGAACACTGCAGCTCTTTGACAGGAGGTCGATGAGTTACAAACGTCATGTATGTGTTTGTACACGTATGCACTGATTCCGTTTACAAGGAATTCTCCTTTGTTTCTGTGTGCATGTGTGAGTGTGAAAAGGATAGATTATAAAGTTCCCGGTTGACTGGTCACAAATTCAACACGCTCCTAAGAATCAATATGTAAGTCGTAACTTGAGTTAGCAGCCGGAAATAGTAAAGGACTAAATGTCAAAGTGAAATACGTCGTCTGTTCTGGTCATGCTGGACTCATATATCAACATATTCAGATCGTAAATATCTCTTATTCCTTACCCAGATGATACTTAGTTGCTATTGAGGAAGCGCAAACATCCTTTGATTAATATTAAACATGAATATCAAACACGCTTTGGCTAAGAAGAGAACTTTTCGTACAAACAAAATTGGCGATGTAGTTTTCATAAGCGTCACAGCTATCAGATTCTGTTACAGTATCTTATTACTAAATAATTTTCAGGCATTTCACTTTGGTGAACTTGGATAAGATATTCCGCTTAACTTGCACGAGATTAAAATATGATGAAATAAGTACATCGTCGTTTTTCGTGGAGGTTGATAACGTAGTTAATGTTGTGTACTAATTAGCTATTAATTACAAAATGTTATACACACTGGCCCAGATTCTCGTTATAGTGATTTAAGAGTAATAATGTTGGAAGCTAGCATGCGCTAACACACAACCGTTAGCATTTTGCAATATTAAAGGTGACCTTTTAACGATTAAAGCGAATTTATTTTTACATTATTCAACGAATATTGCGCTTCATGTTTGCATTCAAAATAATACTTCTGGTAGCTGCGCAATTATTAGTAATATTCTTCTATAATATACATGGAAAAACATATTGAAAAATGTATCTACTACAAAATAGATAGAACGTAGTTTGATCTACTTTATTAATAACCATAAACAAAAAGAATTTAGCGGCAATATTTTTACAAGATAATAATGAGGTTTATGCATTCACCCGGTAAATTTACAAAAAAAAATTCCGTACGGCATTGTTAGCGACAAGATTTAACTGAAATATTAAATATATTGTCAAAGGAATTGGTTCTGTCAATTAAGGAATAAAAATAACTTTACCATTCATTAGTGAATTTCAAATAAGATTTGAAATTTACAATTCGTAATGTAGACGAGGAGAAATTTAATGAAATTGATGTTAAGTAAATTGTAGAAGACAAATTTAACGAACGTATAAAAGCATAGGTATGTTTAAAGTGCGGAATAAATGCGAAGGAATTGAAAAGTATTTATGTTATTATTCTCGTGTTTATTTTATATACATTTCGATACAATGAGAACTAGATTTGTATTTTCCTACTCACGAAATACGCGTTTAAAATTCTTAGTATCTTTATATATGATTGCAGATTTAAGCACTTGTAAAATATAAGCAAAACAGTACCTCTACATATTTTATATTTGTAGAAAACTAAACACAAATTCTGAGAAAACTTGAGAATTCTACGTATTTTTTTTTATAAATAGAATATTCAAACCAGCAGTATCAAGTATTTGTAGCATAATATTCATAATGTTTAACAATAAAAAAGATACAACTGTCTGCAAATATATTGAAACTGGTATTTGAGATATGAATGTTAGTGAACTGACGTCTAGAAGTGATGCAAGAATATAATGGTTACATATGTATGTGTATGTAGCGACATCTATGTACCGCTTTAAAGGCTAGCATTGTACACAAACATTTGCCAATGTTATGTGAAGAGGATGCGCTGCCTTTTCGAGCGAATGAAAACGGCTTCAGCAAAACATACATGAAAGTTATCGAGTGAAGTGGTTCAAGAGAAAATATTTTGAAACTTTTGTCGTACGAAATGAAATGTAAAGGAAAATCTGCAAAGCTTAGTGAATCGAACTGAACAAATAGACAAATTCAACACCCAGAACATGAGTCGCCATTTTTAGAATGTCATCTTTGCACAAAAAGACAGACAAATATTACATTCGGCTAATGTACTCCGTGGTTGAATTGAAACATGATTTTTTCACACCTACAATAGATTAGAGATGATCTCTGTAACTTTAGTCATTAATATTTCAGTACGTTTCCCGATAATGTCACATTTAAATATGAATGAATAATTTATGAGGTAACGAAGTCAGTGTTTGGAATTACAATCTTTAATGTATAATCTGAGACGCAGGAAATTAAATACGATTTTAGAAAAGTTGCTCTACTTTAATGCAGTTTTAATACAAAAGTTTTAATTGTTCTGTATGCATGCGTAGATTGTATTTAGAATTGATCGTCATTCTTTGAGTTTTGTGAGACTAAAAGTACTGTTTATTGTAGAATTTCTTTAAGCAAGTGATGTAGAGATACGTTAGGATTACTGTGAATTTATGTGTTTCTTTGCAGGTGGATTTTTACGTAACAACACCACTGTGTATTGTGAATTACAACGAAGGTGGCCATAAAATTACAAGCATGAAACGAGTGGTTTAATGTTGTCTGCCTAGACCATGTTCTCACTGTAGATTGTTCTTGAAATCTCGCAAGTTTTATACTATTACATTGTGTAATAAAATCCCGTTTTATTGTTTGTGATTATTTGACGTTTGCCGTTACAATTTTACGAGAATTTTTAATCCGAATAGAGTAGTCCAAAGTTGTGCATCGTCTTCGCGAATATTCATATATTTAAGGTTAAGTTTGTTTGCTTCAAAGTAAACCGTGGAAATGACCACTTATCCAGCCTAAGACGATTCACATCAAGTCGCAATCTAGGCAAATATGAAACATACAATTGAGTTTTGTTTCTGGAGTTGAACTGGAATGAGTTTACCTTTCAATTTCATATTCGTCCTACACAGTCTGACATCCTGGTTAGTCTGCTTCATAACTCGATGTATTTGTGAGCAATTTTGCTAGAAGTTTTCTACGGAAATTGCATCATTCACTGTAAACGATGTCAAAATGCTTATTTATTTGTTAACATTGCTCTACTTTCCAACATTTATTCACCTCGCACCCGAATTGATGGTAAATATAAAAAGTGTAAATGTTAAATTATTCTTGTGACGTACCTAAGGCAGCAAATAAGTTACTCCTATTAAACTGCAACCAAAGTTTGAAACAAGTTTCTTGATTTCACGTTTAGTCCGAGTCGGCACGTTACTGAAGTGTAAATAGATTCACAATCTTAAATTACGGCGCAACAGTTAAGGAATTCGAAGAAGTTCTTTATCTCTTTGATTTAATGAAGTGTACAAAGAAGTTAATTAAGGTTTGCAATTAATTTGTCGTCAAAATAAAATCACCTAGATCTAAGGTTAGTGCCAATATAAAAAAAGTAAAAATGAAAAGTAACCAAGAGTAAGATTCTGAGGGTGTTGACAATTTCAAAGACGAGACAATTTTATCATTAATTAATTACTTCTTGAACTTTTTCTTTTACGTAAAGATATTTTATATCGAACATGAAAATCAATTAGTTCACGTGTATCATGCTTTCAAAAAATTGAAAGGAATTATGTGCTTTATTTAGTGAAAAAAAAAAAAACAAAGTGGGCGTTACTACGGGATGCCCTGAAGAACGGAACATTCAAAACTGGGACGAAATAGTTCCGCTATCAGGGATGATTTATTCGGTAATAACGGAAACCGAATGTGCAACTGTAAAACGAATTGTAAATTTATGAAGCTCTAGTTGTTTAAAATATCGTTTTTCTATGTACCTATGTAATTTGGGAAAATATGATATATTACCCTCTATTAAATTTACAATATGTTCCCATAAATCTTTGGAGATAGAGAATATACAGTTTTAATCAAGTTGTACCTAGTTGTATTGTACTTTTATTTGTTGTTGTCAATATCATCATCCATTTTGTTCGCTTTTTTCTCGAGACCGTTTTGCTTATTGCTGTATCGTTTTTCAATGGTGGAATTATGAACGGAATAAAATATAAAAGTAATTTTGTTCTACGTAATTGAATAACTTTCGGACAGACGATGTAATACTTGGATGGGAAGAATGAAGATAAAATCTATTTACAGGCCACGTATAAAATTTCTTGGTGAAATGTGTAACGAAGTTAAGAATTTAGTTTCCGAACTTAATCGAGTTTGAAATCCACAAGTACGCAGGTAGAGGCGAATAGCTATAACGTTTCCGAGAATGAAATACAACGACCGTTGTCTGTCTCCTTGTATCTCTCTTGAAACAAAGCTAATTTAATAATATTATCTTAGACGACGCTCGACTAAAGTGTTCGTCTCGGATTGATCTGGAGCGTTGCTCGTTCGGAAAATCCACATTAATGAAATCATCTTGTATTGCTTGCATTCCCATCCAATCATTAGTGCTTGTGAATAGAGAGATGACGGAATGGAATATAATGTCACAACATCGCAAAGTACAATACCAAAATTGCACTTCCTCAAGACCAGTTTGTTGTTTTTCTACTTCGTTATACTAAATTTGCCATTATTGTCTTGAATTATAGTTGTATTATATATGTATTTATATAATGAACATGTAACAACCGTAATGAGCAATTAGTCCTCGATGAATGCACGCTAATGAACGAAACACGTGCGGTTTTTCTCGTAACAGGTTTAAAAATATCCCTTGCTGTAGCCCCAGCAACTTCCTAATCGATTTTGACGAATAACTTTCTAATATCGAATGCAATAAAAAGGGTTTCATAATTTTATTATAACCTGCGTCATAAATTTATTTAAGAAGTTTTAAATGAACAATTAGTATAGTTTTTACATGGAAAGGCATTACTAAGATGTAGTATGTGCGGCTGAATGAAATGGTCGATATCGAAAGAGATTGCATGACCGGAGGGAGACTCCGTGTATGCGGTACCGGTTGACTAGCGAGAAACAAGTTAAAGGAAATTGCCCTTTCGTCATGGCGATTTATTAGTGCAATGTCCTGTCTACCGTCCGAACCGCCGACAGTGCTTCATTGCAATAAATGCTCTGGCCAACGTGCAGTGCATTTTCGCAAAGAATTGCACAAATCACTAATAGACTGCAACTTTACACTTGCTGCACATGATGAAATAGCAAAATCTAGAAAGCTGGCATTACGGTTAATTGAGAATTCTCCAGGTCACAGAAATGTGTGTAATATACTTATGTCAAACAAACAATATTTCCGTTTTTTTTTTTGTTTATCTCTTGTTATTTCAATGTAGGAAGGTATACTGAGATAAAATAATTTCAAATACAATATTGGATTTTATCAATACATACTTATGTACGTTATTCTTTCATTAGTTCCAAAAACATACCGAAAAAAAAGCAGATCCCAAACTAATCTAATAGAAATTGAAGAAAGATTCTGTGATTGGATGGATTATGACTAGAAACAATTACATTTTTAATTAGAAAATATCGATTTTTTAAAGAACGTATATAAAGGATTCCAGAATTTCTTACTTGTGTAAGAAAAATTTCCTTGAACCAATGACATTCATATAATGATGTTCTATGATTATACTAGGCAATTTTCTATCGACATTTATTATTTATCACAAAGAGTTTTCTATCATTTTGCATTATTAAAATCGTATGTACATAAATATTGATTCTATATAAGGACTAAAATGAATTATTAGTAACAAATTTAAGATATTTCTAAATAAATATTATATGAAACTAAGAGGAGTTGTATCGTTAAACATTAAAATAAAATAAAAATAATAGAATTGATGAGTTAGTTTTACTATTAGTTAAACTTTTTTTTATATTTATGTTATTACAATAGAAAAAAAAATAAAGTGTATGATCAGAGTTAATGTATAAGTAAGTATATAAAAGTTTAACAATACATGACAACTGTCATTTGTAAACAATCTATTCTCGTGTTGCAGACATCACAATCATGTTGAAACTTGTGATAGTAGTTGTGACTTTAGTTTCAATAAACGCCCAAATAACAGTAATTCAGAATCAAAGTGATGTAACAGACGATACATATTTATTCAATTGTTATTCAAGACTCACCTCATCGCTATTCCAAAATGGTTTGATAATTATTCATTCAAATCGCAAAGATATAGACAGATACATTCGCGATATACAGTCTTCGAAAGATTTACTGAACATGAATGAGGATTTCTCGCAATTAAGAAATACCGTCTGGAATTATGATATGATAGTTATTGTAACGGATGACGTTGAACATATTGAAGAGTTGTTTAAGAAATTATATATGACTCCAAGTTGGACACCTGCAGGTCGATATTTGCTCGTTTATTTGGGTGACGAGTATTTGAGCAGTGTGTTTCAGTTAGCTTGGAAAATGTACGTAGTAAACATAATTGTCCTTCATCGTAATGATTCAAACGTTTACACGTATTTTCCTTACGGCAATGGACAATGTGCTCAACGAATACAATCTGAATCGTTGGGAAATTGTTCGAATATATCCTTGCAAACATTGTATCCACGTAAAGTACCAAAAGTTTTCAATGGATGCGTACTGAGAGTCAGTACTGGTGAATATACTGCAGCTGTGATACAACCAAATTCAACCAGTGAAAATTCGCAGATTGTAGGTTATGAAACTGCAATGATAAATGCGATGCTTAAGAGACTTAACCTAACAACTTGACGTCTAACTGTATGGAAGGGTCATGGATATAAACTACCGAATGGTTCATATAGTACTCCATCGCCTCTAGCTAATTTGTACGACAACCGCAGTGAACTGGCTTATACTCGGATGGACACTGGTAAAAAATTTGAATCAATGCGATGGGAATTTGATTACAGTCACGTGTTCTATCAGGATGTGTTGGTATGGCATGCGGCGTCTGCAGCTCCTGGCAAACAATGGCAGAGTATTATATTAATATTCAAACATTCACTGTGGTATTCGGTATTCGGTGTACTTATAGCAAACACACTTGTTTGGTGGTTCTTCAGTTATGCGGCAAATGATCGAATGAGTTTCACGGAATGTTTCCTCGGTTCTCTGATTGTTTTACTGAACGGGGCGGTTACATTTCCAAGGAATGCCGTTATGAGATTTGTTGTTGTAGCCTGGACTGTATTTGCATTACTCATGATAGCAACTTATCAATCTAAACTGCTAAGTAATCTGTTGCGACCACTGTACGCATCACAAATTGCTACCGAACAAGATATGCTGGATAATAATTTACATATGGTTCTAGTTGAAGAACATTTCCTTGTCGTCGATCTTAGAGACACGCCAGTATCGAGACAGATTGTTTCGAGGGCAGAACGTGTACCATATATAACGTACAGTTGTTATCGTGTAAATTTGTCACGGCATGACGCATACGTGGCAAGTGTTATATCGACGAAATTTTTATTGCCGTCATATTTTTTAGAGCCAAATGGTAGACGCAAAGTCTATATGTTTAAGGATGCCTTTTCGAAAATCTATAATTGTGTATTTTTTAGAAAAGGTTTTCCACTATTGGATAGATTCAATGAATTACTCATGCGTATTTTGTCCAGTGGATTGCTGGAGAAATGGATGCGAGACGTGGATTATAGTACTAACGTGTATGTAGATGATTCAACAGAAGTACCAATTAGTATTTATCACCTGACCTGTGCATTTATCCTTCTTGGCATCGGTACTGTTGTTTCATTTGCAATGTTGATAATGGAAATCATTTACTATACATGTTTTCACGAAGAGTAAAATGATGATTTGATGATAACCATCATGAGAGATTTATACATGTGCTTATTGGAAATAGGTATAATTGCGATTTTTTAAAACAATCATTATTGTGAAGTAAAAGTAGAAAATGTAGAATTTATGACAGCACAAATTAATTTTACCCGTAATGATGTTTATAATTCCCATTACTAATTATAGTCACTATAGATAATTACTGACAACATTCTAATGAGGAAGATGATGACATTTTTTTTTTGTAAACCAGATATCGAATAATCATTTACTAGTTCATTGTCTTTATAAATGAAATTATACAGTAAAATTATGTCAGTTACCGTCGGTACGAAGATATTTACTTTCAATGTTTAAAAATGAAACAATATTTCATATAACTTATTATTGAGGAATGTGTAATTATTTGGAAGTATTAAAATGAACGTATGTTTAATTGTAACTGCAATTATAACTGCAGGATCTTCTTCTATTATTATTAATGAACATTCTAGCAGTATTGAGAGTGATATCTTGAATCAATGTTTAGAAAACCTAGATATTCCTGAGACTATCTTGGGGAATTTGATCATCCACACAAACCTAGCTCTCATGGAGAACTTAATTCAAGTGCTAAGACCTCTACACGTCATGTTAAATATGAGAAATGATATTACTGAAGTAAAGGAAATGATCTGGAAATATTCATTCACTATAGTTATTGTCGACAACAGTTCAGATTTCCAAATGCTCTTGGACAATTTACATTATACACCAAGTTTGTACCTCAAAGGTAAATTCCTTGTGATTCTGATGAGTTCAGAAGATCCAAGTACATTTCTACAGATAGCTTGGAAGAGAAATGTACTAAATATTTGTGTAATTCAGTATGAGCGAGTGGAAAATATTACAAAGGTTTATAGTTATTTCCCTTACGCCGATGGAAAATGCGGTAGTTTTGATTCAGCAGTTCTGTTGGGGAAATCCGATGACTTAAACTTGGACAGAATGTATACTAACAAAGTGCCCAAAGTATTTAACGGTTGTACTGTACGAGCAAATGTTGCCTTGTTAGAGCCCGCCGTGCTGAATATCAATGCTACGGAAGAAGATGCAAAAGAAGCAGGTTATGAAGCATTGCTTGTCAAAATTATACTGCAACGAATGAATCTCACGCAAATTAAACTGCTAAACACCATAGCTTACGGATACAAGTATAAAAACGGGACGTACTCGCCGGGAACCTATAATGATCTTATGAATGATATTGCCGATTTTGGCTATAGCCGTATGTATGTGAATTTCTCCGTTTATTGGGATTTTGATATGACTCATGTTTTCTTCTACGAACGTTACGCATGGCATGTACCGAAAGCGGGACCCGGTAAGCAATGGAAGAATCTTATTTTGATATTTGAGAAAATATTATGGGTTCTGTTGATTGGTATGCTGGTGATTATCATTCTGGTTTGGTGGATGTTGGCAAAGCTGTCTAGGATTGAACTAGGTTTATCAGAATGTGCCCTTTACTCGTGGTACTCTCTGTTGACGGGTTCCGTTTCGTTGGTTCAGTGTAACACATCGAAATCTTTGGTGATAAGCTGGACTGTATTTGCACTTCTGATAGCAACTGCTTACCAATCACAGTTTCTCAGTATCTTGATGAAACCAATCTATGAAGTCCAGATATCCAATGATGAACAAATACATGCTTCTCGGTTGAAAATCATTGTATTGAATGAACCATGGACAACGTTGAAAGCCTGTTTACCAATTAATGAGGTGATATTTCGAAGGGCAAACGTCGTATCATTCTTTGCGTTGCACGAAATGAGAATGACATATCCCAGCGACATGGCGACAGTAGCTAGTGAAATTCGATCCAAATATCTCGCATCCAAATATATTGTTTCACCGGGTGGCGAAGTTAAAATTTACATTTTCAAAGAGACATTCTACAGTAATCCTATAGTTATGTTTCTTCAGCGCGGGCATCCATTTACGGAAAGATTCAACGAAATTATTCTACGTGTTTTAGCGAGTGGTATGTTTCAAAAATGGGTGAAAGATATCGACCGTACTTATAAACCAACAGAGAACGTAGAAAGTTCTGCCATTACAATGAACCATTTGATTGGTGCGTTTTTTGCCTTGTTAATTGGACTTTCCATTGCAACTGTAGTGTTTCTTTGGGAAATTGTTATTTTTAAAGTCCATAGCCGACGAAACAACACAGCAAGAGATACTTCATATCGATCACAGTAAATATTACCAAAGATTTAATTGGTAAAGAATACAATTGTTATACTTTTGTAATTTTATTATGAGTACATATTAATTTTTGTATGCACATTTTGTTTAAAATACGAATTCAACTGAATAAATATCACTAGATAGGCGGAAAGAATAGCAATAATCTGAAAAAAAATATATATACATTTTTTAGAATCTAATTTAATTTAGATTGACTTTTTGATTGTTGTACGTACACTCTGAAGCAACGTGTAATCCATAGGTATGGTGTTGTGTATTTTCAACTGCAATCTAGTTCGCCATGCCTGAAGAGAGGTTATTGGAATCTAAACATTATTTACATGTTGTATTAGTAGGATTTGTTGTCAATAAATTGTCTGTATCTTACCATGTCTTTAATTTTCCTATTCATAGTTTGGGTTCCATGTAGAATATTCGAAAATTTATTCGCCTGAAATGTACAACAAATATGTATTTTATTGGCGAAGAATTATTGCCTATAATTTATATATAATACCAAATTAATGTACATAGTTATATTTAAAAAGTGTAAAACACAAGAGCAAAATTATTGTCAGGAGAATTGCAAGTCTAATCTTCTCAGAATTTCTTAAAATTGTGGTTGTCGTAGAAAATAATTGTGAAAATAAATTAAGACCTTGGGGAATAATATTCGTAAGTACTTCTTCTAACTAGCAATAACAGTTAGTAGTATTATATAACAGTAAGATCGTGCTCACTGAAGAGCAAAAACTATCTAAATCTTTGATTATATCTACATCCGATTCTATACCGCGACTAATAGTTCCCCTTTTTGTTGTAGTTAAAATATTTAATATTTAGAAACTACAGTAAAACTGTTTCATTGGGAATTCGTCCTTTTGGAAAATGTTGGTTTGTTTAGAAAGTCGTTGAGCAAGATCCGTATAGTGCAGACATTCTATGTAATTTGATTATTTTAAAATGTCACACCTCATTGATTACAGTGTCACACACAGAAGCATATGAAACTACATCGAAGATATTATAGAATATGCATGCAAATTGAAAGAACACTTCACTATCCATACGTTCTTCATTCCAGGATTCCCATAAATAGAACATTGACGATGAGCAACCGACGAACATTAGTCCCAGTCGAATGACAATAAAATGTGAATAAACATCTATAACTAAGTTACACGTTATGCCGAGGTTCAAGTGCAGCCGACGAACAATCTTGAACTCGTCTACCATCATTGAACTTTGTTCGAGTTGAGATGTTAAAATCTGTTCCAATTTGACGTTTAACAGCTGATACTTCCATTTTATAGTCAACATGAAGCACAGGAATGCACAGCAAACACAGAATTGGGCAATACTGTTTAAGATCGGTATTACAGTGGAACTAAAGTTGATAAATGCATAATCGTCATTCTTTATAATTATGCTGGAACAATTTAGAAATAAAGTATATACAAAGAAAAATAGCAAATAGCCACCATAAAGAATCTTCAGTTTCTTGTATTGTTCCTTAATAATTGGTAACGGTAAAAATTTGTCTATTTCGTTAATATTTTTCAGAATTTGTTTAAACTGGTTTTTATAGAGGATGCAGAATAAAAAGTACAATATACTTGTACCAACACATTGATAATATATAATCAAGCCAAGAAAGTTCATTATTATGTAATCGGAGTCATATTTTAAATGTTTGCCATAGTTCATGCCTAATTTGAAGAGCAGAACTGTCAGTAGAGTTCGTAAAAGAGTGCATAGTATATCAGATCTATTATTTTCTTGTTCATCTAGTGCAAATGGTAGCACTCCCACTATTCTTGATATTTTGTGCAATGGTCGTAAAGCCCGATATATATCTGTTGGTCCTTGTAACTCATTTTCTGCTTGCGATGTTAGTTTTATCTTGCTGGAACTGGTCGTGGCACTTTCAGACCATATATCTATTTTTTGCGTTTCCATTAATCAGTAGAAAATAAACAATTTCTTTTCTTATTAAATATCACACAATGTGAACGTGAAGTTTGATACAGTACAAGTAAAATTTTGCTAATACTGCAACTTATCACTGGCATCTAATTACTTAAAATTACTCTATTCGTATTATATCATCGATAATACATTAATAAAACTTGTTTATTGACTGTATACATATTGATTTTGTACATAGGAAAATATTTACAATACAAAGCGAATTAATTTTTTTTAGTAGTACATTCTTTAAATTATTTTGTATAGAATGTCTGTTAACATTTGTAAATATGTATGTATGAAAATAAGATTTAATTTATAATAATTTGTTCTTTATTAATATAGTAACAACTTCTCTAGACGAGTTTTAATTTACTAATGAACTCTTCCTTTTATTTTCATATAGCACATATGTTAGTCACCATGACTGGAGTACAAAGAGAATTGATAAGCAAAATGTTTTACAATTACTTCGATTATATTAATAATTCAATTCTATTAAACGTTATTATTGTTTGTTAGTCGTTGAAACAGCAAAGCCAATGAAATGAATCATGTTTTGGCACCAGAATCTAAAATATTTACATGCGTTTAAAAATATAGAGGCCAAGTAAGATGTATCATAAATAAGGTTTAATGATGAACTGCAATTCCATCAAATTTATTGTTACTTTTTAGTGGAATGACGAAAGTTTGAGAATAGGTAATTCATTGCTGTAACGGCATTATATCGACATAGTTCTAAAGTCTCCATAATAGCAAATAGTTCACGTTCACTGTGTTATATATTTGTGACATAGAAAAACAAATACTAGTTCTGCTCTCACGAATATCTGATATATTTTATATTGAATTTTATTGCTATATAATCTAATTATGTACTAATTTGGTGTTATTACACAATGTATATTAAATATTCAGAGGATGTGTACGAGATTCTGAATATGTTATCTAAGTGTTCAATAATAATAATTATTATTTAAGCTACATGCTGTCTGTGAAAAGTGATACTCATTAAATTTTTAATGATAATTACACCTTCACTATATTGTCATAATCATCAGTAGCAATATAATGACAACTGTTTGATGAGTAACACTTGTTACATGTCAAATGTGTACAGCACTGATAAAACTGTGTTTGTACAGTATAAATTATTGAAGTTATTTGACATGTAACTTTTAGGTTATACCGTGTGATATAGGGTTAAATACTTGAATGAGTTGATTTTGTTGTAAAACTACATTAAAAGGAACTTTTGTGATTGAACGTGCAATGAGACTACAGATCTCCAGGGCAATTCGAACATTTATTTCAGTTTATAAGTTTAGTAAATGATGGAATTTCTACTTGTCGGTCACAGGTGGCGGATGTAGCTTAACCGGATACGTGTACTGTTAAATTGTAGGTTACGTGCTTGTTTCAAATGTCAGCATAATTAAGCTTAATGGCAGTAGCAGTCACTGGTACGGTATCAGTTAACAGCACATACACAGAACAATGTTTCCAAAAACATTTATGTACAGACTTGACAGTTCACAACCAAACAATTTAGTCCACATTACTAATAACAAACATTAAATTACACAATTTATGTAAATGAAAATTAACACTATATGTATAAGCAAAGATAATATTATGTGGAGATGTTAGTTCCATCCCAGTATCCTGACAGCGCACGTTCCTGTGATAGTTAAGCCCTATCACCTCATCAATATCTGCACCAACTGTAAAACAAGATGAGAAAACATACACAGATGCATAACAATCAATCGATATTGTAATGGACGGAATAAGTGCGCACTTTGATCCGAACCAAGGGAATGTAAAACATTGGCCAAACAACAACAAATACATTATAAAAAACATATAGTACCGGTACTAACAAATAAATAGATACATCTATGATTAGTAAACCCCTGAAAGAAACATGATGATCAGAAACAATCTGAAACAAAAAATACATCAATAGTAATAACTTAAAAAGAAGTACTAGTTTAATCTAAAAAAAACAAATTAGTAACTTAACGTAAAATTTTTAAAGAACAATATTTTCAGTACATTCCGATTTATAGGAAAATTAAAATTCGAAAAAATCACAATATTGGGGTACCACCTTAATGACGGACACTTATCACAAACGGCTAGTCGTCACACCAATTTATTTTCACGAGCTCGTACGAACATACAAGTCCGAGATTTACGGAATCGGTAAATCGGAACTGCATTAACTATTATTACAGGTAGGGTAGGGTAGATTAGGTTATCTTTTCTTCTTATCTAGTTACCAAGCAGTAAGGTAAATTTGAGTTGTCTTTTTAAACAGAAAATACAATATATGTAAATATTACTACATGTTTAATTATTAAATAATACAAATGTATTTTTGTAATTTATATTATGAGTACATTTTATATTATTAATTTTTTGTATTATTTTGTTTAAAATATGAGTTCAACTGAATAAATATCACTAGATACGCGGAAAGAATAGCAATAATCTGAAAAATATATAATTATTTTTAGAATCTAATTTAATTGAGATTGACTTTTTGATTGTTGTACGTACACTCTGAAGCAACGTGTAATCCATAGGTATGGTGTTGTGTATTTTCAACTGCAATCTAGTTCGCCATGTCTGAAGAGAGGTAATTGGAATCTAAACATTATTTACATGTTGTATTAGCAGGATTTGTAGCCAATAAATTGTCATCTATCTTACCATGTCTTTAATTTTCCTATTTATAGTTCGGGCTCTATGTAGAATATTCGAAAATTTATTCGCCTGAAATGTACAACAAATATGTAATTTATTGGCGATGAACTATTGTCTATCATTTATATGTAACACCTATTAATATACATAGTTATATGTGAAAAATGTAAATCACAAGTGCAAAATTATTGTCAGGAGAATTGGAAGTCTAATCAGAATTTCTTAAAATTGTAGTTGTCGTTAAAAATAATTGTGAAAATAAATTAACAAATAGAATATTTAGCCGTTGACATGTTTGTAACTTCATACCTCATTGGTGGTTGTGTGACACACATACATAAATGAAACTATATCCAGACTATTATAGACTATCCACGAAAATTGAAAGAACACTTCCATATCTAAACGTCCTTTATTCCAGGATTCCCATAAATAGAACATAGACGATGAGCTACTGATGAAAATTACGGCCAACCGAATGACAATAAAATTGGAATATGCATCAATAATCAGGTTACACGTTATCACAAGATTCAAGTGCAGCTGACGAACAATCTTGAATTCTTCCACCATCACTGAACTCTGCGTGAATTTAGATGTTAAGATCTGTTCCAATTTGACGTTTAACAGTTTGTACTTCCATTTTGTAACCAACATAAGATTCAGGAATGCACAGTAAACAGAAGATTGAAGAATATTACTCAGTACTGGTATTAGAACAGAACTAAAGTTGATTAATGTATAATCTTTAATTATTATAATCCTACTGGAACTAAATAGAATTACAGTCACTCCCCAGAAGAACATCAGATAACAAGCAGTAATAATCTTTAGTTTCTTATAATGTTTCACAATGTCTGCTAGCTGAAAAGATTTGTCCATTTCGTTAATATTCTTCAGAATTTGTTTAAATTGGTTTTTATAGAGAACACTGCATAAAAAGTACGATGTATTTGTTCCAATACATTCGTACTGCAGGATCAAACCAAAAAAATCCATTATTATGAAATCGAATTCATATTCGAAATGTTTGCCATAGTTCATGCCTAATTTGAAGAACAGAAATGTTAGTAGAGTTCGTAAAATAGTGCATAATATGTCAGTTCTAATGTTTTCTTGGTCCTCTAATGCAAATGGTAGCACTCCCACTATTCTTGATATTCTGTGCAGTGGTCGGAAAGCCCAATATATATCTGTTGATCCTTCTAACTCATTATTGGTTTGTGGGTTTAGTTTTATCCTGTTGGAATTATTCGAAACACTTGTATCTGTTTTTAGCATTTCTGTCAATTAGTAGAAAATAAACAATTTCTTCTATTAAATACTATGCTGTGCTTTGGTACAAATTATTCGCAGAAGAATTTTAGAGAATTGAACTTAAAGTTATGAAATTTTCACTTATATTGTCTTATCACCGACATCAAATTACTTATTATATTACCGTAACTTATCGACATTATACGGATTGATTAATAAATTAATAAAAACTTGTTTCCTAACTGTATAAATATTGATTTTTTACAAAGCACTTGAAATATACTTTTAGAATAATCGAATTAATTAAAATAATGCTTTCTTTAAATTGTAAATATTTTGGAGAGGATTAATGTATGTTAACATTTGTCAATTTGTATGTATAAAAATAATATTTAATTTATAATAATTTGTTTACATGAACTTCTTCAGACAGGTTTTAATTTGCTAATGAACTTGTGTTGTTTTTATAGCACATATGCCAGTAACACGTGTTTAGTCACTATGACGTGAGTACAAAGAAAATTTAAAAGTAAAACTTGTTACAATTACTTGAATAATAATAATAATAATGTGAATAATTCGATTATATTAGAAATTATTACGTAATGAATCGCGTTTGAATTCAAATACCGTTTTGAAAATATTTCATTTGAATTGTATACAATACAAGAATATGATGTTTCTGTTTATTTATTTCCAGTGCATATTAGTTTCGAATTTTCTTTGTGAAAAATATTATATTCATTATATTGATTTTTCAGAATTTTTTTGTACATGCAAATGTAACTCAAAAGGTATGGTAATGAATCCACTTCCAAGGTCAGTGGATAATTTTAATTAAAAAGTGTAAGTTCATTACGTTGGTTAAACGAAAGTGCGAGCAAAGAAAATAACTGGATGACCGATAATTGATGAAACATTACATTTACATATAGATGAACCAATTATGAACAAAAAAGAATAACAAAATGTAAAATAGTTGTTAAAAACATACGCGAAAGTTAACATTGCCGCTAGATACACAAACTTTGACGATTTTAATTAATATTGCATATAATTTTAAAGGTTAGGTTGGCAACCTATTATTCACAAGAAATTTGCGGGTAGTTTGTTCTGTAAGAACAAAGTAAGTTATGAAGACATAATGAATTCTCGAGTGAATTCTGTTGCAAGTAAATTTTGGAATTAAAAATGGAAAGAGGTTTGTAAAAATATATATTTTAATATTTCTTGCATTAACAATTGATTATATACAAGTAATATATATTAACAAGTTATATTTTCATGATGTTAGTTCATATACTTTTTAAAACATACTGTATTCTATTATATAGGTCAGTTGTTGTGTAAGATCAGTGATTATTACAAAATAACAGCATCGGCTCGTTGGTCTAGGGGTATGATTCTCGCTTAGGGTGCGAGAGGTCCCGGGTTCAAATCCCGGACGAGCCCGATTTTTAAAATTTTTATTTTATTGTAAATTACATACATGTATTAGTGTTATTATAGCACAATTAGTTTTTTAAAAAGCTATCATAATTTGTACTATTATCTGAATTTAATTTTAATACAAATTTTGAGAACGCGAGTTTCAGTTTTAAATATCATATAATTATTGTTCAGTATTTTGACATTTTTCCAATTATTTTTAATGAAAATACCGTGTAATATATACGGAAAATATACCCTAATAATATCGTTACCAAATTTATGGTCTTGAATTGTAAAACAGCAATATAACGTTAATTTTATCTAGATGGATATTGGCGTAGCTATCGTCTCAGTGTCCCTGTCCAATCAGGTTGCTTTATCCCACTGGACAAGTTCTGTTGGAGTTATTCCCGGAAGATTGTTCAACGATGCGAAGCAAACGATATTGTACCAGATTATCATTGCAATTCATCGTCTTTCAATGCAATTCTAACGTAAATAAAACATCCGATATTTATCTGTTGATCATTGAACCCATTTCTGAAGACTTTAATTTCTGTTCTTGACGGAAATCACGAGCCAAGTCTTAATTTAAATTATTTACAAATTACAGATAGCAGTTTGTGATTACAACAAAACAAAATACAGTTATATTGAATGAATTATTAGCTAAAATTTGTTAATTTTTTTAATGCAACTTTTTTAAGATGTCACGTATGATTTACAGATAGATAATAGTTAAAACTGTGAATGTTTTCGCCATAAAACTTAATTCATTGAGTGTTGATTAAATTCAACATAAGTTATCTTAATTCAGTACGATGTTATCTGATTATCAAACATGTTACATTAAGTATCGATGAATGTCTAGTTTGAGGATCAAAGTAGTCAAGTTGAAATGTCATTTCTTTAACCTTGAAAATTGTCAGACCATGATCAGATAAAAACAAGTTTGCGTTAAAATGGTCTCGTGAAAGCAGATTTAATGAACGGTATGTTTTATATTCAACAGTTACTGAAAGAACAGCAATATTTTAGGTTACTGGTTGATTATTATTTTTTGTTTTATGCGATTTTTTTTTATCCAAAAAAGCATACCTACATCTTCGCGTGTTATTTCAGGTACCTGGGGTACGAAATTAATGTTTTATTTTCAAAGAACTGTCAGAGCTCACACCTCCAGGATAACGCTTACGGTTTATGTATTGCAAATCCGAAATAAAAATGGAAGATGTCCTGTCCCTGATCAGATTACAATGCATTTCTTTTATTTATAACAATAAAATAAATTTGTTTGTTTACATTATCATACATTACCATAAATTGAAAATAAAATACTAACGTTCTTTTCTATATACAGCGAAATTTTTACCAATTACTAAACCAAGGGTAATAAAAGCGATAAATCATTAGCAATGGAGGATGTGTATGTGCAGAATCAAGGCAATGTGGATTTAAAAATGATTAAGGTGTGCTTCGTTGAATTGTAATTGAATTATGTACCTTAGAGAATCATATTTCGCTGGCTACATACATCATCTCTACGTGATTCCTGTTATTTGTGCTGCAATAAACAATAAATATTTTTTTACACTAGCAATAATATAGCTAATATTTTTTTTATTCAGATATGACACGTAGAAACAAACCTATAATTTTTAACAATTTTCTCTTGACCTTCGCACTATGAATTCATAGATAATTCGTTATAAACAATACTGTACCTCGTTTCATTGAATATCAATGTCATTTGTGTATTAATGTTTATTATTTTTATCAGTTCCGCTTTACCTTGAAACATGACTCACAAAATGAACTCTTCCGAAGCAAAAATGAAGTAATTACCGATAGATTT
The DNA here is from genome assembly GCA_963422195.1 of Carabus problematicus. Classification (NCBI taxonomy): domain Eukaryota; kingdom Metazoa; phylum Arthropoda; class Insecta; order Coleoptera; family Carabidae; genus Carabus; species Carabus problematicus. The sequence continues at coordinate 2,266,583 of OY728583.1, read as the reverse complement.
TGCCGGGTTCCGTGTTTATATCAAATTTTGACAGGGAATACTATTTGACAAGTATGGTATTCAAATATCCATTAAGTTTAATCAAAAGTGGCACGTTGGAATTTATTAGTTATTCATAGATAATTCACTAGAGGTACCACTAATGCTGTTCACCACGACATTGTGCATTGCTTTGGTCTGTAGAATGACGATGGCTTTAGATGTCAGTGGAGACATTAACCTGGCTACTTGGTTCTACTCTTCGACCTACATTTTACATTTCCGTAACTATCGTGTTACTGCATGCATCTTGTTACTTTATTATTATAATTAAACTAGCTTAGTTTTGTGAATTATTTTCACACATGTGCGTTTTTTAGTATATGAAAAAGTCAACATTTATTCGATGACATATAAAATGTGAATGACAAAATAATACAGAATGTAGCGTCGATCAGATTTACGAGATTTTTTTCCTTTCCGAAAGGTTACTTGAATAACTAATAACTTAACGAGATATCAGGCTATATAACCTGAAAATGAATCACGAAATGAGGTCCGGCACATAATAAGATCGTAGTGCGCATTGAATTTGCCAAATACTGACATAAGTGTAAAAATTAAACAATGTTTTAATTTATCAATAATCGCTTCTGTTTAACTGGAAATGTTATTACATAAATATATCCTATCTGGATTAATTATGGAAATGTTTAATTTGCAAAGAATCACTTTAATAAATTAGTAAGAAAATATTAAATTACTGTTTTGCGACGCTATTTTGATCTAAGTGTGCGTCTAAATTTAAAACTTACGTTTGTTTTATATTTTAGTATAATTAAATGTTATAAATGTTCAGTATTTATTTATTTATTTATGTTTAATTATGTGTGGACTCTTATGTCATTTTACCAAATTTTATTGTCCATAAATGTCTAATTATAATTTATAATCAATACCATAATTCCCCTTTTATTTACGAGCTATTTATCAATAATTGTGATGAGGATTTTCTTGTCTTTATTTGCATAAAACTTTATTTCTAAATTATTATTATCTTTATATGCATACAAGTTGTAAAATACATTTTCAATGTCATTTTTTCGTCATCGTTTTTGGGGTTCCTGGTGTCGTATTAGATTCTAATACGTAATTAATTAATTAATTAATGAGTTCGGAATAGAATTTCAAAGTAAACATGTTTGCAAGTAGTTAAGATTTTTGTGTTGAGAAGCAAATATGTTAACGATATCTGAATACACACCTGTTGTATGTATTTTGAGTTTTTTAACTTAATGAAACTCATTCAGTAATGATGACAGTTTAAAAAAGAAAAAAACTAATATTTTAGCGGAGAACTACCGTGACGGTAGACGAAATACATTTTGTTAAATGGAGAAAATTATTGTTATTCATTTTTAATGTAAATTTTCTAATAACGGTGACCGGTTCCAAAACCAGCTGTTTTGCACGCCATAAAGAACAAATGAATATCGGTATCTCGTAAATTAGAAAAAAATTAAATTATATAAAATAAAAAAAAAATACTTATTATATTTTGCAGGTGTCGCAAGCAAGAAACTCCTGCTTTAGATACATTTCCACAGTTTCTTCTTCTTCTTCTTATTGTGGTTCGTTTTAAATATACCGGTAAAAGATATTAATAAATATTTAGTCAGAAAATAGAATGTCAGCTGAGAACAGCCTTCTATTGAAAATAGATAACCATTTAATGTCCGTATTTATTGAAATATGCGGTAGTTTTGATTATAAATTAGGTTTTATATAAATATTAATATTCATTTTATTTGAATACCGGGTGACGAAAAGGTGATAAAATTAATTTATGAAGTAAACATATTGAATACCCTCACATTTACATGAGGAATTAAAAATATAAGAAGTATTTGAAAATAAATTTTGTATCGTTAGTAAATCGGAGAAGGAAGATGAAGTTATGTGAAGTTAACAAATTATTTAAATATACTTGACATGTCTAAATACTATTCAATGCCAACATTAACAGTATTTTACTGAAAATTAAATAGTAAATAATTAATCATCTACGAGTATTATTACGATACTACATATTTAAAAATTTCAATATTTAAATGACATCCATACAAGGATTAATTTAATATGAATAGAATTATTGATTACATATTATAATGTTTCATTCAAGACTATTAATAAACTTATGACATTTCGAATTAAAAATAACAAATAGCTTTGTTACAAAGACAAGAAGATATGTTGAAAATGAAATAAATTTGTTAAATAACAAAATTTAGTACTTTTATAACTAGCAATAAAATGGTTTTGAAAAACAAATTATGAATGTACACTATTATTATTTGTCGTTAATTTTATGATTTTTATATGAAAACAAAATAACTATAAATAGTAACTAAATTATAAAATATTTTTTAGTAATAATGACTTTCAGACATAAAAGAAATGTGTTTTGCGGTAATTTCATGGACAAAGATGATACACAAATTATAGATATATTTACAAGGATATATTTGAAGATATTTATTCCATGTATTTCACTTATTTATAACATATATTTCTGGTCGGTAAAATTATAAAGTAAAGTGATTAAGAACGAAATGACAGTTAGATATATTGCATGCTATTTGATATAAAAAAATTAGTTAGAATTTACTTGATCCTGTTAAAATTAAATGTGCCAATAAATTAAATAACACATTTGTGTTAGAAAATGAAATATCGTGTCAATGACCTTTAATATTTATTTTTTGTTGTCAAAAACCACGGCCAGGGTCAGAATGGGTAGAATTATTTTATTTCTCTAAAAATTAAACGGCTTCTGACGTCACCAGGAGGCAGACAGCAGGTCTATAAAAGACTACGGTCCGTGCAGATTTCCTAACACTGTTGCGAACACTTGTTTTGTGGTACGAACCAATTATGATAAAATTGATAACATTCTGTACGGTGCTGGCTGTATGTCTGTCCATTGGTATAGCGCAGTTCCGTACGAAATTACGTGAGTAACACTTCAATTATAATTAACGGTATATAAAATACTGCATTTGCATGTAGAAATTAGCATCTCCAATAAAGTACTGTACTTAAAATTTTTATTTGAAATCGAACACAAAATGAATGTTTATCAATGCGTAATTAATAAAATACAATTATTTACCATTAATAAACAAATGGAATAATAAATAATGGAAGTGTAATACAGGATAATTGAAGTTTATAATTGTGTTGAATTGTACAGATTTAATATAATTCACATGTGTAAAATTTAATTATTAAAACAATTGTAAATGATTGGAAATTCGCATCATATGCTGGTGTGAATTAATGCGGATGTTAATGAATTTATTTCATTATCAATAAATATGAATGTACTTAATATTTAGGATATGTTTATTCATATAAAATATTTCATACTCTATTTACTTTACCTGTTTCAGCTACGTACATTAAACCATGCAGTAAAAGTTCATCGAATTTAAACCAGTGTATTGTCGATAATGCCAATTTTGCTATACCGAAAATAGTAAATGGTATGTTTAAACTATAATTATTACATTCATGTATCAGACTATTTAACGTGCTTTGATGTTTAAAATATTGATGAAATTTCACAGGTAATTTCATGTTAAATGTTCCAATTATGCAGCCATTGGTGCTGAGAGAAGTTGTAGTTCGCAAAGATCACATTTTACGTTGTGTACTGCGTAATGTCAGAATCTATGGACTAGAGAAAACAAAAATGACAGATGCCAAGTAAGTAATTCCTAATTAAATTATACAAATTCTGTTATTTGTTTCTGAAAGTTTCTACTGAACATTACAATGTTCATAATTTCAGAATGGATTTCAATCAAAATGTTTTGGACTATACCCTGGCCAATCCAAAGATCACAATAATTGGAGACTATGTAATGAAAGGTCAAATTCTGGATATGGATGTGGACGGTGCTGGTGTAGCGAATATTACATTGGGTAAATTTCTATTTTACTGTTTGTTGTTTACGAATCATGAGGATTAAAAAATTAATAAAAATGTGCAATTTTGTTATAGTTCGCGGACGATACACCCAGGGTTTGAAATTCACATTCGACGATCAGCTGTACGCTAGCATTATTAATTCTCAACTTTCATACAAAACTGATCGTAACATCTATCAGTTTAACGGACTGGCCAAACAGAACGAGTTCCTAGGTATCTAGATATTAATTTATAGAATGCAATATTTTTTAAATGTTTGTCGCTATTTTCAGGTTATCAAAGCAACATATATCTGAATAACAACTGGAGAGAAGTGAGCAGGTTCTTCCAGAAGGATGTAAGCAAATACATGAACGACTTTTTAGCTGATCTGTTCCAGAAGATAGCATTCATAGTTCCATTAGACGAAGTATTTGTACCATAATAAGTATTTGTTTCATAAAATGCTATCTGCTTATTTTTTAAAGATTATGTTGGAATAAAAATAGGTTTATATTTTTCTTAAAATAGATCTGTAATCTATTTATACTGTATATTAGAATATAATATTTATATTTTAATAAAAAAATAAATTAGTGTAATTTTAATATTTATCAAATAAAGGTAATAAAAGTAAATGGTTTTAAATATATTCCTTACTTTGTATCATATTACTGGTGACTATTATTATTACTAGATTGAATCATAATAATTTATTTAATCTAGTCACATACGTAGTTTATAAATAAGTGTTAAAAAAACAAAACATATTATAAACATACAAATTCGTGTATATCCATTAATTAATCATTTCAGTTTTTAATATTAATTCATTAGATAAACTATTATACGAAACAAATTAATAAATATATTTCACTAGAATATCCATTTATACAGGTTGACAATGAAATAGTCAGCACTAATTATGTATTATATGTCCCACTGAAATTGTATAAAATTTTATTTTTATATATGGCATACCTAGTAACAAGTTGTTTGCATTTCATGTTTTGCATACATACAATGTAAGATTAACAAATATTATTTACATTAATTTACTGAAAACAATGAACTAGATTTTATTATACAAATATTTTTTATTTAATTTTATTATTAAGTACATTACATTCATTTGGTTATACATGAATCATAAATATATCCAGATTTAAAGTAGAAATAGCATAATTAACTTTTTCTTGACAAATACGCGGAATAATATCTACATTAACCAAAATAGGTACATCACGATTCAACTTTTATACCTCCAAATAAAATTTCGTAGACAATTTTTTACCAGACTTGGATGGGGTTTCACAAGAATCTGGTTGATTTTCATCAGGTTCTGAGTGATGTTCATCGGATTCTGAGTGATCTTCACCAGAATGTGTTTCATGCTTACATTTACGTCGTTTCTTTTCGCATGGGCAACTGCTCATGTCATTAAGTTTCACTGCTTCGGCCAATGACACAAAAGGCCATGTTAAAGTATCACAGAAAAGAACGTTGACTCTTTCCTTAAGGATCACATGGAACGAAGCAAAATTATCGTTCAGAAACTGATTAGTTACTGCATCTGGAAAAATGAGTAGAGATTTTTAAAAACTAGACTTGATTATAATATATTTATAGTAAAACGGATTCAACGATAATGTAAGGTGTAAATATTGACTGATTTTAAAGGTGATATTTACCATCATTTTCCAATTCATATGAAGTTTTTCCTACACTGTATGTTAAAATTGGATCAACAATATGCACGTGACCATCAGATTGCATTATGAACGAAAATGAATGATTCATAACAACATTTTCTAAAAAATAATATTCATTCATTAAATTAAAATATTCGTACATTCGGCTAATAAAATACGAGTTGTACAGCAGAATGCTGGGAAAAATTTACCCAGGAGATTTCCTCCCTTTCCACTATATATTTCAGAACTTCCGTTGAGTCTTAAATCATAAGAAAATTTGCCAACAAGGGCTTTCATGCTGTAGCTGGCATTGCAAGTTTGTGCATTCCAATCGACACTACAAATAACGAAATATATATATATATATATATATATATATATATATATATATATATACACATATATATATATATATATATATATATATATATATATATATATATATATACCGGGTGTTAATTAAAAAACTGGCCATAGGCGTTTAACATGTAAAATCAGTTTTTCCTCCTGCATTAGTTCCCTAATTACTTTAGAGAAAAATACTTTAAATAAAAGTTGTAGAGAATTAAATTCTGCATCTAACTGAGAAATCAGATTTAATTTTTGACATTTCATAACTGAGAAAATCAAATTTAAAATTTCATGAAAACACAATACATAGGAATAGCCATGTAATTTAAACAAAATTAAAAACAATTGTATGACATTGTAACTGTCAAAAAAATTTATTAAATCACGAATATTTCGATAACTTTGTCCAGAATAGAACCATTTTATTACTTGAAGCTTTTCTTCATGTGAAAACTGTTCCATAGTTTTAGAAATATCTTTTATTGAACGAAAATTACGAAACACAAATATTTTTGACAGTTACAATGTCATACAATTGTTTTTATTTTTGTTTAAATTCCATAGCTATTCCTATATATTATGTGTTTTCATGAAATTTTAAACTTGATTTTCTCAGATATGAAATGTCAAAAATTAAATCTGATTTCTCAGTTAGATGCAGAATTTAATTCTCTAAAACTTTTATTGAAAGTATTTTTCTGTAAAGTAATTTGGGAACTAATGCAGGAGGAAAAACTGATATTACATGTTAAATGCCTATGGCCAGTTTTTTAATTAACACCCGGTATATATATATATATATATATATATATATATATATATATATATATATATCCTGTTTTAAGTTCCTCGTATGACACCAATGTAGCAGGATTCCATAGCACATTATTTAAAATGTTAAAAATTGTTGGTTAGTTAATATAAATTAGACCTTACAATGTTTACCTTGCTGATAAAATTCTTGTCGAACTAAATCCGTGAACTAAACTGTTTCTATGTACAAAGTAACCATTTTCATCGTCCAGTACTATCACCTTTCCCATTCTGAAAGGTAGCATACTGGGAAGGTTGTAGTGTGGATCACCTGAACAAAATGCCGCAATGTATTATGAACAATTGTTGTAACAATAGCAAAATATATAGTTGCTTACCTTGTAGCAAGGGCAAAACAGCCTTTTGCATGTTTGCAACTAAACAGCTATTAAAGTTTGGCTCAAAACCGCAACATTTAGAGAGATATGGGGCTGAAAAGCAGGATAACATACACTAACCTGACAATGCTCTAATAGTTATTGGACACACACTAATTGAAAAGATACTTACGAAATTCTGCAGCTTGAATAGCCAGAAGAAATACTGGATACAATACAAGGTACTTTATGTTGAACATCTTGAACGAGGTCTACATATAGTCACGACTGGTCACGACTGAACAATTCTACGTTTATATACAAAATTGTAAACCTCGTTACATGTATCGTTCAGTAAACAGAAGCTTAACAAATAGCACAATACAATGCATTCGTTAATTTAGGTAAATATTGTTTTCTGTGATTTTATCTTTTATTAGCATTATTTTAAAAAGAGCAACTTATTCAATTCAACCATTCTTCGTGTAGAATATAGACTCTAGATCAGTATTCCCCAATTTGTTTCTTAATAGCCAAATACCGTGCAACGCCCTAACAAACATTTTCATGAAAGAAAGGAAAGATATTTTTTAGTTACTATTCATTCGGCAGAGGTTTTTTTTTTTAGCTCAGCTGAGGTTTTCAAAAACGTTTACGCGACCTCCCCCCGAAAAGTCTTCGGGACCCCCCTAGTCTAGATAATTATGAGGTAGTATTGCTAAATTGTACAGCTGTTCAATTAATTTTTTAATATCACTACTGTACGATATTACTAATACGATTATGGCTAATCAAATCAGTATTTCGTAAGCCAGCTAATAGGTTTGTTCTTTTCAAACTGTGGCGTCTACTGCATGACTACTACTGCTTACTAAATTTCAGTTAAACACGGCCGTAAAAAAAAAGTCACTAGATTGTGTAAATCGGTACTTTTCGCTCGCAGTTTGCTATTTTACTTACGAATGCCGTAAGTTGTAGTTTGTCGACATATGTTTCGTATTTGTTATAACTAAAAAGTAAGATTATAATGGATGTAGAAAATAATTGTATTTTTGAAGGTACGTATTTCTTCTTAAATACAAGTCTGTTTCCCATTTCAATAAGAAATTTTTAGATGTAGAAAGTGTTTTGATGTTGTCTGATGTTACTGAAAAGTATTATTTATGGTGTTCCAACTTCTTCCACAGCATCCAAAAACAACCATTCGTCATTTACAAATAAATGCATACCTTCTGTTAAATTCATTTTTCGTATATACCTGCTAACTTGCAAACTGTACGCTTTGTAGACATTGTCATGCGTATCTTTTATTAAACAGAAGTTTAATTTAGAGAGATATGGGGATGAAAAGGAAGACCACATGTACTAACCTGACAATGCTCTAATAGTTATTGTACACAAACTAATTGAAATGAAACTTACGAAATTCTACTGCATGAATAGTCGGAAGAAATATCGGATACAGTACAAGGTACTTCATGTTGAACATCCTGAACGAGATTTACATATATTCACGACTAAACAATTTTACGTTTATATACTAGCATGTGACCTTGGTAAGTGGCAAACCATAAACCCTAATATTGGTTAATGTGAAATTTCCTAGAGCATTATTGAGAACCTTAACTTTTGGAATCCGTAGCGGAAAATAATTATAGACGTTGTAGTAGTCATTACCTATATTGATACAGAACATTATATTAAGAATATCATCACTACCATAGGTAGCAGCCAGTTCTAATAATGTACCGTTTTGATTCTAATTCGAATATCATTATCATTGTATTAACTATTAAGTACGGTGCTTACCCAATGCAAAAGTCCTCAAAACCTTGTTTGCTGTATTCTTTATACAATCATTTATAGTATTATCCATACAACATCTATCTAAATAAGTTGCTGTAAAAACAAAATAACTATTAACTATTATTAACCGTAAATGTATGTGTGGTTTGGTTGAATAATTAATTCTATTACTAGTCATTTTATATGGAATACTAGGAATAAACTAAAATTAATATATGTAGGTACTAATATTTACTTACGTAAAACTGCAGCTTTGCAACTGTAGGCAACAATTGCAAGCAATATAATATAGTTGAACCCAATCATGTTGATACGAGAATGTGTTATGTCTGCTGCTGGAATACGTTGCACTTTATACCAAATTATAACAAAGATATTTGCCGATTTTATTACATGGAAATAAATATTTCCTGAATGTTCATTGTCTACAGGAAGACAGGTACATAAAATAAATATGATTAACAGAAAACAATGACGAGATGATAGTACATGTTACATATTTATTAAATTCAATTTACATATAACGTAGTTATATTTAAGTAGAATTGAAGACAGATAAAAATATATGAAAAACAAAAATATTTATTCGATAGGTCATTGGGATGCTTGTACATAAATACTACATGCTCATATGTTACGGAGTAGCTGGAGGATGATGTTTCTTCCGATGTTGCTTGTAGACGTACGATTGTGTGTAACATTTACCACAATCCTTACATTTATACGATTTCTCACCAGTATGAATACGCATTTTTTACACACTTCACATTCATACGGTTTTTCTCCTGTATGAACCCGTTCATGATTTTCCAAAACTAATTTGAGTAGGATTTTTTTATCACAATATTTACACCCATATGGTTTATCATCACCATGTATTCGTTTGTGTATCAAAAGTCTTGGTCTAGTTGGGTATTTTTAGCTCATCGACTTCCTGTTGAAGAGCTATAGTGTTCGGTACGATGTCTGTAGCATTCTCCGATTTTAAAAGTTTTTGCGCAGAAATCCCGGACAGACCCCTTGGATCACGAAATGACTATTACAACATGTGACCGTATGTATGTCGTTCGTCCGCTCGCTCGTACGGTTTTTGTTCCACTAACTCCTCCTAGACTATCCAACCGATCTTGATGATTTTTTTTTTACAAATGCATATTATAGTCTAGTTGTGCATTTGACTTTTTGTTTTTTTTTTAATTTTTTTAGTACTAGAAAAAAAAAATATTTTTCATAATGTTTTCAATTTTTATTTTTTTTTCTCCTTTATTTTCCACTCAATTGTATTCAAAATTTTCTTTCATATGCAAGCAATGAAACATTATTTTTCAAAATGTTTTTATTTTGAAAAATTATGTGAGACTATTGAAGAAAAATATATTTTTTTAATTTAAAAATGAACAAAAGAAGATTAATGCATGTATAGTCAGTCGGCTTAGTCTGCTTTGTTTTTGTTAACAGAAGAAAATGTTTTCACACTTGTTTTAAATTTGTTGTTTTACTTCGACCTAGGCACCTACGATTTTAAAAGTGTAATTAGGTAAATAATTTGTGATAAATTCAGAATTGGACATACGTCGATGAGCTGCAGGCATGGATGTCTGTATCCATTCCTAGTTATCACAATATTTACTCCCATATGGTTTATGATCACCAGGTATTCGTTTGTGTATCAAAAGTCTTGGTTTGGTTGGGTATTTCACAATATACTTATTACTTGCTACAATATATATTTTATTTAACTTAACATAATAATATTAGTAGTCCACTATTTAAATGATTATAAAATACTACACCCATATCACCAGTAACTATCAACCTAATGTTAAAATAGATATATCAAAATATTTGTATATTTGTTTATATTGACGTTCATATTCAGATTTATCCAGTCAGAATGGGCCACAAATTCAATGGTGTTGATGTTGGACAAGTAGTAGTAGGTGGGGCAGTGTTGGTAGTAGTAGTTGTGTTCGTAGAACAAGAGAAATCTATCGCGTCAGTAATTTTAACCTTATCAGAAACAGCTATGTAAGGTAAAGAAAAAGCATCGCTGAATGCTTCGCTCACTAGACTTTTAAATATCACTCCTAGAGCAACGGAGTTCGTGTTCATATAGGCATTCTGAATCGCATCTATAAAATAGAATCACATAACAAATGCACCACTCTGTAATAATGGATGTTCCATTTTGTCTATAATTAGCTATAAGTGCTATTATGCAATATGTTACTTACCCATATTGGACATGGTGTATTGGGTGCTTTGTATATTGTAATTTGCCGTTGGATTTCGTACTCTGGGATAACCTTCATTATCCACTTGTACGAGGAACGACTGGTCCACGATAATATTACCTAAAATGTTAAAATATTTGTTCACGTGTGTGTTTGTGTCTATCCGAATATCTATATATGTATTACGCATTATTATTTCTGCTCTTCCGAATCCAGTCACGGGCGTATTTTGCAGCGATATATCGTAAACACAATCAACAGTCAGCTTCTCTAAAGTATATTGTGCACAGTAGGTTCCAGCACTCAAATCGAAACTGAGAAAAAAACAGATTATATTTGGTATATACTTCAGAGGTACATATATAAGTGTAAGATTTATAAATAAACAAAACAAGTACATAATTATGTACTTACTTCACCGATGTGATTTTGGCAAGGGGTAAACCATAAACCCTAATATTGGTTAATGTGAAATTTCCTTGCGCATTATTGAGAACCTTAACTTTTGAAATCCGTAGCGGATAATAATTATAGACGTTGTAGTAGTCATTACCTATATTGATACAGAACATTATATTAAGAATATCATCACTACCATAGGTAGCAGCCAGTTCTAAGAATGTACCGTTTTGATTCTAAATCGAATATCATTATAATTGTATCAAAATATCATTCGCATAGAGTATTAACTATTAAGTACGGTGCTTACCCAATGCAAAAGTCCTCAAAACCTTGTTTGCTGTATTCTTTATGCAATCATTTATAGTATTATCCATACAACATCTGTCTAAATAAGTTGCTGTAAAAACAAAATAACTATTAACTATTATTAACCGTAAATGTATGTGTGGTTTGGTTGAATAATTAATTCTATTACTAGTCATTTTATATGGAATACTAGGAATAAACTAAAATTAATATATGTAGGTACTAATATTTACTTACGTAAAACTGCAGCTTTGCAACTGTAGGCAACAATTGCAAGCAATATAATATAGTTGAACCCAATCATGTTGATACGAGAATGTGTTATGTCTGCTGCTGGAATACGTTGCACTTTATACCAAATTATAACAAAGATATTTGCCGATTTTATTACATGGAAATAAATATTTCCTGAATGTTCATTGTCTACAGGAAGACAGGTACATAAAATAAATATGATTAACAGAAAACAATGACGAGATGATAGTACATGTTATATATTTATTAAATTCAATTTACATATAACGTAGTTATATTTAAGTAGAATTGAAGACAGATAAAAATATATGAAAAACAAAAATATTTATTCGATAGGTCATTGGGATGCTTGTACATAAATACTACATGCTCATATGTTACGGAGTAGCTGGAGGATGATGTTTCTTCCGATGTTGCTTGTAGACGTACGATTGTGTGTAACATTTACCACAATCCTTACATTTATACGGTTTCTCACCAGTATGAATACGCATGTGTACTTGCACGGAAGTCCGTTGTGAGAAACATTTTTTACACACTTCACATTCATACGGTTTTTCTCCAGTATGAACGCGTTCATGATTTTCCAAAACTAATTTAATTAGGAATTTTTTATCACAATATTTACACCCATATGGTTTATCATCACAATGTATTCGTTTGTGTATCAAAAGTCTTGGTCTGGTTGGGTATTTTTTGCCACAAATATCACATTCGTGATTTGGATTTTGATGCATCAATTGATGATTCTCAAATATATCGGGTCGTATTAGTTTTTTACACACATCACATTCCAATTTTGGCGTGTGCATGCGAAGATTATGATCATGAAGACGTGATTTATCTTGAAAATTTCGATTACAAATCGGACATTTGGCAGGTTTCTCCAGGAAATGTATGAAACCATGTACACGCAGATTCTCAGCATTAGGAAACGTTTTATCACATTTACCACACTTGAAATCGGTCCCACCACTTTGTGAACTAAATGCTATACAGTTTTGACATTTACAAACTAACAGATTTACTTCGGTGACGAGTACATTGGGAACGTGTCTTCTTACATGAGCCAGCAATAACAATTTATCGGTGAATTCCATGTCACATTTGCCACAAACAAACAACTTGATATCCTCAATAATTACGAAATTGATACAATCCGATGGAGCTGTGTGATCTCTAGTACGGTAGATCATCGTTTGATAATCGAACTCATCAATATGTTCCTCACTATGAATGTACAGTTCACTGATACATGGAAAATGATGACAACACTTCTTACAGATGTACACGGATTTATTTTTATCAACTAAAAACATCAATTCATCGGCTTCATTTTCAACGACGCCTTCCACCGAAGTATGTAAATAGGCAGACGCTGTTTCCATATTAGTGAAAAATGTATAAAAATGATTATTTACAGTTGAATCAGTTGATCCTTCAGCAGATTCCGCATTGGAGTTACTTGAAATGCTACTGGTTGAACTTGATATTTGACTACTACGAGAAGCTGGTCGATTGTCAATGTTTTCATCCATGAAGTTTTTCTGATCAGAACATTGTTCTACGTGTTCATTTGTTGCAGATGATTGTGTATCACGAGAACTGATACGTTTCTCAATCAATGTAAATTCTTCCTGAAGTTGTGGAATAATTGTAGTAGAATTCTCAAATGAATTTGCTATTCGTTCAGTGGTCGGAATTTTTTTTTCATTACACATTGGTCGTGCTCTATTACAACTTTGTGATGATATGTTCTGATGTAAATTTATTGTGTTAGATTCAGGATTCAATGAAGTTAAAGTGTGAACTAATATATTCTTTGGAGGCAAATTTCTATGATGTGTAGGATATTGCTGGGTTTTACTACGTTGTGATAGATGATCGTTTCTAGTTATAGAATTCGTATCAATTTGAAAATTAGGACTATGCTTAGTTGCTTGATAAGGAGTTACGTTGAATCTTCCATTGTAATTACTATTAGCATTACAAGATGGCGCCAAATTGGATGTTTGATTTTGATAAGACACGTTAGGTAAATATATGTTTTGATACATGTTGGAAGTGGAATTATTTTGATTTATATTCGATATTGTCGACTGTATATTAGATGGATGTGTATATGAATTATGATTCACCTTTAAAGAATGTGCTTGATTAGCATTTACAGCAAAATAGTTTGTGTTATCTATGTTATGAGATGATTTGGAATAATTGTCGTTTAAAGCATATGTTGGAACTGCAGTTAATGGTGGTTGTATGAAATTCCGTATTGAATTAAAATTATTTCCCATATGTTCATCCATGTCAATATATTCTGCTGAATATGTACTGCTATAAATAGAACCATTATATACAGATTTACTTGCAATTTCTGTATTCGATAATACATTTTCACCATCATTGTAAATACTGTTTCGATTTTCCGATAAACCGATTTTTCTTCGTTTTAAAGGAATAGTGTCTCTATCAGAACTATCATCATCACTAATATTTACTAAATTATTATCAAAACATTGTTTATTATTGGTTTTTACCTCAACTGTACTAGATGTATGATTAATTAAACGTTTATTTTGTTCTTGCAAGTTAGTAGAACTGTTCAATAATAAATTAGCAATTGAGAATTTCGAGGTATTTTTGTTTATTAAACGTGAATTATTTAAGTCAACAACTCCGTTTGGAAGCTGATTCATTAATATTGATTGAGAACTAGAGCTTCCAATGCTGGTCTGTGATATAACAGTACTATTTATTATATCAGCGGTTTTAACAGTTATATGTGGAAAATTATTTATATTAGAAATATCTTCAGTTATCAAATCTGCATGTTCTTCAGTTTTTAAAGATGGAAATTCGGTTTTTTCAATAGTCAACATATCTTGTACATTTTCGTAAGTGGAACAGAGTAAGTTAGAAGTTACAGTGTCCTCTGAATTTAAAATCTGCGTTTCTTCATTGTTTAATATTATCTTATTTTGTTCATTTTCTATAGATAATATTTTTGTTTTTTCTATAGTGATTATATCTTCCACATTTTCAGTTTTTATATCCGATGGTAAATCCGTATTAAAATCACGTTCACAAGTAAAATCTAATTCAAAAACAAATTTTTGTTCTTCATTTAATTCTGTTGAATTACTAGTTTTTACACATTTACTGTCTTCGAATAATAATTCTGCTGTATTATCATTTTCAATTTTAATTTGTAGAGAAGCTTCTTCTTCACTTTTTATTTGGTCAGTATTTAGTGATATCTGATTATCGCTATTGCTTTTTTCATTACTTGTTAAATCCAGTTGAAAAATATATTTTCTTTCTTCGTTAAATTCTATTGTTGTGTTTTCAAACGAAGATTCATCTTTAATAGTTACTTGTGTATTCGTAGTTGTCTCCGCTTTATCAGGTTCATTATTTTCACTTTTAATATTAACAGGATTTAATAAAATTTCACCATCACTTGTGTCATTTTGTAGAATGGTATTCATATTGAAATGTACATTAGTCGTGCAATCAAGTTCCGTGTTAGATTTTTTGCTTGCAACTTTTTTTGTAAATTCAGACCAAAATGTATCTGAAGAATTTTCTGACTGATTCTTAGATAATGTATTATAATTAGATTTATTACCATTTAAATTAAAACCATTTGATTCATTATTAGCAGTAATTTGTAACACTGAATTTGTATTTAAATCCTGAAAATCCGTACTAATTTCTTGGATAATATCAATTACACTGTTTAAATGTTTGTCAAGTTCATTAGCGCTATTAATAAAATTGTCAACTTTTAAATTATTTTCATTCGAATGAAAAATATTAACATTATTTGATTGTTCACTTGGTAAATTAGAACGTACGTTTATCTTCATATCAAGTTGACTTATTCCAATTAAATCGTCTTCTTTGTTATTTAATACATCAATACGATTCACAATACTGTTCAGATTTAATATAACGGTGCTTTCAGAATCAGCATCAGAATCTTGTTCAAATTTAAATTTCTCTTTTACATCACAAATAAAATCACTATTAAAATCACTAAATGCACCAGAATTCCAACGGTTGTCACTTTGGTTGAAATATATTTCATCCATAATGGTACCATTTGAATTATCTGATTTGATTGCTTCCTGTGCATCATTCTTATCACTTCCGCATTTCTTCTTCTTCTCATCTTCATTATCATGCAAGATATCTGTCATTTGCACGTTCAGTGTTTGTTGTGCTTCATTTTCACCGTTGTCACATTTCAATAATGATAAATAATGTATGAAAGTTTTCAGAGATTTGTTGCACTTCTTTTGAAATTTGTACGCACGACGTAGTTGTTTTTTGCAGGTGATACAGATCCAAGGGGGCAGCGAGTTGTTCATTGTGATCTGCAAAAAAAATAAAAAATAAATTATTCTACAACTGTACTATGTTATTATAGAAGAGAAATAATAATATAAATTTAATAAGTCAGTATTTAGTAGTGTATGGGCGACTGGAAAGGGGAAGCCCCGTGCCCCCGCACCCATACTGATCTGGTAGATAGTATATAAAAAATTATCTATTTAAATTTTGTTTTTCTCAAATATTTGTATTGATCGCTGGGCAAAATATTACTATTTTACTATTATTAACTTCGTATTTATATGCATATGTTATTTTTTTTTGTTTTTTATCATATGTAGGTACATTTCATTAACTTTCATAATTATTTCACGTGTTGAGTATTATATTTTTTTTAAGTTTAAATTATTAAAATTCCTAGCAAACTGTATCGCCGCCTATGCTTTACCGCGTGCTGATGGTTACAAATACTACGCAGAAGCGAGTGAGAGGGAATTATAACATTGTGTGATTAAAAGAAAGAGAAAGAAATTGTACATATAAGCGATACATTTATTATCACATGTCAACGGTTTACGTATTCATATGCGATAACCATCCCACTACTTTTATTATCCATTTCCCGCACTGATTAAATGTATATATGTTACATACACTTACCATGTCTGGTTTGACAGATGCGAGTATATCACATATTCTAACATTGTCTTCATTCACGCAATATATGTTAATAAAAGGTCTATCGTCTCGTAAACAAACACGACACAACTTGGAAAAACAATACATGGCTGTCGATGTATTGTTTTATAGATCACAAGTTAAAAACAGTCAACATTCACAACACACTAACCTCACTTTCTAAACAGAACCACACTCAAACACTGAACATGAGCTAATGAATGTCAAGACCATATGGTTAGAAAGCGGTTATCGCTTTAGGTTGAAGGGAGTTTTAAAAAAAGGGTAGGGGTGGACAGGTAAGCAGAGTTGGCTTTAAGAATTTCGGCACCCTAATTTGCAAAAATATTCGATGGGAATTTGGTAGAATTGTTCTTTTTGAAAATAAATAAATAAAAATATTTTTATAACATACTAAAAATTCTTATTTTTTACAACTTTACTACGTAAATTATAAATAATTTTACATATTTTTAAAATATTTCTGAAAGAAATTTATGACAACCAATTACAGTAACCATTTACAGAATATTGATGTCCAGGTACATTTCTTTAGAGACTGCAGATAACAAAATTCAGACACATGGAATTTTACGATGATATAAAAGTCTGTGTTTTGTGCAGAGCAGTGCATTTTTTTAACTAGTGAAGTAGGCGACATTTGTCGAATAACAGTCAGAGATATGAGAATCTAGATGGCTATTACTAATGTCTACTACACTCTACAGTGACTATATTAAAGACAGTGTGGACACCAGTGTATTCATGCTGATTGGTCGATGAGATTGTCCGCCATAATCCTGCCAAATTGCTTTGAATTGAAAGATAGCTGTGATCCATTCTGTTGTTTTCTGAGATATTTTCGTGTATTTCGTTTGTGTTTGTTGTGGGCCGATCAAAATAAATCCGCATATAAACTTTGGCCAGTCTGTCCCTGTTTTGGGAAATGTCGCCCGGTGATTTTGGCTTAAAAAATGCATTGTCGTAGTCGGGTGAAGTACGTTATTTTTGTCATGGAACTTGTATGTGTTCGACATTTCTTTCCAATTCTTGTAGAATTCAACAGACTAAAATTGAAACTGCAGGTGGTGTCACTGTCATAATAAATACATTTTAGACCGTCCCTTTTTTGTAATTCTAGTATACCTGGATACGAAATAGCAGGTTAGGTAGAGAAATGTAAAATTTACATTCTTTTTTACCTCATAAAATAATATACTGTTATATTTATTTTCTTAGCCAAGGTCACAGTAATTTTTGCTTGAAAGACCACGTGTAAATATATAAACAGGAGACTATAAAATAAGTACAATATGACGCCAACAAGTCAGCCAGATAATTGACATTCACGTACGGCCTCAAGCCTGTTTCGTAGAAATAATTAACTTGCTGTTATACCGTTCTGTCTAATCAGTTAATGACAATGGAAAGTAAATTATCTTCAGTGTCATTCTTCAGGTAGATAGATTATTGAAATATGTAAAATGTAATTTACAATTTGTTTGACTGTACTACATGACTTAGCATAGTTTGTATATTTCAGAATCGTGTAAATGCAGGTGGCATACGTTGTATGTTGCGCGAGACTTTTTTAATCTAAATTTACTTCCACTTGGAACAAAATTATTTTTACAGCACAGCTGGAGAGAACCCTCACAAACACACACACACACACCCTACCTACATATAACCTAACTTTCCTGCACATTATCAACAACAAATATATATTTACTTAACATTATTCGTTTTTCAACTGTTCACGTTAAATAAATATTATTGTTGATGTTTTCCTTTATTGTTAATGAAATAAATTACAAAATAAATGGCACTGTAAGATCTTCTGTAGATATATACTAGAACATAAATACGTAATGTGAAAAAATAAAATTTATAAAAACAAACGTCATAAATGTGTGAAACTTGTTGGCTAATATATATTCTGTACGTTTCAGGAAAACCAACAGTTTTAATAAACGACTTTCACGGTACACATATTGTTTTAATATTTTATTTTTGAAATACATTCGTATAGTACGTACTTTTTTCCCAGCCAGAACGGTAAAATAAAATACAAGCTCGTCTGAATAAATAAAATATGAAATGGTGGTGTAGTACAAATACATATTACAATGTGCAAAATGTTTTATTAAGGTACGTATTGTGTTCTGGTAAATTGTCTAGTAATAGAATATTATTTAAAAGAACATAACATCTAGAAATAGCATACAATGACAAATACGTAATTATCGGAACACAGTATACCTGGAATTGGAGATTCAAACAAGGATAGTAGTATGTGTAGGGCAAATCCAGACATTCGGTGCAGGTGTACAGATCGACATGGGCGTGCTGACGTGCACGTGCAACAGTTCAGGGTGGTTATTTACATACAAATTATATTCAACGGACGGCACGGCAGGTTATATATACCAGGTGTTCATTAAACACCTGGATCCTGGGCGTTTAACATGGGAAATAAGTTTTTTTTTTGTACAAAAGTTCTCAAATTATTTTAGACAAAAATACTTCAAATAAATGTTGTAGATAATGAAATTCTGCATTAAAGTCAACAGATTTAGTTTTTTGACATTTCTTAAAATTAAAAAATCCATGATTATGATGAAAATTTAAAGTTCAGAAATTGAATGTGGATTTCTTATCCGCTCTGACTTTATATGTATAGTCACCAACCCCATCATTATTGAAAACGTTAAACATATACACGCCCTTATGCTAAACATAAAAAATACCTCCCCACACACACTCCATTTAATTAAATAGTTTCTCATCGATTTAAATGTTTAGAAATTTCCCCAAAATCCCACGGCCACCTGCGACACATAAATCTGAGGGCTTAGACAGGTTCTCGCAGTCTGAAGAATCTTGAGGTCTAGCTACCTCTAATAAATGTTAAAATGTAATCATGGGCGCCCGCAGCATAAAGCAAGGAGGGGCACTTGCCTCCTCTAGAGTCGCCACTTTTACGTTCTTTTTTTTTGTTAAAACTTTATGCATTTTATTTCATTCTGTATTTTGCTCCCTCCTGAAAAAAATTCTGCGGGCGCCCATAAATGTAATAGTTTTTCATCAATTTGAAATGTTTAGAAATTTCTCTTGATTAACCTACATTTAAAACACAGATTCTCAGGGTTACCTGCTACACTGTTACGCATAAAGCTGAATACCAAGGCGATTTATATATATATATATATATATATATATATATATATATATATATATATATATATATATATATAAAATCCGTTACTATATTACTATATTTGCATACGTAAATGGTGTTTGTTTATCATCCAAAATAATATTGCGTACAATGAAATAAATAATAACATACAGTATACTTACATTTCATAATTTATACCTTAGATATTTTGAAACGAGTTCATGAAAGATATATCTGTAATTATAAAATTACTAATTAATCCATTAGGATTATATTACACAAAGAATGTACGAATTATGCAAGTATGTACAGCTATATGAATAAACATTATGATTACATATGATTTGAATACAATAACAGTAGAAAGAAAGACAACGTCAGAATGCATTTTTTAAATATGCATAAACAATTTCACAAAGGTTATGTATTTTGTGTATGAATACCACAACTTGTCTGCGTGCACATGATAACAAAATATGTAATTGTTGTGCACAAACGTAGATTATACATTGTTTTAGTCACACACCACATGTCACTTGAAACAAATGCTGTTGATTCTCTCGATAATTTTCATTTCTTTATCAGTGAAGAATTATTTGTTTGCGTAGCCACCCTTATCTCTTGCTGGTGGGGTTAACAAGTATGTCTCGAACCCTACACTATTTTGGACCAATGGCGTAGGATAGAGGAATTAGAGTGTACATGGCGTCCACCATTGATTTGAATACGCGTCACTACACTTGTGACGATATGAATTGACTAAAGAATACTGGTAATTAACTTCTCCTTGTAAATATCAGGCATCAATGAATAGATATTTCTGATATGAATTATGCTGAATGCCGAAATGACGTACCTAGTTTCGACAACAACACAGTAATATGGTAATCTTGGGAAATAAAATATAGACTGACAATTGTTTTATGTGAATTATTTAAAATAATATTGTGCTTCTGTTGGCACATATTCTCAATGTCGGACACGTGCATTCACTAGTAACACAGATATTATACAAAATAATAATAATTCACAGTTTACGATGGTAATATTTATTTTACTTTATGAGAACTTTTGTTTTGAAAACAAATTATTGCCGTAATTATGAGTGACCTACCTTTTACCTACTTTACCCTATCTTACCCTAGACTACACTACTCTATTTATTTGTATTTTCCTATACTATTTGCCTGTGTTATGTTTTCATAGATTATTTGCCTGCGTTATATTTTCATATGATGTTTGTTTGTATACGTATATTGTTTGCTGATTCTATTATTAGTTATCAACACTGCGATAATAAATTAAACATCTCAATATATATATATATATATATATATATATATATATATATATATATATTCATATATTACAGCCTGTATATGCGTATCTGCACGTATGACTTGCGTCAGTACTATATGGTAATATCGACGAAATTAATTAACTTTTGCCCCCTATTAGATGCATAATATTATTAGCCAGGTATAAATTTAGAACCCGCTCGTAAAGTAAATAATACAATGGATCATAATCAGTTGAGTCAGGTGGCTTCGTTTTACACGGGACGAAATGTGTTCCTTACAGGTGGTTCTGGCTTTCTTGGCAAACTTTTTATCCAGAAACTACTCAGCATCTGTCCGGATGTCGGTGGTATTTATTTATTAATACGATCTAAGAAGGGCAAAAGTCCGGAGCAACGATTTGAAGAAATATTCAATAATGCGGTAAGTACATAAATACTGTTAGATTGAGGCATGGAATAAAATTGGGGTTAAAGTGGTTATGTATATATTTCGCTGATATTGAAGAGGCTGAAAAAATAGCTACGAAATATGCATACATACATGTATATATAAAAACTTTAACCCCAATTTTTATTCCGTGAATTTCCATAATATCCATAAATACGAACACTGTATACAATCACTAATTACGTATATTTATCATTTACAGTTATTTGACGAACTAAACAAGACTAATCCCAATTTTAAAGAAAAGATTCATCCAATATTAGGTGACATTATGTATGATGCTATTGGCTTGAACGAAAGTGACCGAAATATGCTCATAGAGAAGGTATACAACTGCACAATCGGATCATACATACGTATATCGATCATGTTTCTTTTCGCAATTTTCTCACGTCGATTTACATCCACTTTAATTATTATTTTAATTTCATTTTCAAAATGCAACATTAAAATACGTGCATATAAATGTTTGAGAGAGCAGCAGAACAGATTCTTTTAAATACATAGATATTCATTTGTCGTTTTGTTATTACGTCGATATGACGTCGATATCTTATCTAAAAATATATTCGTTTAACAGATACATATTGTAGTACATTCTGGAGCAACTGTAAATTTTAGTGAGAAAATCAAACAGGTTGTAAATATAAATGTGCGTGGTACACGGGACATTGTGCAATTATGTGAAGAAATGAAGAATCTCAAGTGTGTGATGTACATTTCTACTGCCTACTCAAACTGTAACAAGTTAACAATCGGGGAGTGCTTCTATGATCCCCCAATGCAACCTGACACATTGATCAAACTTGTCGATGAAGTTCCAGAACATATTTTAGACTCGCTTGTTCCCAAGTAAGTCTAAAATTAACATTACCTTACGTAGCGTTTCAAACATGTTTAAAATCCACAGCCATGTGCTATATCCTCGTATGTTTCGCTTCAATTGTTCCTGTCCTTTTCAGAAACAATGCTTTGAATAATTTATAAAACCTTCGAATATTCTGTATACTAATTATTGCGTGTATTTGTTTATTATTTGCATGCATTATTCCACGTGTACAATTAATGCGTTTCTGGTATTATTCACGGTTCTCGCGGTCCAACAATAGGAATATCAATGAAATATATTGTTAATGAAACAATTGTGTATATATTATAGCTTACTTGGAGATTGGCCAAACACATATACTTACAGTAAAGCAGTCGCCGAAGCAGTAATTAAATCGCATGTTGATCAGTTACCTATCGGTGTATTTAAACCATCTATTAGTAAGTATTCAAAGAATCAACGACAACACATAGAATTAGAAAATTAGTGAACAGTCGAATCTTACCAGGTTGCTTCTAATCTCTTAGCATCATTTCATTTTCTATTCTCGTATAACAGATGTTTTAATGGTGATTTGAATGTTGACAGTCATATCTACATACAAAGATCCGTTACGATGTTGGATCGACAATGCGTATGGTTTTGTCGGTTATTGTATGGGTGTCGGTATGGGTATTGTTCGTTTCATATTCTGCGATGCTCAAACAAAACTAGATTTGATACCGGCTGATTACGTTATCAATACATTATTAGCGGCAATTCCAGATGTGGCGAGACAATTGTAAGTAAACAACGAAATAGTATAAATTTCAATATAACATCTTTTAACATCAATACGTGTTACTGTATTGCAGCGAAGAAAAGGTTGAAAACAAAAATGTAGTTTACAATTGTGTAGCGGCTGAAAATAAACTTACTATTGCACATCATTTCTCGAATTCAGAACATAATTACGTACCGTTTCAAAACACTTACTATAGAATCATCAATTTATTTACATCGTGCTATACGTGGAACTTATGTCTCAGAGGTTTCCTACATTATCTACCTGCCATCTTCATCGATGGTTTATGTTTACTTACTGGCAGACAGAGAAGGTATTTATAGACTATAATCATAAATAAACATATGCAATATATCACCATAACCTTTATACACAAAATATCATATATGTACTATTCTATAAGTTTCAGTAAGAACATGTTCGTTTACCAAACAAAGTAAAGTGTTGTATGATCTATGTTGTAGATTATTAAAGATTTACTCGAAAATTCATACATTTATGGATGCCCTCGCATATTTCACAATGAGTAATTTTATAATTACTAATGACAATGTAGTACGACTTTGGAACGAACTGAGCAATGTGGACAAGCAATTATTGCAATTCAATATGAAAACTCTCGACTGGGAGGATTATTATAAAGAATTTCCACTCGGAATGAAGAAATATCTTGTAAAGGACAAAATGGACGAAAAAAGTGTTAAAGCAGCCGCTGACAGATATAAAAGGTGAAATATATTTTTTTTTAATTCATAATCATTTTTTAACAATAGATAACGTGTATTGAATAAATGTTTGTAAATATTTTTATAATTTTGCTGGTTTAAATATATATACTTTATGTAGGAATCGAAACACTGATTGATTAGAAAGGAAAATTGAATTAGCCGCATGCATATTCCATTTCATTTTAATGTTCTCTAACTAACGTCATTCAAATACAAAACCAAATTTACATTTTTTAAAGTCACGCTGATTCGTTATCAATGCCATGAAATAATTTTTATTATAATTATTTTCAGATTGATATGGTTCCATCGAATACTGCAAGTCAGCTTCTATACCGGATGTATGTACATCGTATGGTTATTGTTCAATAAAATGTATAACGTTTGGTGTTAAAATAGATTCTTATTTGAATTTGTAGGAAAATAATAAATAAATTGGTTATCAAATAATATTATTTGATTTAAATTATTGGTTTCCAAATACGAATGTAGCAGGATGTTTACGAGTTATCATACTTTATTTACGTTTTCGTGCATGATTGTACAAGTCTTGGTTAAAACTAAGCTAAACTGTGTTAACTTCTACAGTAGCCTGGTGTTAGTTAGAATTTGATCTTCAAACTTTTTACATTTCTCAATTGTTTATGTTCAGAAACTTTTTTTAAATTTTTTATCTTATAAGTGGAGCAGTTGTTTTTTTTTCGTAATTAAATCTTTTCAAGCTTATGGATATTAAATTAATAAAAGGGTTGGAAATTTGAAAAGTTTTTTTTTAAATTATTGCAATGAAAAATTTGTTGAAAGATGTTTGTAGAATTATCTGAATTTTCTTCATTAATTGTGCAAAGATTTTTAAAATTAAACAACTACATTTACTTACGAACTTATGATAAATACAGAGAACAAGATGTGAATTTAATTTACTTTTGTTTCTGCTTAAATATGCAAGGAAGAATTACGAGACAAAACTGATCTTTGGTTAAAATTTAATTAAACGAATGATGTAAACCGGAGGATTGATCCTGCAGATATTAATTATCATGATCACGATTTAGCAAAACAATTCGAGGAATTGTGCTAAGAAGTGATTTCACGGTTCCATGTCATTTTCATGCCACGGTTGAAACGAAGATTACCGAGAAGTGTCAAAACGGCTAAATACTTCGGATTTATTATCAGCCCAGCCCATCGTAGAACATTTAAATTTAATATTGAATTCAAATTTGTTATTATAAAATAGAAGTGTATAATTTGCATTTCATATTCAAACGTGAAATTGAAGTAAAGACGACAGATTTAATTATTTAGTATATTCTAAAATACGTTTTTAATTTAAATAAAAAAAAATACGTTTCATCTGACTTGAGAGTAATGAAGTGTAGAAATAAGAATATAGAAATTGAATTCTTGACAAGTTTAATTAGACCGAGGAAGCAGGCGTCAAATACAGAAGTTTGAAAAATCTCATCGCTGCGACAACATTCGTCCGCCGATTAAGGAATTGGTTTCGCAAAAGTTTCACAAGATGGTGCTAAATGTCAGTGAGTAATAAAAAAGGAAACTTTACACGTCCAGCTGCAATGAAACGTAGTTCTTAGGATTTTCATTCCAAATAACTTTTACATTCAATAAAACATTTCAGAAAAAGCTTTCCTAATTGTATCTTTCTCTGTTTCTTTTGCTGTAATTGTTAGTTTAAAGAATACATAAGGTTGGTAATGCAAGTCAACTTTTTATATGACCGGATTAAAACGATAATTTTTCATATTCTGGTTTCGGAAAATTCTGATTGCTAAAAAAAAAAACCGTGGGTTGATTATCTAACCGTTGTGGGAAGCGAGTAGAAACGTGCAAAGAAATTGCAAGCGAACCTGAACTTTTCTGATAACTTGACCGTGATAAAACGATGCAACAAATGACTCGGCCATCTGCGGCTCGCGTCGGGTAAGAGCCACTATCCGAAATTGAAATCAGAATGTAACACTAACCATTTGTTCGGTATTTGAACGCAGATATTATCAGAATTTATTACGAAATGATTTGTAATCGAAATAATGATGAAGTTGTAGCAAATCGATACAATGAATTTGTAAGTATAATTACGTACCATGCAGAATTGTTCCCGTAAAACTGAATATTTGTCAAGACGGATTTGCGGAATTAGTTGGCTGAAATATATAATTACTTATGCATACATGAAGCCATCGAAATTCAACGGTAATGTTGTTGCGTGATCGGATGCTTTCAGACATTTTCAATACTTGGTGTAATTTTGGCACAGCTGAGAGTGTAGGTAGGTATTATAAATGAATATGCATCTTCCGGTTCGAGGAACCACAACATACTACACCGTCCATGCTAGCGTATGGCATGTCGTATTTGTACACTATGCAAATATTGTTGAGACCCGCATATATTTACACATCAGATGTGCAGTCAAGTTATTCTATAACTGATGCATATTAAATCCCACATTAATAATAATCGTAAGCATATCACAGTCATGTAAAACTAATATTCAAATTAATGTCTCCTTGTCTTATGCTTTTTTCACACTGACAACTAGCCGACGTAACTAGCGCCAAAGCGGCAACTTGTATCACTATGTGTACAGGCCAGTTACAGTACACTGTTACCGAGAAAGTCATGATTTTAACAATAGTAAATAAAGATTAAGAATTTCTTAGAAAAATATATCTGCAGATGCATTTGCTTCGTGTTGCAGATGTCAGAAAACAAACTTCCTGGAAAAATTCTGCAAGTTTGGATTTGTTACAAAACTTTTATATACAGTTGTTTACATTAAAACAAACGGAATCTGACGTGGAATAAATATGCTTTTTCTGGGAAACTATAAAACAATGAGATTCACTGCAGTATTCATTAATAATGCAAGTCAGAAATGTCTTTATAAATGCAGAAAAACAAACTGTATATAAGTATGTATGTTTATAAAGTAAAGCAAGATAAACAATATATGTAATTGAATGAACACGGATCAAACTCAAATTATAGTAAAACGTGGTTTTCTCAAATATTACTACGTAAAAATATTATAAAACTTTCAAAAAGGAAGAATGAATATTTTTAGATATTTACTAGTAGTTATTATATGTTTACAAACCTTTCTATGTACATTTTAGTTTCATGCTCATTAGTATACCTTAGCATTTAATTATCCAGCAAATTTGAAGGGTACTTCACTAATTTCAAGTGCAATTAAAATTATATTTTAGTTACCTTCATTTTCCATATGCGTTTACAGTGGCGCTAGTAACGTAATATGCGATTAGAGATATCTTGGTAAACTTTGAAAATTCTAATTGTAGAATTTCACAAAGTCTTACATTAATTATGATGACACTGTCTTTTGTAATTATTATATAATTAAGGGTAGACTAGAATTTCAGATGAGAAATACTGAATAATATACCTCTTGCACTAATGGTTTATCCAATGTACATAAATACGAAAATATATGAATATTAGAATTTAAATTTGTGTTTCATAATTATGTTCTAAAATGGTTGGTTGAAAATAACTAAATTTAAATTATCTTATACCATTGAAGTTTTAATAGCAAATATAATACTTGAAATATTAATAATTTATATATTCGATATTACATTATTTTTGCATTATTTAGCATGCTATTTCCATTGACAATTGTCCATAAATGTATACTAATTTTATAGTAAAATTGTTTATTAGAAACGGAAAGTGAATATTGAGTTAGTCAATATTTGTTTTCCTCATGTTTCCGTTGCTTCGTCTGTCTAATGTCAACAGTCGCAGACGGCGGATGAAATAGATTTAGAAAAGGAATATACCCTACACAATTGTGACGGCGTCGTCTGTTTTCTGCAATTTACATAATTTGTATGTTGCGAAACGTAGACTTTGCGAACGGGTAAAATTGTTCCCGGTTCAAAGTTCTCCCACGAGACAGCAAAACCAAATAAAACGATATCTACCCGCTACTTGTTTTGTTTTTCTTCGATTCAATTTCACTAGCTAAAGTTTGTTGATGTTTCGCTTTCGTATTTGAACGCAAATAGAACGCAGCGTTACTTAACGGAATACACTGTCTATTTGCTGAAGTCGTCACTAGATTAATTAATGAATATTCGAATCCTTTCAAAGTGATTGTATACGTGTGCATAATAACTGAATTTTGATCGACGTTTTATGTATTCAAGAGCTTGGAAATTAAATTTAACTCTGTATATTAGACGAACGTGTGTGATGATGTGTGCATATGCGTTTATATATCGAAGTAGGCTGAACATGTCGTGGGTCACGAACGTCATGCCGTCGGTGAGTAGAGTTGCAAACGTGTGATAAGGCCTCGACACGTTATTGGTCGTGGAAACTGATGTATCCGTTGGCCTGGAAACAAAACTGTTGACATTGTAACTTTCAAATATGTATATGCACTTCACATATTATGAAACAACGAACAGCCAAGTATTATTGAAATAAAAAGTTACACATATCAAACCGGATCATTCAGCAGAAAAAATGTTTGAAAAGCTTCTGAGATTAATACAAACAATCAACGGAATATATTTGTACTGTTTTATACAGTTTTATATTTTATGAAAACACTACAATTCATAACATAGAGAATTGGATGATCGGATAGATACAAGTTGGAAAATTAATTGTCGAATTCCGGGAATAATTTGTGACAACAAAACAGATATTAAAATATTACGCTACCTTCGTAATTACGGCGGGATTTATAAATCAACTGGGAAAGCTAATAATTATGTTTCCATTAAATATTATGTTTCACCTGACACTGAGCTTCTCGATATTATCTGTGAATTAAAATATATAAGTGACTGTATACATACGTACGTAACTGTATAACTTAGCGCATTTGTTTTACACCCTTGGCGACAGGGAATTAATGTTGCCAATCAGACTAATCCTTGGTAGTGTAACTCAATATCACATGACATATAACTATGCAGATATTAACACGTGTAGTGTTCTGGATTAATGCAGCCAGTGTTGTCAAGTAAATGGCTATGTATTACCAGTATGACAAGCTGCTTAAACTTGCAGTGCAATTGTCAACTATGTAATGAACTTCCACTAATATCAACCAGTGGCGTAACCGAGAGGAAATACTATTTATATAAAAAAAAAGTTTCCCTTCTAAATTTAGAATATAATTTGACTTATAATGAAAAGAATTATCTTGTTAACAAAGGAATTAAAAATCTTTTGTTTACTTCTAAGTACGCCTCCTTTTTTGATGGCCAATGAGAAGTGTTCTTTACAATCTATTGTTATGCAAATTAGTGAAACTATCCAGCACATTGACGGTAATGGCTGTATCATTGGACGCTTGGAATTCAAGCAAAAACAGATCAGTGAAAATCGCTTTTCTCTCCTTTTTTTCCTCTCTCCTGAACTGACCACAAACTTATACGTTCCTCACCCGAAACTTTTTCATTCGTCTGTAATTGTGTGATACATTAAGTAAAATAATTTGTTTTGGTTTTTCCATTAATCATTTCGAACAAACTACACATTTGTTCTTTGGTAAGTTTAATAATTTTCCCATCGATGATTTGACAAATGATAAATTCCATTTAGATCGAAAATTACAAATTGCGCTAAACTAGAAAGGCGGATCTCGCACTAGGGAAGTGTAATATACGTGCTGAAAATAACATATAATGGTGGAACGAAGAAGAATGGTTGAACTTGTACAATAGGAAAAAATATATAGGTAGGTAGTCGCCAAACACCAAATCGGTAAAAATACGTATTTTATATTTATTTTTCAACGAGTACCAACGCGTTAGAAATATTCGTTGCAAACCGATTTGAGTTTGGATGTATTATTTCCTCAACTTTTGTTTCGTCCATTTGTACTATGTACCGTAAAAGTAAGTTACTAAATACTGTTTTAAATGTTGTCCTTTTTTATTTCAATGTCATTTTAATGAAATTACAGCTTGCTTCAAATATATACGAATATAAGCTAGGATGTTATGAAGTGACAAAATAATTATAAACGTATAGAAGTTAATTAAAATAATAAATTACTACTAACGAAGTGGTTGGCAAGCGTGGAGTGGACGGAGGTGTACAGTCACAAGTGCCAACGTTACCGTTTACTGAAAATGCAATTTACCTAACCTGCTCACTGAAATTAACACTGGCTAGCAGCCTGCACAACGAATGCTGGACTAGATGCTTTGCACCAGGTCGAGTCGTACACGTTGATTGTATTATATCTAAAGGGAAAAGTTTACTTGCAGCCTTATCTGCAATTACGGATTTCTCACAAGCACCCGTCATTGTTCCTGTTTACTTTGACACCATCCAGAAAATACAGTTTAAATTCTACAGTGTAGATTGGTGTAGACTCTCGACCAATCTAGACCAACATTATTACTTGTAAACTTGCACTGCTATAACCAGCATCGTATCGGTAAAGTTACATTTTTAAATGGATATTGATTGAAAGTCTAAACAGACGAAATTTCTCCTCGACTACGGACTACGTAAGAATGAAAAATATTCAATCAACGCCACCTTTGAACCGCAAGAACATGACAAAAACAGATTGGTAGGATATCGTTGTAAGAAATGTTACTGGCATTCGATTTCAAATCCGAATGTGACCACAAGAAAAAGGTTATCAGTTATAAAAACATTCTATTACAATCCCAAACACGTATCATCTGCTTCGTTCGCATTTTATTTTGAAGAATGGCGTGGGTTGAAGAGGAAATGATATTTTAATTTAGTTGCTGTGATATTTGATCATATTCCGATGTGTATTTACTAAAGCAAGTAATATCATAGCATATGAATAAATACATCATCACTTTGAATGTATGCATGTTTAGCATATGTATGTGTGAGTGTAACGTACCCAATTTAATTTTACATTAATTGCAAAGCAGGTGTTAGAAATCTATGCGGATTAATTCTGGGTAAATCCAATTAGAATTTACTCCGTAGCTCGTATCTTGCTCGTCAGCTCAGCAACACGTCTAATTACTTAATGTATTCAAACAGAAATAACCGGAACCATATATCTAGATATGCACTCTACCTGTAATTTAAACAAAACCGTGTGCAGAGCCAACGTTGATATGCAGCGTTGAACTGACATCACATAACCTAATTGTTACGGAAACAAGGAGAATAGTGGAGATGTCTTCTTAAATATTTTTATATAACCTACAATGTGATATATTAAAACAAGTAATCAGTGAAGTGATTATAAAATGAAATGTTTTGCATGCTGTAAATAATACAATCACCCAACATGAAGAATACATTTCAAGCTCTAATCCCATAGCTGTGGAAATTTAATAAATTTATGTGTAACGCATTCGGTATTGTGACGTTACGGAGAAATATTATTTTTTGCTTTCTAAATATGAATTCAGTCGGCGGACATTCGGTTTTGAAATGGGAATGTATTATACTCCAGAGAAATACTGAATTTTGTGAATAAAGCTTATATCACCATCTTTATTTATTGTATTAACATATTCCATTCCGTTTGCACGAGAAGTATACTATCAGTTAGTAACTGATCTGGTATATATTATGAAGGTAAGTATTGCAATTCTTTCTTAAATTCAACAAGAATTTCACACTGTTCTACAGATACAAATATTTTCATTTACCTCTATTTTAGAGTAGTTCAATCTGCATTGAAGTACCTGAATCAAACAAATCCTGGAAAGAAATTCAATATTGATAGAATACCCGATGAAACTAATATGTATAACGGCATGCCAGAAGAAAAAAATTGTGCAATAATAGATAAGTAGAATTGATGTATTTGCCTTCTATTTTAAATATTATTAGTTCGTTTGGATATGTATACTGAGTGGATACATGCAGAAACAATCTTGTCAGACGTTAAATCTTCTCGAAGTTTTTGTCACTGTTACAAGACGGCAAGCAGACGGACGTTTTAGTCACGTGCTGTACATAGTTGAAATACATTACTTGTTTACAATTAATTAATCTCGAAGGTATATATTATATGGAACTAATTAATCACAAGCAGCTATTGTGCAACACATTGTAGATTCAGTGCATATGTGAAACATATACATGTTTGTTTCGCTGTATTACACTATGTGTGAATCATTTATATTGCTAACGTTGCAACCCTGCTACCCACGCTACCATGCTGGCAATTAGCTATATTCCAGACAAGGAATTCACTTTAATTAAAGCAACTTTATTGCTACTACACAGAGGAAGAATGCTAGTATAGTGTAATTGCAGAGTAGACAAATTTCATGTACACTTTATATTATACATTAATGGACTTAATGGATATGTCATAATAATAATTAAAGTGACTAGAATATCTATATATAGAAATAATTTGAAACAAATATATTACTCAATGGTATCATGATCATGTCGAATTAAATAAATGATTTATATGTTCCACGAAATGTATAGTCATTTATTAAATTATTACTTTCCATTACCACAACGGTATCCATGAAAAAAGATTGATAAAAACAAATTACGAACCGGGTTACTATGTGCCGTTAGTTTCCGAGTACATAACAAGTTGTTGAAAGAGTATGGTATCAAAATGAGACAAGCGATATTACTGATCTGTATTGTACATGTACACGCAACAGTAAATTCACAATTTTCTAAAATTAAATTAGAAGAAACTACGAACGTGGATCAGGTGTTATTAAACTGTTTAATACATTTTACTTCTACACCACTTAAAGAAGGTATACTGATAATTCACTCAAAACGAATTGAATCCGAGATGTATATCAAACAAATATGTAATACCAACATAACATCACCAATAACCATGCTACACATGAATCAAAGGCATGAGCAAATTATAAACAGTCACTGGCAATATGGACTGATAATTATTGTAGCAGAAACAGTTGATGGAATTGAAACAGTATTTAAACAATTCTATCAAAAACCTATCTGGGAGCCCAGAAGTAGATACCTAGTCGTGTATCTTGGTGAAGGTATTATAGATAATATT
This sequence comes from Carabus problematicus, assembly GCA_963422195.1. Lineage (NCBI taxonomy): Eukaryota > Metazoa > Arthropoda > Insecta > Coleoptera > Carabidae > Carabus > Carabus problematicus. The sequence goes on along the minus strand of OY728583.1, from coordinate 2,233,142 downwards.
TTTCAGTTGGCTTTCAAAAGATACATATTAAACTTGGACGTAATATTGAAAAACAATTCAAATATTTATTCGTATTTCCCGTACCGAAATGGTGATTGTGGTGAACAGATTCAAGCTGAAGTACTAGGGAGTTGCTATGCTACTCTCTGACATGAGCTGTATCCACCAAAAGTACCAACAGTACTCAATGGATGTGTAATTCGAGTTATAACAGGAAATTATGCACCAGGTGTGATAAATGTTGACGCAAACTCAGACGATCCCAGAACAATAGGTTACGAAGAAAAATTGGCAACTACGATAATGCATAAGATGAACTTGACAAGCGACAAAATAATGTTAAACCTTACTGGATATCCATACAAATTAGAGAACGGGTCGTACACGTATTCATCGATCTTGTACTATTTGTACGAAGACCTGTACGACATGGCCTACGGAAGGATATATTTAAATGAAAGTTTCGTGTATGATTTTGACAGTACACGCGTTTATTATCTGGATACATTAAAATGGCATGCACCGTCTGCAGAATTGGGTGCACAATGGACAAGTATTGTGTTGATTTTTCAAGCCACCTTGTGGTATACTGTCTTCGGGACGCTCGTTGTAAATGCATTCATCTGGTGGATCTTCAATAAAGCAACCGGGAATATTTCAACGTATACCGAATGTCTTCTAGGATCTTTAATCATATTGCTAAATGGTGCTGTTCCACTTCCCAGGAAAGCCAGTATGAGGTACCTGGTTACAACCTGGACTATGTTCGCACTACTTTTGATAACAACATATCAGTCAATGTTACTTGGTATCTTATTGAAACCAGTATATGAAAAACAGATTTCAACAGAACACGATATTCTAGAATCTGGCGTTAATGTTGTAATGCTTAAGGAACATTTCCAGGCACTGAATGATAATAGAGTATCGGTACAGAGTAAGATTGCAGCAATGGGAAAGCAAGTAGATTATAAAACGTACGGCCTTTACAGAATGAACTATCACAAAGATGTTATGTTTATCGCCAGTGAAATGACGAGTAAATATCTAATTCCACGCAAGTACCTGGACAGCAATGGTAAGAAGATGATATACATTTTTGAAGAAAATCATACAACAATCTTGAACTGTATGTATTTTCGTAAAGGATTCCCATTTTCTGAACAATTCAATCAAATGCTTTCGTATTTATTGTACGCTGGTTTATTGAATAAATGGATAAATGACATTACAAATACACCACCTGACAAGGAAGAAGATCCACAAAGAATTCCCCTCAATGTCAACCATCTAGGTTGTGCATTTTTCTTTCTTGGAATTGGCTATTGCATTTCAATGTTAACGTTTTTACTAGAAATTTTTATTTACAAGATTTTGTCAACATAAAAGTTTGAAGACATGTGTATTTTCAGATTGATTAATTGATTTGTTCTAATTTAAATTCTCATGTATAAGTTACTTGTGTTTAGTACATATAACATGTGTGTTGATTGAATAAAATACTTTGAAATAAAGTTTGTTTTAAATACTTTTTCTACTTGTAGTGTTTTACCGTTGACCATCTAATCTTCACAAACTGTATTGACCAAATCAACGATTGCAACGTGCAACGGACAATCATTTTCCGATAATTGTCTTCCGAATGCTGAGACCAATTAAACATCTTAATGGTTTAATTAAGGGTACAATTGCTCGTTTGACAATCCGTGAAATTGTCAAAAGCGATGACAAAGTTTGCGTAATTGATTTAGCAATGCTCACGGCATTCAACATTGTTTTGCTTTTCCTGATAATTATTACCAAGTTTTGGTTATCTAAATTAATATCTCTCAATTGTTCACCGTTCGTTGTGCTCTGAAATTTCCTTCAGAACAAGTTTAGTTCGCTAATTTCACTGTATATTACAATATTCATCATGCGACAAAATCGATAAATTTGTTTTAAATAATTTAATTGAAATTATTATTGAATTTTATTGGAATTAATGTTTTAATAATTTGTCTTTTAATATTTTAGAAATTCCTCTTCAAACCTATTATCCTTTGTTTGGCAAAATTATTTAATTGAACGTTAAAATTACTATGCCTTATTAGATTGTTCATAATACTATTAACATAGCTTTCGTTCAATTTAGGTCAAAATCTAATACAAATTCAAATTACTATTCAGGCAAAAAATATAACCCTCAACCAGTAATGTATTCGTAAATTATGAAATAATGTATACATTATTGCGCACTATTATTGTAAATTAAATATTTACACAACGTTACAGTGCTATAAATTATTATGTTATATTTCAGTAGAGGAAAAATGATAAATAATACCGTAAATGTATATTAGTATTTAATATACTACATACATATCCATTCTACTGTTTACGAATGAATTTATCGTAATATATTTGAGCGTATATGTTGTTCAATGAAGCAAATGCAATATCCAAACCGAACTTTAACCCAAGGCTAACCTGCAATAACATGATGTTTTATGCATGCCATTTATGTTCTTGAAAACGACCCAGATATTCTTGTTTCCGATTCGATTTCTGTTTTTCGTTTCTTTAGAAAAACAAACGTTGCATATTCGCATGTGCTGTGATGTGCTTTAAAATGTTATTACACGGCATAGAACGGGATATCATAAAAACCAACAACTACCTTTCATCGTTGGCGACCGGAAGGTCAAGCGTATCACTGGTTTTCAGAATATTGTACGAAGTATCATAATGTGCAACGAAAAATATACCACACTCATATTAACTTTATTGTCATTGTCACAGAAAGTGAGATATAAAATGATATTGCATATTTATGTAAAATATATTCCATGTTATCAATGAAGAACAGTAAATAAAGAAAAAATATCAATTTCCTGCCTTAGAATAGTATTGCCAGATTTCTAACTTTCTTCTGGAGAATAAATGTAAACTTTTCTAATTTAATTATTTTTGTTTTTAACTCAATTAAAGTATGCAAATATGGCATCTTTTCGTTGAATTGTGATTGAATTGAGCCAATTGAAGGAACGTAGACGACCAGTAATTGCTTTTTTCCGCATATAAATCAGATAATGTAAGGTAAAAAGTAATTGTTAAGAAATTTAAAATTACATTAAATTTATTTACCCACAAATACGCACGATTCAATATTAATCCTTGTTAATTATTATTTATAAATTAAGAGTACACTTTTATGAACAAAGAGAAGATATAAAAATTCTTCCTGTAATTCGAATCTTGAGCAGATTCTTGTAAGATAGAAAAGGCAATTACAAGAATTCTAAAGCTTTCTGCAAAATCCTATACACTAAAAGAATGAAGCTTGTACCTTAAGTGCTGGCAAAATCCCGAGTTAATTCAATAATCCGATGAAAGATAATGGAAAATGAAAGACTGTGAGGAAAATTCCTTTGCAAAATAATATTAGTTTAGAATAGCGTTACATTTTCACACCATTTTCTGGAGTCTATTTACATAAAATGGAAATATTCGCTTTGAAATGTATTTCCATGTCTTGTACAATTTTCGCGGATTTAAGTTTGGTACTGAAAATATTTCATAAATGACCTTTTAGAATGGATTAATTAGCCATAAACGATCAAAGGACTCGTTCGTTCACGTTTCTCTTTTTTACGTAGCGTGTGTGTGTGCGTATTTGTGTGAACGAGGCCTCACGCAATTCCCATGATGCATTGCGTTGGAGCTCAAAAAGCGGGGGAAATTTAAATATTTTAATATGTGTATATGTGACATAGGTTCAATCCTCGGAGGATTAATTAAATATTTCACGGTATCTTTTCATTTCGCATACATTGTGGTTTGTTTGCTAAAAGGGAACAACGTCACTCTCGGGAATCCCCCGAAACATTTATAAAAGAACAGAAAAATATTTTTTCCGATCATCAAGCTAGGAATCGCTAACTGATATTAATTTTACTCGAATGAAACTTGATCAAATTATCAGAATATAATTGGGTAATAATTCGTGTCAGATTGATGTGTTGATTTGCAAGATATATGAAACATTAATTTGAGTACGGTTCGGAGATGACCCGTGTGACAAACGGTATCCGAAACTAAACCCGGAAAGCCACATTGGTCGTAGGTTATTGAGTGGCCGGTTAATCGATTCTGGTGCGTGCGTTTGCGTATCGGGAATGTGTCTAGGTAGCGCGGTCTTGGTAGAGGAAACCGCAATTTTACAAAATTAATGGCGATGCTAAACACGGACAGACGAGGCTGAAAGGAACACTGGATCAAAGGGAAAACGCTGAAGGCGTGAAACTGGAACGTGAATACGCTTTTATCATTTCAGCAAACGCTCATCTGTATAGTGACGAACGTCTATAATGATTATATACAGGATGATTCGACAGGTACAGAAAATATTTCACGGACCTGTAGTATGGATTATTGTGAGTAAAAAAGTTTATATAACAATGCGTCCAATTCTCAATGCACGCGAAGATAGAGAAATAAGAAAATTGATTATAACCTATAAAACAAAAATCCCTAAATAAATTCTTCGGAAATAACTGAGCATTTACTAAAATACGTGTAATTAATGCTTAAAGAAAACTGAATTAACAATCACCTGTTTCAAGTAACCGTTGCTGAATTTTCGTTGAATCAAATTGTATTAGATCTGCAGATACAATTAATTTGACAGATTACAATTAAATTGTCAGAATACACTGGGTTTAGTAACAGAATGTAGCTGAATTGAACTATGCACTTACCTTTCAAGCTTCTGTACTGGTCAACACATTCGATGCAAGTTATGTAAGCATTGTTGAAAGCCCGACTATCTCCTTGCTCAACTGACGTATATTTCGCGTGTGTCGGGATTTCAACGGAGTAATTAGGTTTGTTCAGAGAGCATTAAGAACGGGCGTGTAATAGACATGTTTTGTGCACGTTCGTCACGCGAGTGAATACTATTCAATGGCCTCCTCTGTTTAGCTCTTATTGTACGATGCTCTTTAATCATTTCAGATCTTACAAAGATGCTCTCTGTCAAACTGAACGAGCATATTGCCAGTAACATCTCACGTCACGTTGCGTGATGTTTACAGGAAGTTTCCAACTATAGCTATTAAATATTAAAATCAACAGAACATTGTAAATCTAGATAAAAATGAATTTATAAATAATCTTCTCTAAACGATATTATTAAATAAACAAGGTTATAGTATATTCACGAGAAGCACAAACTTTATAAAGCAGTTTAGACAAAATACCATTTCATGACTTTTTGCTTGGGTGCAAAACATTTACTCATGTTTGAAAACGACTGCAGAAATATGAATTATTTCATCAATAATTGCACATCACACTAAGGCTTTTTTACATCCGTAAACAGAGATCCAATGGCACATATTGAAGTGTGTTTTACTGCAAACGAAAGTCGTCTTTTTATTGTTCGTTTATGCACATTCAGCAATGTTCGACATTGTGAATTCACGCAAAGCCGGGATAAGACTGAAGTGAGTGAGACAAACACGCATCAGGGCCCAAATAGATAGCTCTGAGTTAAAAAATAACTTTATTTAATATTCAATAATTCAAGATATCTTTATTCTTCCTGCAGAAATGGTACAATTCAAATATTCTCGTCCAATTAGAATACATCACGAAGACAGTAAATCAACTGCTCAACATTGTATTTAATACAGAATGATAACAGGTACACTTTGTTTATTAAATGTTTGAGAAGTAATTGTATTCGGAGTGCTGTCACAGATAATGAATGTTTGCAGTAAATTCATTCGGAATTTCGTTGTTTCATCATGGCGTATTTGGTCCAGCTTGAAGTGCCATCGGGTTCATAACATCTCACGTTATTCGTAAACTCATTATCTGAAATTAAGTGTCTGGCCCTGTGAACTGACATCAACAAGCAACAAGAGCCTTACGTGACACGCACTGTCTGGAGAAACACCACAAACATTACCTTCGCAACCATCACTGAAATCTACACGGCATTGGAATCTTCTTGAAGTCTTCTTATTTATTATCCATACAACATAATACTAATATAATGTAGCTGAACAAATAATCAAATCTCTGATATTTAATTTAATTACTAGCAATGTAAAGAATTTGAGCAATTATTTTTGTTTACAAATTCACAGGATTCTTTACATTTCAGTCACGGACAAGCACTGCCTGCTTTATATTTTACGTGACTGTAATGTTTTAGCGGAAATAAAAAAACAAACAATTAGTTGCTCTTGTATAGACACGAATTGAAATAAATAAATTCCATAGTGAACGGATGCAACAAACACCACAATAACCAGCACTGTGAAATCAGTTGATTGAGTGTACATTATGTCAACTCATGCATTTGGTACTACATATATAAATCAAATACAAGTTTATTAAAACTAGGTCAATTTGAATAGAAAATGAATTACATGTTTGATGTGTGTGACATATCAATAACTAAAATTCAAACTATAAGTACTTACGAGTTATATTGTTAACAAATCAAATATGATTTCCATTGGGTAGTTTTCCAGTGTCGATGGATAATTGTGTCATTCGTATTAATAAACTTGACGCTAACAAGTGTCAGAATATGAAATATTCATCGCATAATGCTGTAATCAAATCAGACAAATTGAACCAAAAACCAGCTGTACAGCCCTCGTCTAAAACTACTTTCCGCCAAATCTGACGTTATGAATAAATGAAACAACTGAGTGACGTTGTACGTACAGCGATATACCTAACGTACGTCTTCAGTCACTTGCATTATTGATCAAAGCATTTCACACCTACTTCCCGTCGATTTAATAATTCATCAGACACTTTTACTCGTGTAATTTCAACGGAATATATACAGTAACTTGTGTTTTGTTTTATTCTATGGATAATAATAATTCCATACGTTTAAAGTGACACGTTTTGCACTTTATTTGTTCATGTATTGAGGTTAAGATGAATGTCGCTGTCAGATCTATAAACTTTGACATATAGGTGTATATATCAACGAAGCTCATAGGATAAAATAAAAATACGAAAAGCGTAAACTTAAAAGCAATAAATATATCGTCTCTTTCACGCGGTAGTGCAAACACCTCGGTGCCATCTGTCAATGGTGAAACATGAAATGTGTCGTACGTCAAAAGATATTGAATAGAATACCATAAAACTCGTCTTATCTCAAGGCTTGCGACGAAAACAGATACGTATTGGCAAATGTTCAAATGCGATTACGTATATAAAAATGAAGATGTACAAGATATCGCACTTCTTCAGCAATGTAATAATAAGTAAAGAAATAAACAGGGTACTCCAATGCCTGAAGCTCATCGACGGTATGTCCATGTCGGAATAAATCACCACAAATTAATATTTTAATATTCACTGAATTACATTTTTGCACCTTAAAAATCCCAAGTAGTAAAGTTGTATGCCGGAAATATAATAATGAAAATAAAATATATAATTAACTGTCAAAATATCAAATTTCTTTTATAGCTAGATAACTAGGTAGCAAAATAGTTAGATAAAAACAAATTTAAAAAGTTTATTCGTTGGGGTAGGCAAACCCGCAATACGTACGTGTAAGGTTGGTCACAGAACACAATTTCAATTAAATGTTAAAATTGGTTGTAATTGCCCTACACTACCCTGACGAATAAAACTATTATATTTGTTATTTCCCTACACTACCTTAACGAAAATATATCTTTTTAGTTCATCGACCTCATGTCGTCAAGCTACTGGGATGGAGCGAATATCTTCACACAATATTATCTTCACTAATATATTGTAAAAATGTATTATGCATTTTAAATGATATTTAAGAGTACACTTCATTGAGAAGCTCGGGATAAAAATAAGTGTATAAAATATATCAATCATCACGTGTTTTAGTCTTTTTCTATGACACTTTTCAAATAAAATTCTGTTTTTCAATTTTATTTGACGAATTTCAAAGTATATAATCCATCATGTAGGAAGAAAAATTATATTTGCTGCAATAACTTACAAACAAAACACAGAACACTAGATACAATTTCACAGGATTGTGAATGCTTAATCATTTATATTATACATTTACATTTGAACACTGAATAAACCAAGGATTACAGACACATTATCCTGGTACGGAAATGTTTGGAACTAACTGAATTATCTACCATTACTAAACTATATTATATGCTCATTTGGTCGATTGTTAATGTTACAAAAATACTTTTATACACATGTGCACAAAATGGACACACAACAAAACAGTTTACTTGACATTATGTCCGTTTAGAATTGCTCGGTTATTATTTATTTAAAAAGTAGACAGTGCTTTTTCATTTCCGTCTGTGTTTCGTACAATTTACTGTATTACGTAGTTACTAGTGGATTTTCATGTAAATAGACGGTGTTGTTCCGTGTCCATTGTCTGCGTTGTTTTAATTCAGACGTTATTTACAAACACTAGGATTAGGTGGGTTTACAAGTACTCATGCACGGTGTGGTAAATTCACAATGAATGTATGGAGAACTATATGCAAATATTTGGTGACGTACCGTGCCGTTACGCTGCAACAATACATGAAATATACTTGTATGAATGGCGAAATATTTATGTTCTACGATACTGAGTGATTAGTAAATTGTTTAAACGTAGTTTTGTGTTCAAATTCACGGTATAAAGATTTTGTTTCACCCTATTTTTTTCGTTTTGGCTGAGGTCTTTTTTCTCAATCCATTGTGAAAAATGCCCAAGCGGGCCGCAAAATTTTGAAAAAGGGCCGCAGTTTGTGTGTCACTGCTGTAGCCTATTCAGATCCAATCAAAGTTCTGTACTCTGCTCAGATAATAGATCTTGACGGCTAGTTTCCAACTTAGTTAACTGGTGTATAGCCTAAGTTCAGATGGATTTAGGTACTGTGTACGTCATCGACATCACTTTATCTTCAAACTAATTCTAGTTTAGTGATGAACCCTTCAACTATATGTACGAGTAGCATTCAATCATGAATCTAACCTAAAAGTATGAAATGTCATGTTTAATACTTCACCAAATATGAACATATGTATGCCTTCACCAGGGTTATGACGCTTGATATATGTGTAGGTATATAATATTTTCTTTTTAATTCTAACCTAACTTGCTGCTTGATATTGACTTATGGTTATTATCTATTTACAGCTTAGCTCTGACGCAGCATCTCTAGCATACCGTGTGCATATAGTGATCGGTGTCGTGTAACGCGTAACCAAGATTATTCTTGGTGCTTGCCTGATGATTGTGGTTAAGTTGCGAGAGCGGAAGTACTTCTGTACGAGCGATGGTGCTGCCCCCGTGGGTGAAACGGTACACGTACGTACTAGAGCGTGTCATATTCCGTTGCCTTTGTGCCTGCGAAGTTTTCTTGTAGCAACAGGTACAGCCGAACGTGCTCCGAAATTCTTTACGGAATTTTCCTGTAACAAATGAATGAAACGTTATTTATAGCCAATGATACATTTCGCCTGTTCTAAATCAGAATCAAGTTTGTTGCGAAATGAAAAATTATAGTTCTGTTTCTTCAGTTTTTTTGCGAGCAGTAAGCTTGTTCGGATAAAATGATGATTTATTTCTTTACAATAAATTTCGATGAAGCTAAAGAAGAAGAAAATGGAAAAAAAAAGTTATAGCATTCTGATTTGGTATAATTATTTTCAATCTCTCAACGTTTTAACAGCTATTAAGTAAGGATTAAACGTTGAGTAAGTTCGAATCAGTGAATAGGTTAAGGAAAACAGTGACGTACGAGGATGATGCAATGTGGGCGGATATTTCAACAGCCCTCAACTTGACCTTATAACGAGGCCAGTAGGCGGATGTTGGTAGTCGAATTTACGGGTACGTTATCCTCAGTTTCAGTTCACTGACGAAACTGGCAAAGCATCTCTGGGGCGTAAAAGGTTCGTTACTAAGCAATCACAAGTGCTTTCAGTGCACCGTACGTCGTTACTCCGAGAACATTCACGGTGTGAAGTGTCAATTATGGAAAAAGAACACGATCTGTATTTAATATATGCGTTTACTTAAATCACTTTCGAGAGCCGTGTAAGCAGAGATTACGATACTGTAGAACCTATCAAATGCAAACAGAGTGTCACAAAGTAAAATATATACTGTTCGACATGAAGAAAATGAGAGTTTCATACATTCTAGCTAAAATCACAATGAGTATAACCTATAAATGCGTCACTATTTACAGACGAATAGCTCTTATGTTTAGTTTACCAAATGACGTACATATTTGTAATGGTGAACTTCTGTGTTTTAGTAGATGAGTTACGTAGTGTAAACCACAAACATTGAAACTATCGGACATGTGCAGTATTGAACAAATGTTAAACTGGGCCAAACAAATAGAAAACAAACTGAAAGCCAGCATCATACGGTATAACTCAAACTTGAATAATCACAGGTCATGGTTCAAACGGAATATAAATATGCAAATGAATAATTATTAATTAGTAGTGCCAATACCATGTGTACTAAATGTTCAAAAGCAATCATTGCGTTTAACAATTGAAAAATCTGATAAATGTCCGCCTCTGCTTTGCTTACAAATGGACATACTTTTGACGAAATTTTTCATCACTCTTTCATGTAATTTAAAATGACAGCTCTTAATGGAACAACCTATATATCCGAAATCCAAGTGTTATGAAGTGAATGTGAAATGTGCTCTGATGTATGATTATAAAATAAAAATGCAACATATATCCTTAGGTAAAGTTGAGTGTAGTATCTGTCAAGAATGAATGTAGATATTTTCAAGTCCATTTAAGAAGTAACTTTTCCCGTAACATTTCTAAACTCCACCTATGTATATATCTAGAAACTTTGTGATATAAAAACGTTCCACGCTACATTACGCTTACAGTGTCATTTTTCTCTGTCAATGAGAAATTCTCAAGTAAAATATAAGTGTATATATATATATATATATATATATATATATATATATATATATATATATATATATATATATATATATATATATATATATATATACATATACGCCGTGAACTTCTACTATTCAATCCACTTTCTGAATGCCACATGGCAGATGAAGTTACCTACAGTGAGTTGCTGTCGCAAGTATCAAGTTTACAGAAGAAAAGACGCCTCAATGTGTTACATCCTTCATCTTGTTGAGATAGGAAAAGATTAGATCCAATAAATTAAGATGATTGATGAGCAGACAGCGATAAGAAAATAAGCTTGCGGCAAGATTCCAACGCAGAATTTTAATGTGGAAAAATTTGTGTGTGGTATATAATTCTCTGATATTTTAATATGATCCAGCAGCAAAAAGGACACAGATGACAATCAATAAAAAGGCATTACTTTGCATTCTCGCCGACATGTTTTTAACAGAGAAATGGAAAAAATAAATTGTTTGTTCATGTTAAGCAAAACTTATTAGTTATGCACCATGAAAGATATATGGTTTATTGATTTTAATTATCGATATATGCGCATATATTCTTTGCACTACATAAATATACGAAAGGCGCGAAAAAAACAGTAGTTTCATCTATTTTATTCATAACAATTTTGATTTATGATCTTCAGAGCTGCGTACGAAAATTGTCAAACAACGGAAATAACTATATTATGAGATTCTTCAATATCAATATGCGAAAACAAATATAAATATTGGAATTTTCTATAACTGAAAAAATAATAAAGGTTTTGCATTGATTTTCTATTTTTTTTATTAACATCTAATCACAATTTACATTGTGAATCACATTCATTTCAGATACATCTTACATATGTCACTGATATCTGTTACATTTATTTTGATTTGAGTTTTTTTAAATACTAAGATTACGTATGTACCTGTCTAATTTATACACAAGTTTCACAGTATTTTTTTACGATAATCTGCTATGGTGTTATTTACAAATATAATAAAATATAACCCTGCTAGAATATAAACTTTCAATTGAGCGTTTGGTTCCCCTAAGTTAGTTATTACTTCTTCGTAAAATAGAAATTATCCTTTTACCAATATAATTCTTTGCAAATGCAAATGTTCCTATACGCCAAAGTCAGTTTTACAGTAGAGAAAATATGTTTTTTTTTCTTTGGTTAATAATATACTTATGTATTTACATAAAATACTGAGCATTTTGACATTGATAAATGCAAGAACGTAACGGAAATCATATGTGTGTACATTTTTCGTGAATAAATTTTCTATATTCCTAGATTTACGTTAAATAAATATGATTCATTCGAAACTATTTCCAACCAATTTATAGGAGTCATATACGAAAAAAAAAATTATATTTGAATAGAGAATAAATATCATAAAAATACAAATGACTAGAACAGATTTAAATATCATAATTATTGGGCACATTTAAGGCTTATTTAGTACATTTACGAATATGTTAGTTTTAGAAACGTTAATTCATTATATGGTCTTTATATATTTACATGTAACACATATTTTCAAGTTAAGAAAAATATATGCAATTTTAAAAACATATTATTTCTGCGCGGTTGTTTGGATGTTTGTGATATAAAATTCGTGAAATAAAGTTTGAAAATTGATCGTGGTTCTTGTATTTTTCTTTGGTTACTTTATTTTCTCTTGACGGATGCAGTATGAAGATAAACGAGTGAATACAATGTCTTATAAACTGGGTAACGCAACATACAACCCGCTAGGACATGTTTTGTTTTCTACAACATGAGTAAAATTTAATATGCGCAGGTTTCATGTTCACATTATTAATTTGCTACATAAATCAGGCGCGTGTATCAAATTTTTAAAAGAAACTTTAATGGAATATAGTACATAAAGTTCCCTTAATAAAGAAAATAAAAATTACAAACTTGAATTTGGTCTATTTAAAATATTTAACCCAAAAGAAATTCTGTAGCAAAGAATGCCAATAGAATTTCAAAGATTATTTTCAGATTTTCCTCGGTTTCATATTACAATGTATTTTTCTTAACTTGATCGCAACATTCTATAACCGATTGTGTCTTTCTTTAACGGATCAATGGTCAGTTTATTCTTTCTGATTCAAACACGGAAGCCTCAAAATTAGATTACAAAATGGAACAGTTGTTCCCAGTAACATACTTGGTATTATTAAATCTTTGGCACAATAGACTGAAGTTGTTCGACTTTATATATATATAGCATTGTACACAGTGTGCATTTACAGAAAGCTTTTCGTAACGAATGTGCTCTCTTGTTGCACCGTACCATCTTGTCTATTACTGGTAGCCCACGTGACCCTACGCTTATTATCTGTACCACCCGTTGTCAGCACTAGTCTCTGTCAAATTCGCGCATTCGGTTTCGGTTCGTGTACGATCGTCTGTGTACGACGCATGTCGACTGTATTGCGTCCGTGCACGTACGTGCTCGCCGTGGTGTTGTTCCTCATCGACACGCCTTTTAATTGGTAGTTTGTCCGTTGGTTATTGGAATGGCAGCACTGTGCGAATGCCCGGCGGAACTCGCGCCGAAAATTTCCTGAAGCCAAAAGACAAATTGTTAACGTTTCATCAGGAATCATTTTTTTTTTCTTTTAGAAAAATGACAAATAAAAACTGAAGAAAATTGGAATAATTTACTTGTTCTTTTCAGAGCACAGTGCTGCTCATTACGTATAGTCTTTTGGTAAATCATGTCTTCAGACGTGGGTCATTTTATCGCGAGTTGATTTGAACATGATGCAACAATCATGTTTGTTAAGTCACAGTAACTTGAGATAGAGTATTCTAAGAAAGCTGCACTATTAACGTGCTTCATTTGATTTGATTCGTTATTGCTAATTGCAGGAAACGCGGATTTATTCCGTAATTCCGTCGAAAGTAATTCTAATTTTAAATTAGTTGCTTTGATCGCTCGTTTTCAGAAAGATCTCTCGAATCAGATGCTACTGAGGTTAGCTGATCGGCCGGCTTAATTTTAAATTAACGGTTTGTAAGTTAAAATTATGCACAATTCATCTGAATCTTCCTGAAACAATGTTGTATTTATCCATATAAATTCTATTTATTTGATAATGTACGGAGAATTTCGTGCTTTATCTACGCCGTAAGATGCATGAAATTTACACGAAGCTAAGTAAACAGACACAGCTTTATGATTAATAGTAATGCTTTCTAATGGAAAGTAGAACTAAGTTTTGATGGTAAATATATATGCTAGTAGTAATCATTTTGCCAAGATTTTGCATTGGAAATAAAAACGTAGATTTGCTTTACACAGTGTTTGAAGGGGAACCGACTATTTGCATGATATTCAATTTTCCCCCAAGTAAAGTTACGTGCCGAAAATGATAAGAGAAATGTACAGCGATAATAGGCGGTGCTTTGCTCGGGCTCCCGTTTACTAAATAACTTCCAAATGTTTTACATTCTTTTAGGTTTACTTTTCAACATTGAATGCTAAATATTTTGACGTCAACCTTTTAGATTAAAAGTGTAACAGTGTGTACACTCTAAAGTAATCGAGAAGGTCGTGATTTTTACTCTTTATAATTACGATATGCTTTCGCATTTGTCTAATTAACAAAATGGATACGATGAAATGTCAAAACGGAATACAGGTGACTTTTTTCTGTCACCCTGAACCTAAGAGTATTTAAAACAAAAAATCCAGTAGTTCACAAAACAAAACATGCTTGAAAACTAAATAACAAACAGGAAGAAATTCTGACATAGTACGATAACTGAGGATAATAAAAACCCGTGTACAGAATATTAAAAAGTGCTCAAATATATTTAAAATCTGTTCATAATGACTGTAGCGGAAATATAAAGAAAAATAATGACTAACATACTAAAGAAACCATCTTCAACTTGTTGCATGATTAAACCAAGCCTTTAAAGCACATTAAAATGTCATTTTATAATTTTGCACATAGAAATAGTACACAATAAAACACACATTTTTTATTAATCTATAAATTAATTAACTAATACATTTCGACTCAACTTTATACAACAATCTTAAATTCGGTGTGTATTATTTACGTAGATTACTAATGAAAGTGACTTTTTCGTTAATCGTGTAAGCTATTGTAGCTTTATCTGTCATAAACTTTTCTTGCGCAACACTGATAAAACCTAGGTCAATTATAACTTATATATATATACACCTACGCCGTCCCCACGACCTTCTCGATTAATAGAATTTGTGTCTGTTTTTTTATTTTTGTTGTTAATATTGTTATTATTTTTATATGATTAAAAGTGTATAAATCTAGAAGGTCGTGACCGTCGCATATGTGCTTTCCGAATCGTATTACGGGCGCATGCGTATTGACAACGCGTCATCTGTCAACCCACAACTTATCTACGTTTAGATAACCTCAGATAACCTCTAGCAAAATATAAGTTTTGTTTATATTTAGATTCTAAACGAAACTTATTTATTGCAACATATAAAACTGACATGGTTGTGACTTTTATGCAAAGTAAATCCATAAAATTCGTTTTTAATTACGGGGACCGTAATGAAGAAAGTTCTTTTTTGAACTGGTAAATATTATAGAATACAAACAAAAATTAATAAAACATTTTTGAGAATAATACATTATGTTTATAGGTATACATAGATATTTTCGAATTATAATGTTTATCGTACATTTATTGCGTTTTTATTGATAATAAATATTATTAAAATGCAGCTTTGAGAGAGACTAGTGGTGGAATATTAGAGCCACGATGTGATATAAACCCAGTCATAAACCCGTGTTTTTATTAACATTTCCTGTGTGCACGTCTTGTGACTTCAAAAATTTCCATTACATTTTATGGTTGGCGTTTTTATTAAAATTCTATTATATGTTTTCCAAAGCTTGGCACAAATTAATAATTAATTCTTAAGGTCATTTACATATTCGTTAGTGTACACCACGTTAACAAAACTATCAAAATATTTTAATTCTTCTTTGCTCTATACTGGAAATTGTTTGCTGTCCCTTGCATAAATTTCTGCGTACGCTCATGAATCTGTTCCATCTTATCTCTGTTTAAATTATCCGCATTCAATTGCAATATTGGATGCAATAATACCGGTATATGATTGGTTGAGCTACTGGTAGTAAACATTGGAGCATGTACGATTAATGTCGAATAACGATGGGACCATTGCATGCCTTGGACAGATGTCGTCTGCATTCTCCCAGTCACTTACCAGTTGCCAACCTCCTGACAATTAATATCTATGCTAGCCTCAGAACTATTTACAACCCGCATATGAACACTAACTGTTGATTTGAAATGCATCAAACTAGATGACATAACATACAGACCTCTTAAGAAGTTTATGTCATTAATAGTCTATGTGATTAATATAAATGCAAGTTAAATACTGCTAGACTCTGAATAAACTTGTCAAATTAGGTGAGAAAGAAAAAAATATTTTCTAAATTAAATTAAAGCGCTTTATCATTGAAGTTAATTATATTCCGCCATAAATGATCACTTACAAACGCAAAATTGTTAAAAAAAAAACTATTATAAAATTTATGCTTAAACGATAAATCATCTTTATTATTTCCTTTGAGAAAAAAGTTTTAATCAAGTTCAATAATTAATAATGTTACGCAAATATATTTGAATTTATTGTATATACAAAACAATCTAACAACTAAATGGAAAACAAAGACTTATAATCAATTTTCTTAAAAAAAAAAAATGCGTTACGAATCCATTTATCTAACATAACAAACGTTCGTTCCGGTCAACAGTTTGACATAATTCGTTGTGAACACATAAACACGATATAAACGCAAACCTATTGCATGTTACATATTAAGCTTTACAAATTTATGTAACTACACCACAACATAATACATGACCAAACGTGGCTCACTAAATAGAATTCGTTCGTAGAAAATATATGCGTGCTGTAGAAAATAACAATGGATATATACATAATGGCATGTAATATGTTTTGCGTAGGTTTATTGTGCAGAACAGACATTGATAACTCGAAGTCATTATTTACCTTAGATAAGAACTTCAGTTATGATAAACTTCTGCGCCTTTGTATGTTGCTGCAAAATATATAACCTAAAAATGAATTTTATACTTGCTCCATTACATTACAGACAGTGGCTCACGATTTTTCTTGAATCATCCAGCAGTTAAATCAATCTATCTTGTTTTACCAAAGAAGTATCACTAAATTTTTACAAATTTTAATAACTGTATGTAGTTATATTTATTATTATTATTTCCTCATATTTCTCCATTTTGACACTACAATATTATTCATGGTTAAAACTGAATTATAAAAAAAATTAAAAAAACATCAGAAAATAAATAATTAATTACTTTCATAAATAAACTAATGTTTTACCCAAGCGTTCATAACCTCAATTTATTTTCCGATTACGCCATATTTAAAAAAAATCCTTTACATGGGATATTTCATCTAGGGCACTATATTGTAATTAGGATTCTGCGACACTTTGCTCTAATAACGACGATACGTTACCTGGATTCTGCGGTACGGTACGTACAGAGGAATTTGTACCGTTAATCGATTCGTTGATATTTAACTCGCTGCCGTAACTCAGACTCAGCTTTCAAACTTCGCAGTTCATCGGTAAATCTTCTTAATGACATTTGCGTACCATTGGGGGAATAAATTCTAATACAATTCCTCGATACATTGATTTTCAAATGGCATAAATGTAGACTGGCCCAAAATTGTTTTCTTTCCGTTATTAGAAGTTTAAGTCAATTTTAAATGAAATGTTGAGGATTTACAAATGATGCAGGGAAACTCTGTTAGTGGTCAGCACTGTGCTCCAATGATGAAGAAGCATTCATGAATAGCACCGTATGTTATTATAAAGCAGTGTAGAAAATGAAGTTATAAATGCATGCATCATTCTGATTAATACAATATGCAACTCACCACTCATAAAGTTGTATATGACAGGATTCACGGCACTATTTGCATAGCACATCCAATGTGACAATAATGCCAGAGTCGTATTTGTATCATTCTGCGGCAGTTGCATCAGCAGTCTAGTAACAAACAAAATTGTTAATTGCATCATTCTAAATATCTTTGCAGTACATACAAAATATTATCTAAAATGTGTGTTACATTTTTTTTTTCAGAAACAAAACAAGGAGAAGTTCTATTACAATATAAATTTAAATATAACAATCCATCATTCATAGGATAAACTTTAAAACGATACTTTCTCAAGCACAACCGCAAGAAGTAAAGATAACTTTGACGTGAAATGATTCAACTTTGAAGTAGTTTCAGAATTAAACAAGTTCTGAAATATCCCGGAAGTGTAATAAAAAATGTATAAACATGATATTTCCAAATCTAAACTCGAACGAAGAAAAATAGAATTATAAGAACATGCCTTGTCATGACAATCACAAGTTCTAAACTCTTATAATTTAAATAACTCAGATGTAATAATAATAAAAATCTTGGAAAGTACGAATCATATCATTGTTTTATTACTTCTACAGCAATATATGAACATTGTACTAAATGATATTACAAACTGCGTATGGAGAACGCAGTTTAATAAATTCACAAGCAAGGGCAAGGGCAACAGTGTTGTTTACCTCAGACATTCTATAATAGAAAAACAGTGAATTGGTAATGATATTAGTCTGGTGAAAGCCAGACACCAGACAAACCACAATTGACCGTTGACATCTGACTTGCTATAAACCACACGAAATAAATTCAGCCGCCTGCAACGAAATAGCCACCACAGGATGGAACGAGAAACTTTTTCGGGAACGAAATATATTTTTCGCTGCGAATTGAATCGGGGAAAGTTAGACGTTAGATCACGTTGATGGGTAGCTAATTTGGCCGGTTAACATGGTACGCGGACGAAGTTAACCCTTGTGTAATTAAATCCCGTCTAATTACCAGTCGGTTCTGTGCGCGCATAATACGATTTGTCGCTTACCGCAGGACGGAGAACAAGTGAACTGGAAAGTAGCATACAGCAAACATAACGACGACGGCAACAAGCATCTTGGCAGCCTTGCGGCGGGATCTCAACTGACCCTCCATACTTGCATTGGAGTTCATCGTAAACGTATTCTGTCGATGACTACCCGATACGCCTGCAAACAAGAATTCTCATTACATACATATTGTAAAAGTTTTGTTGATTATTCAAATAAACGTTGTGAGAAGCCTCCCAGTAGATTTCAAAAAAGAAGTATTTACGTTCAAATAACCTGAACCTAATCACGCTAATACGCAGAGACCTGGTATCCAATAGCAGTAAAATAGTTTTATCAGATTTTGCTAGGATTCGATAATATAATTAGGAACTTGATTACATTATCCTCTAACCAACTAATGAGACTGACGTGTATTGCGGCGCATATTTGTCCGTGGTGGTAGATTATCAAATTACAGAGCAGAAAAGAGCATCGCCGTAATGTGGCCTTGTTTTTGCAAAACAAGTTGTCAATTAATAGAATCTCGTATTTAAAATATTGATGTCATCATTTGACAACAGACATTGTGTTTCAGGTACCAATAACTTATGTCTACATGATGCCTATACAAGGAATAACTTATTCAACATACCAACAGCTCCAGGCCGAGCAGCCATGTGGCGTGGAATATTGTCTGATTGCCACAAGACTCGTACAATCTGCAAATAGGCTATGGACATGAACCCCAGCGGAAACGCATACAGAAGGATCATCTTCACAACGGACCAAGTGGTGTCGGAATCTTTAGACCATGATGCCTCACACTGAATAAAATAGTGCGTATCCACACGTTCTAGACGTTTGAACGTTCTCAGCACCACCAGTTCAGGGATATCTGAAAATACAAAGAATAATGAATAAGTACTGTGCATCTTCGAACTGGATACCTAAGTACTGAAGACAGTCTAACTTTTTTAGGCCAGCTTTTAGTTTAAAACTTTGTCGAGTGTTACATTTTCTTTTCTTCCCCAGTTGGCATTACAACTCGAGAAAACTTTCGACTGTATTTTTGTCTAGCTATTCATTTTTTGACAGTAGAGGGATTCACTACTTGTATATTCTGGTACGGGTAAAATGAAGGGACAATCTTTTTGAAATATTTCTAGGTATCTCTTTGGTTAATATATTTAATTACTTTGGCTAAACACATTACTTCAAGGAGCAACTAAAATAAGAACAGGAGATTCTGTATGAACTTCTGGACAATTTAGCATGTTGGTTATGTTACATATGCAACCGTGGAGAAATACAACAGACTGGAGCAAGCAAACTGTAATGTTCTAATTCTTGAACGGTATCACAAGTCTACGCAACATTGTGATTATGCAAATGCTATATAGCAACTCTGTATTTAGTCTTATATTTTACAAATGCAGTACACTACACTGTGAAATTTCGCAATCCATTGTTGTAATCTCGTATTTTCTGGCC
The DNA here is from genome assembly GCA_963422195.1 of Carabus problematicus. Classification (NCBI taxonomy): domain Eukaryota; kingdom Metazoa; phylum Arthropoda; class Insecta; order Coleoptera; family Carabidae; genus Carabus; species Carabus problematicus. Next base: position 2,212,708 of record OY728583.1, on the reverse strand, counting down.
AAATGCCAAACACCCGTAAACTATGAACATGAATTATTACACTGCGATTTCATTAAATTTTCATATCGACGTAAATGAGCCTGTCATTGTAATGATTGACGGCACTATTAAACAGTGACACAGACGTGATTGTCAAAATTAAATTATACATTTGACTAGCAGACTTCATTAACCGAACGAATCGCTGTGCCAATTTTATTAACAATTTCATTTAAATAGATAACATTTCACGACAAGTTTGAATTGTTTTAAATGCTGTTTAAATTTGCGTGACACAATATATTTTAGTCCTCATCTCAAGTAACAATGAATGAAATGAAATGGAAGAAATTGATAATTTTGGCAGTTAATTGAAATGCAAAATGTTCGTTTATTACTTACAAATGTTCAGAGACTGAAATGTTCGTAACAAAATGAAAAAAAAAAACCTACCAGAACATAGTGTAAAAAAATCTTCAAATGTATTTTATTTGGAAACCAAAACTGTTGTAATAGTAATTCATCTTGACATAAAATTACATTCGGTTTGAAACAAATATATTCCAGAACTGAATCATGTTTTAGTTCACAAATTAGGATAGTGTAATTGCGAAAAAGGAATGGTCATATATATCCAAATAGAAAGGGGTTGTTTCAGCTATCACTTTGAATTTAACAAATGGACTTCGCTTGTTCTATATAATTAAATTTATTACATTTATTGTCTCGGGTTTCTAAAGGACGATTTACTTTCAACTGAAATGTCCGTTCAAAATGAACAATATTGAATCAGTTCAGTATCCAGTACCGGATTTAGGTATGGTCTTTATGAGTTGCAACGAGAATTATAAGAAAAAATAAATCCCTTCGATGTTGTTTATTTCAATTCAAAATTTAAGTTGAAATCTGATATTTGCTCAAATACATGACGAACATAGTAGCGTTTTGAAAATGTTCATGCTTTATGTCATAACAAAACTGTTAGATAATTGACACCAGATAAAAACTTACATATTTTATCGTTGAACATATGTATTCATGTATTATAAACTAGAAAGCTTTTGTCATACGAGTCTGTTTAAAAATGACACGTTACAAAATATGATTATACCTGATACCGTATCATTTGATGTGACAGAGCATGAGTTCTCTTTGTAGTGACAAAATGTGTTTAATTAGTAGCGTCAAAGCAAACCAGACGATACAATTAAACAAAAAAAAAGGATGACATATACAATTTAAAATGGACTGAAATAAAACCACGGTTAAAATATATTTTTGCCAATTTTCAAAATGTAGTTCGTTTATGTGCACAGACTAGACAATAATATCCAAGATGATGTCAAAACGGCCTAACGCCCCCTCACTAATGCTGGTGTCACGTGTCACAAAACGACTGTCGTTGGCAACATTTTATTCATATGCCTATGTTATGGCTTCCGCGCTGAAATTAGAAAAGGATCTTGGCAATATTACAGGAATATCAGAATGGAAACAGTTTCCTGATACAGCGCACCAGTTCCGTGAGATCGTTATAATAAAAGTACTCGGTATTGTTGCATGCCTGTGAAGTCAGATTTTGTTCGGTGACAATTGTGTTACTTGGTATACTTTTTCATTTCAGTCAACAACAATTTTCAATGACGAAATGTACGTGTTTTTTATGATAAAAAACAGTTGCTCTTTTGAACTGTAAATAATACGATAAAATCTATGGAAAGAGCCTTAAATTCTTCAATTTGAATATTTATATTCTTTATTAAAACGCTCTAATTATGGTTCGCCAAAAAAAAAACTGTTATACTATTAGTTGACTCAAATATTATTACTGCAATTTTGTACAATTGTTGAAATTGCCAATTGCGAACAAGAGAAATATTCGAGAATTTCCCTATGGAACATTTCCATAATGTAACTGATTGCACAATTCACTGAACTGTCTTGCAATCGATAATTTTGCTGTAATAAATTTGTTGACTGCATTCATTGCGTACGTGACTAAATCAGAATGTCACATTCACGATCGGATGCGTGTATCTGAAGACTTTCAGGAATTTGCCGTGAAATTGTATTATCAACGCCGGCGTTTTGCACGTAAAATACCCATCTCCGCAGACGATAAAATATCAGCCGGTTATAAATACTAAAACTTGATTGAACAAAATGTAATAATATTGTTCTTTTGTCTTGTTGTTCCATTATCGACGAGAGCGAAGGAAATAGAATTCTACCCTCTAATAGTCGTGTCTGTTCGATTTATATTGTCCCGAAATTTTGACAGACATTTTATACGGAATATCTAAAGAATACCAAATGTATAAAAAAGTTACACCAACTGGGATTGAAATTCAAAGTTAACTTACCAAAAGCAAGTGCCAACAGCCATATGACGAGGATGGCCGTTTTGGCGCGTCCTGTGGTGCTCTTGAATTTCAGCGGAAAGCAAATGGCGTACCAACGGTCGATCGAGATGAAGGTCAATGTCAAAACAGACACAGTCACGGATACCGTCTGAAACAAAAAGCAAAAACCTGCAGTCAACTAAAAAGCCTCTTTGATCGTCGATTCACTATCGTATATGTACAGTTTCCTTGTTTGCCGATAAATATTTGTGTTGTACGAGCAGGAATATTAAAGACCCCTTCGGTATATAATGATTAAATATGGAATCAAAGTCTACCGTTTTCAATTTTAACGGAAAAATTTAAAAATTCTTTAAAGAAACAAGCTTGAGAATTTTACAGTATTTCCTGATCTGAAAAAGAAATTTTAGTAAAATCAAATAATTTTGCAATCATGATTGTGGATCTGCAAAATACTCTGGAATTCTCCATAACTTACATCAATATAAGATCAATTGTGTTCATACATGTCACAAGGAACGCCACTCACCCGAGTTACATATGAATATTTTTCATTTCGAATATATTTTCATATCACAATGCGCACTTGACTGAAAGTTTGTGCATTCATCCTTTTGAAATCAACGAAGCAAACATATCAAGTACAAAGTTACATCGTCTAGTTATATATATATAGTTGAACCTTTCAATCTGAATAAATATACATATTCAACACACACTATGCAATGTTTATCAGTTCAATCTATTTATAAATTATATATTTAAGAAGATTTTACCCCATTACATATGTAATTATATTATTTATAATACTAACTAAATTCACTAATTAGTTTACGTATTTATTTTCAAACCAGTATCATAATTGAGTATTTTAAAGCAAGCCTAAGAATTTTAAACTAATGAATATGGAACAGAATTTCGACAATAAAATTTGGATGGGTGACCAAAAGTGGTTTCGTAAAGTGAAACAGAAGTTATCCATGTGTGTCGTATAGTGCGCGTATATAAACTCCCGCTGTGTCCAACAGCAGACAGAGTTCATTCAACAGTCCTGGTGCTCGACACATCTAGGAGGTTGCAACCATTCTCATATCCACACAAACATATCTAATGATGATCCAAGCATTGGTAAGTATAGAGTAAATGTTAAAGCCTTCTTATATAATAAGTTACAATGGATTGTTCAATAATATGGTATGCAGTTCAGGGTGTCCTGCGTGTTGGCCGTGGTCTCCGCCAGCCTGGTGTACCCAGCCACTAACTACGTGCACCAGTACAATGACGGTGATTTCCTGACCCAGCACGGCTCCTTGTTCGCTGGCCACTACGATCCCGCTAACCATGTGGCTGGACCCGGTGGTGTGCCCCACGACACTGACGATGTGGCCGCCGCCAAGGCTGTGCACTTTGCAGCTCACGCCGAAGCCAAGGCACGTCTCACCTACGGAGTCGGCGCCCATCAGAACGAACTGTTCGACACACCTGAAGTTCAGATCGCCAAGTACCAACACCAGGCGGCCCATATCGAGGCCAAGCAACGTCTGGTGGACTCGGCTCTTGCTCACGCCGCTGTACCAGTGGAGACGGCCGAGGTGCAGGTGGCCAAACACGAGCACCTCGCTGCACACGCCGAGGCACAGCTGCGTAATGCCTATCCAGCCCTCGCCCATCCACCCATCGCCACCGGCCCAGTGGACACTCCTGAAGTACAACAAGCCAAGCTAGAACATTCCCATGCGCATGCGCTAGCCCAGGCGCAACAGGCCAATGGATATGCTCACCAACACCAGTACCAGCAGGCTGAATATCTGGACAGTCACCATCACATCGCCCCGACTCACTACGCTCACCAGGGATGGTGATTCAACGTCATTGAAAATATTTTCTATTATACCATAGTCATTTCATGAATTATGTATGATCAAATGTTTGTTTTCATTGAAAATATTTTCTATTCTTTTTGTTTAATATAAAATCTAAAGGTATGCCAATAAAAATTATTTCTGAAAAAAATATGGTACATAAATACGATTCTTCGTAATACAGATTAATACAGTTTCTTAATATTATAAATAATAATTAATTGTTGTTCATATGTCAATATGAAAATTCATATTACATATTATTATCAAAAATATTTCTACCGTAGTAATTTCAGTATTTGAAACTGAAGATTACAAATTATATTCGCTATGCTCAATATAAATTGGCATAAATTTGACAATTCAAATGCGTATTTCTGTAAATATTTTGTCTTTGTTTTGTTTTCATTGCATATATATTTTAAATACATTTTACTCAAAATTGGATAAAGATAAAACAAAAATGTATAGAACATTTTTTTTAATTATTGTTTCCTATAACTTTTATTTCAAAACTTTTTCCATATCTCTTTTATTTTTTCTAATAATTCGCAATGTACGATTTTGACGTTCGGTAAACTTCCTCTTCTGGTTGTGCGATTATGCTACAAATCTAATCAGCTCTTCGTCTAATCAATAAACTTTTAAATACGAAGTTCCATAGTCCTGTCTTTGCTCGTTTTTAAGATAATAAACATACAGACACACATCCACAGATCCACACACACAGACGTCATTGCGAAAATAGTCAAAACGTATTCAGGGGACCTCAAAACATGTATTTCCATCAAAATCTCGCAATCTAAATTTTTTATGATTCCTATACGTCCTTCATACCACGTATAAGAAAGTAAAAATCTAGAAAACAGTTTGTTTCATTAATTCAACCGTACCGTGATTGTATAAAAATACAAATTTACATTTGAAATTAAAGGTACAAACGTTTTGCATTTAATTAATATGAATTTTAATGAAAATCGCAGCGTTTATCCTTTCAGCAGATAATTAAACTAATGAGATTACAGTGATTAGCGTTTAATATAATTAACGAACGCACTTTAATATACAGTTTAATGAATATAATTGCTATGGTAAATTGTAGTTTTACTTGTTAATACTGGGAATATTTGACAACAAAAATACTCATTACACTGATATCAAAACGGACAAAAATAAAGTTTAAATATATTTGTATATCTCGTGATAATTAGCGTGAAATTAATAATTCAAACGGCCCATCTGTTAACTGTGATTAAATTACAAATTTCAATTTACTAATTGTGTAAAAACGAAACTGAAATTTGGTAGTCTCACGTACATATTTTATGCTTTAATAAACGAAATTTTAACTGTATGATCTATTGCAATATACAAGGAACGTAATTTAATTTGCTTATGTTTTAAAACCAAATATCCATGTACCTTATTGCGTACAGAAAACAGTATATAAATAGCAATGTACATATGTACGAATATAATATTGAATAAGTCAGATTTATTTGGAAAACAAACATTTGATCATACATAATTCATGAAATGACTATGGTATAATAGAAAATATTTTCAATGACGTTGAATCACCATCCCTGGTGAGCGTAGTGAGTCGGGGCGATGTGATGGTGACTGTCCAGATATTCAGCCTGCTGGTACTGGTGTTGGTGAGCATATCCATTGGCCTGTTGCGCCTGGGCTAGCGCATGCGCATGGGAATGTTCTAGCTTGGCTTGTTGCACTTCAGGAGTGTCCACTGGGCCGGTGGCGATGGGTGGATGGGCGAGGGCTGGATAGGCATTACGCAGCTGTGCCTCGGCGTGTGCAGCGAGGTGCTCGTGTTTGGCCACCTGCACCTCGGCCGTCTCCACTGGTACAGCGGCGTGAGCAAGAGCCGAGTCCACCAGACGTTGCTTGGCCTCGATATGGGCCGCCTGGTGTTGGTACTTGGCGATCTGAACTTCAGGTGTGTCGAACAGTTCGTTCTGATGTGCGCCAACTCCGTAGGCGAGACGTGCCTTGGCTTTGGCGTGAGCTGCAAAGTGCACAGCCTTGGCGGCGGCCACATCGTCAGTGTCGTGGGGCACACCACCGGGTCCAGCCACCTGGTTAGCGGGATCGTAGTGGCCAGCGAACAAGGAGCCGTGCTGGGTCAGGAAATCACCGTCATTGTACTGGTGCACGTAGTTAGTGGGTGGGTACGCCAGGCTGGCGGAGACCACGGCCAACACGCAGGACACCCTGAACTACATACCATATTATTGAACAATCCATTCTAACTTAATATATAGTAGGCTTTAGCATTTACTCTATACTTACCAATGCTTGCATCATTAGATATGTTTGTGTGGATATGAGAATGGTTGCAACCTCCTAGATGTATCGAGCACCAGGACTGTTGAATGAACTCTGTCTGCTGTTGGACACAGCGGGAGTTTATATACGCGCACTATAGGACACACATGGATAACTTCTGTTTCACCTTACGAAACCACTTTTGGTCATCCATCCAAATTTTATTGTCGAAATTTAAATAATTATAAACTACGGACTAATTAATCTATACGCATAGAAAAATTAATTGTTTTGTAATTCATTCAGGAAAAATAATGAGTGGAATTTAATTAATTATACGTTTAACAAATTCTATGAATGTTACATTCATATTTGCACAGAAAATTTATGATTTCAACCAAAAATTCACCAGTTCTTTACGTATTACTTTCAACAAATTATGTTCATTGAACCAGTGAAGACCTATTTATTAAGATCTCAAGCATGAGAAGGGTAGTTAATAGCTATATGTATTCCATACTGCAGACACGTTAAAACTGTCCTGCATCGTTTTCTTTCTCCGATAATTCACCAACGATTTTATTTCAAGCGTCTGTCATTCGAGTCAGCGTTAAATCGGCCGTGTTCGTCTCATTATTATCTCTTTTTTTTCTATTCATATCCGTTTTACGCATTTCAGACATCTCCGTTGCGACTACCTCGCATTGCCATATCGATGATGTGTCTTTTGTTAGCCAAGCAGGCACTCATCCCTGTAAACTGAATGACTTATCGACTTTTTGTAACGTCCAATTTCGGAACTAACAATAACCTAACATTAAATGACGGCAGAATACTTTCTGTTTAACTTTCTTTTTAGTTTTGCAATTTAAAATAACAACCATAATGACATATATAGAAGAAGTATTCTTTCTGACAAATATTACTCCTTCAGATTGAGCCTCTAAAACAATATAAACTATTTAATTAAAAACCTGAATCTTGAAACATGTGCATGCGCAGAAAATGACAACGATTTCTTGCCTTGGCATTTTACAGTGTAACGTTGCTATTTCAAAGTAAACAACAACGCATATCCCAGTGACGTTATTGCGAGAATGCGGTAATGAAGGCGATGTGCTCCAGGCTTGTAAACATATTGTCCCGTATCCCAGACATAGATCCCTGTGAATTGAAATCCCTTTCCATGTCACATTCGTGAAGGAGCAGTTACGCACTTAAAAGCGAGTGCTCGCCGTCCCTCGCTTACTTTAAATTGATTTTATACTTTTCTTTTCTGGTACAAACTAGGAGCTTATGGAGAAAAATGACTAGTAACGTTCAAAGTGCATCAGATGTGAAAAATAGACGAAACCTTGAGTAAATAAACTTTGAACAACAGATTGTTTCACAAGAAACAAGTTTGTAAAATTTGTTCATACATTCTAATACATACACACTCTGCGAAAATGAACGTAAATACAACAAAGGTACAAAATGCAAGGTTAAATAAAGAAAATAACTGTTTTTCCTTCAAATCATTTATACCTTATTTTCATATATATGCCTGATATGTCTCATGCATTTTAATTTCAGAATTGTATACTATGAACCACATTGCTGAGATAGGTTCAAGGTATGCTGAAATTCAATTAACTTGTAACCGTTCAGTATATTGTGCAGAAATTCCTTTACTTGAATCTTGAATGCCAATATATACCAAGCTGTGTTGTGTGTTCAGTGATACTATGCTCTCTTGACACTGTCATTAACACTCTACTGATCTGACTTGTAATCTCGAAAAGCGGTAGCAAAATCACGTGACATTCGAATGCGGAACGTCAAATATATTTCGTTTTCCTATTTAGTTCCTACACAGGTAAGAATATTTATATACATTGTAATAAAACATATGAAACATGATGAAAAATCATTCACTAATTTAAAATCGTTTACATGTCAGATCTACCTAACCTATAATTACGTTTCATAAATGTAACTTTTTATTAAGATGTATTTTCCATAATTTTTTTAATAAAACCGCATTCTATTAGCTATGTACCATTGTCACAAACGCTAAATATTATAAGACTACTGTTTTAGCAACAATGTATTGTAATATTTAATAACACTGTACTGGCAACAGTGGATTAAGAAATTTGATGAAATTACATTTGTATTCTCGCCACACGAATGCTGGATATTAACACGTACGATATTAGTGCTGGAACAATTTATATTTAATTCGAAATCCTCATGCTTAAAAACAGCTATCCGCTTCATTAGTATGCCTTGCCAATTTAATTAGCAAAAGAGCAGAGAAATGATGATGTCAATAGATACTGAACACAAGTGTCATTTTAGTAAACATATTTTATGATATTATTTTGATTCAATACTGAAAACTGATTGTTGAAAATAGTAATTTATCATTTAATATTTAGACTAATGTGTTCGGGCGATGTTAATTTATCAGTTATATAGTATGATAAATAACATTTAGCGATTAAACGTCACTATCAGTGAAAATAAAGTAATTAATCATATAACCTTTACGTTTATGTAATTGTCATCATGATTAAATGTCGTAATGTTATTTAATAAAACCCGTAAACGTGTGATAATCAATTATCAGTAACGAATATATATTTCATATACGTATATTATGTCCCAACTACTAACGCCAACATCACGTTTTGATATGACTCATATGAGAGGACTCACAACGTTATTGGATATGAAATAAAGAAAGAAAATATTTCATCTCCAGCAATATATATTTTATATATTAAAAATTATATTCTAAATACTTCTTTCTATAACTACGAGCAAACATTAAGAGATCCATGAATGCTTTCAAGACGCAAAAGAATTTGTAGGGAAATCATGTTGATATACGCTGTTCTAGACAATAATGATTTTGACAGCAGTAAGTACTAAACAGTACTGTAGTATAATAGTACTATTTCATTATTGTCTATCTGCCTCCGTGGCGCAATTGGCTAGCGCGTTCGGCTGTTAACCGAAAGGTTGGTGGTTCGAGCCGAGGGGCTGGCCACTTACAAAAATTGTGTACACTGTAATTCTAATTCACTAGTAATTCACAAGTAATTCGTTGGTAATTCAAGTAATTCATGGGTAATTCAAGTAATTTACAAGTAATTCAAGTAATTCTGTAATCACTTTATAAAGAAATCCTGATACGCTTATCACAAATATACGAAAAAAACTAAACTATTGCACTGAAACACAACACACAAGTGTTGATGTGCAATGAACTTCTACAATTGATTTAGTTAGATGTTCTATTCTAAACATATCTCGGAAAAAATAAATATAATACAACTATAAATCAGTCACATTTTGTTTGCATAACAAACTCTTTCGGCATACCCCGAGGCAGACCCTTTTCAAGATCCTGCTCTTTGTTTTCTTCGTTTTGAAACAGCCTTAAATTGCATTAAATGTTTGAATAAATCAGAACAGTAAAAATATAAATATAATTTATTGGACATTTTCTAATGTTTTTAATGAAAATAAGAATAAATAATTTTGAAAATATAAATAACATACTTATATTTTTTTCAAATGTACATGAGAAATATTATCATTGCGATTATTATAAAGGTAAAGTAAAATGTATTTAGCCAAAAAATGTATTTAGTAAAAAAAAAGAAATGCATCGCCCGGGAATAGAACCCGGGCCGCCGAGAATTATTACAACAGTTTTAAACGTATAAGAACTCGTTTAAATTTTCGCACTTTTCGTGTTACAACGCACTCAGGTGCAACTAGGTATTAATATCTAGTTAAGTAATGGATTTCCTTGTACTCCGTTCTGTATATTAATATTATTCTTATAAATTTTAAACCCATTTCACAAGTAATTCATGTAATTCTTAGGTAATTCATAGGTAATTCAAGTAATTCATAGGTAATTCACAAGTAATTCGAGTAATTCACAGGTAATTCATAGATAATTCAAGTAATTCCAGACATTTTGTACACCGTAATTCAAGAGTGGCCAGCCCCTCGGTTCGAGCCCACCCGGGGGCGATAAGAATTTTAATTTCACACAATAGTTATAAAGTACTGCCGAATAGTGCCCTTATCTGAATAAAAAGTAGTCTCGAATGTAGTAACTACACATAACCTTCGTTATAAGCAGTTATAAGCCCTTCGTTATATCACTTTTCGATATAACGGCCTTGTGGAATTATGGTTTTTACCGTCTACAATTTTTCAATATACGGCCAAAAAGTCGAGAAATTCCTTATGGTATGTCTTATGTCATGTATCTCATTCGGAAATAAATGATTCGTTATCATTTCGGCTTGCTGCCTATTTTCCAGAAAAGTATCTCGGCCGTATAGCGAAGTATGAGTGAATTAGTTGCCCTGTGAGTCGAACAGACCGTGACACACATTTTGATGTTATAATTAATTACGTGAGACAGCAATAACCACAGGTAACTTTGTTAATTTGCTATTAAAGTTCTGTGAGACTACCTGAAGTTAGAAAACGTTAAACACGGGAGCTATTCACAATGCAGAGAAGAGTTTCATCCAATGAACATTAGTGAGAAATCTATAATATTCTATAATAGTCAAAATTAATTCTATCGATAATAATAATAGTGAATACAATTTATACCAATGTTCATAAATGTAATCTACATTCTAAGCTACAATATGATACGAATTATACGAACTACAGTCTAACAGTAAATTAGAAGAAACTTCTGTAACACCAACTAGTTTAACTTTTTATTAACTAATATTATACTTTCCAAAGTCGATAGCTACAATAACTTAGGTATACTTTAACTTGGTTTTATTTTAACTTAATATTTATTTAAGAAAAGCATTACACGGAAAACTTCACAACGAATAGCTAATGGATGTGCGTTAACTTTTCTTATTGACAAAGAAACTTGTTTACTAAGATTTTACGTTTATTAAAAACTTTAATTCTCGTTTAGTTAACCTAAAACTTATATTATTTAATTTACAGTACAAATTATAAAATAAAATTATAAGAAAAAAATTCTTTGAAAGTATATTTAAGAATATAGAATAATTTTATTTCTTTATATTTCTTCAGTTGAATTAAACTAATTAGCGTCTAGTTAATAATATATTATCATTAACAGAATTTTAATTGTTTTACATTACTGAAATACATTATCAAATCTTTTTTTTTCTAACTACTGTTTTCAAATTCAAAATGTGGTAATTGAAAAATCCCTGCCTTATTTCAAAAACAACTAAATTGTTTTAAGGCTTTATGCTGTTTTCGTTTCCGCGGTTTGCCCGAAAAAAAGAAGGCACAAAGCTCATTAACTGTGTCTACTCGAATGAACTAACGTTGAATATTTTAACTAAAACTTCATTTTTGCTGCTCGGTCCGTTCATATGAAATCGTTATATATGAGTTCTTTATGATTGCTCGGTAGAAGTCGATTCAGAATGGAGAACATTTTTCTCAATTGTGGATATGCCAGTGAATACAGAATTTCCTGTGAAACGTTACCATTATCTCCGATCAAAGAACTTGATTTCTACATAGCACAGACCCTCGTCAATACAGGCAGCCCTGTGTATTGTCTGAACGAGTCCGTCAAAATATCTTCCATTCGCCATTCTTATCAAGTCATAACTGTAGCGGTATTTGAAATATACTTCAAGGAAAAATGCAGAATACAAACGCAGAAGCTATCATCTAAATTTAGAAAAAAGGTGAATAGTATTAATTAAATACATTTGTAAATACATGATCTGCTACATAGTAATAGTTTCCTGTAGAATATAAACGCATACAAATGTAAACTAACCAGAAAATTTTACAAACGGCAAAAAAGGCAACGAGATTTGAGGCTACATAAACAAAATTGTTTAGAACAAGCTTTCGCGTCATAAAAAAAGCATAAATACTTTAAATAGTTGGGGCTTACTGTTGGAATCTATTAACATATCCGAGTTCTTTAAAACTTTCATAAAGTTTACATTTTCGAAAAAGTAACTGTAAAATTTGTATGAACAAAATTAGTGAATGTTAAACCGACGATGAATGATATATTCGATGCAGAGAATTGATATTTTATATGCAATGACAGGATGCTGGCATTTCTACTTAAAACTCACATATTTATAACGTTTAATCAAATACAAAAGTATACATTTATTATGTATTTATCATCAACTCTTTTTTGCGTTCCACGAACTAATAGACGAATTTAACGTGAAATTTCGATAGGACAAAGGACCTGGGTGGCGTCTATCAAAAGTAACTTGATACCAAGAAAAGAAAATCGTTTTCCCGTGTTCTATGTAACGCATTCGAGTGAGATTAATCTTTGGCGAAGAAAGAAAATGTTACCGAGAAAACCAATACAGCTTAATGCGACATATGTGCTGCGAAATTATATTTTTACTGGCCACTGTAACGCATTGATTATTTATTGATCTATAAACGAGCCAGAAACTGAAACGTTCTTCATGTTGTAAAATAAATTCCGTTCGATATAATCAACTAAATTCAACTTACTTATATTACGTCTTCAAAGAACATTTCTGTTTCTTGATAAATTTACACACTCAACTGCAGAAAGTAAAGATCACATATAAATAACTGGTAATTTTCATTATTATTATCTCCTTTTATCTCAGTTCTGTATAATGAAACATTGACATCCTATCCATTACACTGTCCTGGGATTATTTGAAATATCTTTGTAATTGCTATCTCTACAAGTTTATGTTCCATTCTGCTACGGAATTTTAATAGCTTCAATCCAAGAAGTCATTTTAGAATTGAATTTGTCGCTGACGCAAATGTCTAAAATGTCAAAACAACAAACCTTTATTTTCCTTTGGGAAGCCGCATTGTGAAATTCGGAAATGACACTGCGAAAACATCAAGGACAAAGGATATTTCATCAGCCAATGATAATAAACACGGAAATGAAACCTCTTTCGATAATTACCTGAAATAATCCAATCTGAACTAAAATGAAGCAAAAAATTGCTATATGTATGAAAATTGTCGTAATCCACATGAATTATAAATTGGGGCGTCAGCAGATTATCCCTATACATTATTATGTAAATCCCAAGTTCATACATAGTTTGAAATTTCTACGAAGTTATCGATTCTACCTTAATTCTTGTTAATATGAAAAGACTTATGAGTCGAACAAACTTTGGTGAAATGGATGCCAGCTAATTCTGTAAGCTCTATGCTAATTCTATACATTACATATTACGTTACATTTATAAAACAATAACAGTTGGTACTTCTAATCTCCATATTCTATAATATGAAGTTTATCTGCTAATGAATTTAGACAGTTACGTCAGGGTACATTATTATTTATTGTGCCCTTGAATGATAAACTGAAGCATCATTTGCACAGTTTAGTTCAGTTTTAAGTTAAACGTTTATATTTATATACTCATTTATTTATTACATTAATGAAAGAAAATTTTGTTACAGTCCTTTGAATTTCCTATAAAGTTTTGAGTAGAATTTTAATTATAATCTGAAAATTTTAATTATCTTTTAAATAAGATATAAATCCGGTGAGCTAGTTAATTTGATTAGCTATAAGAAGAAAAGAATATACGAGTGATTAAAACTAAGGTTTCATTTAGCAAAATAATATTATTGGCAAAACACTTCAATGACGTATAATTCGATCTTGATTTGAGTGCCGGCATAACAGTGTCTCTAATTCAATATACGGACTGAAGTTCGTACATTACGGATCTCGCTTATTATATTATTGGACACATACAGGACATGAAATTTAATGTTGACATCTAAGTGCACCAAATACCAGCACTCATACAATCATTCTTGCATGAAGGGTGAACCTTTACAGTTATGCTGGTCCCTGAATTCTACAGCAGATTGTTTATATTAACTGTACGTTATATGTAACTTTTGCTGTTTAAAAGCTAAATGTGTCAGTTGAGAATAACCTAAACATAATACAAACATAGTTTCAGTACCAAACAGAATCATTTACGGGCGGTTAATGCATGTTGTAGTATAATTTTCGTACAATAACATAGGTTCTGTGAAACTGAAGAAAATAATAGTCAACAACTCTACTCCTTGTAGTTTTCATTTATCATCGCAACTTCTTGTAAACTTTACAAATCCATTAGGTGACTCTCTGAAACATCTAGTCACCATCATCGATTACGGAATCATTAGCGTGTGATTCCGAAGTTTATTTGGGTACAACATGACGTGGTCCTACTAACGGGTCCGTACCGAATCATGTTAACATACAAACGTTGTTGCCAGATCAGAGATGTTTTGACAACACATACTGACAAGCACAAAGTTCATGTACAGACTGGTTCAAAATCGCTTTGTGAAACGTGTACCCAGAGCCTCAGGGCTAAATTAGCTATAGCCCTGGGCCACCAGCCATTTTGGGGCGGCAATTTGGTTTGCTATTAGCTAAAACATCTCAACCGGATTAATATTGTCACCGAATATATTACTCTTATATTATCCATTCTATTTTATTTAAAAAAAAAATCTAAATGCAGGAAATGATACAGAATTTTGTCGTATCCTTTATTATGAAAAGCCGTGGAAGAAAAAATAATTTTTACTACATTTTAACGTTACACTGAACCAAAGAAGATCAATGCAATTGTAGTCGGATAAATTATACATTTACATGAAATATATTTTACAAAAAATATATAATAATAACTTCCTTTATTTAGCAACGTTTACTGGTTTACAATCCGTATAAATCTGTATATTATGGTAAATATAATTACATCACAAGTTTCGACCTTGCTGACAGTGTACATATTCGGTCAGTAACCATGCAAATGTCAGCATACTGCGATCTGTGCGTGGTTAATTATTTTTTTAATATTATGCTATTACCTTTATCAAATATCGTGTTTTTAACAAATTCTGAATGTTTCCTGTGTATGTGTATATCATTAATATTCCTAGTAAAATGCGAATAAAAGTCTTTGATATTATATTTAGGATGTATGGACAGCAGAATATATATATATATATATATATATATATATATATATATATATATAAAATGAAGTATTTGACATCAATTATAAAACGATTATTAGTTGTATGAAAAATCCATTGCCAAAACAAATTGTATCTGGTATACGCATATTTACTGGACGTATTTAGATGAGTGATATTATCTTCCTTTATGTTTTTATATAAATACTAGTTACAAAACATTTAGGTACGTTATTGTTACTTTGTGTAAACTTTAAAATGTCACATAGTGGAATATTATTAGTATTTGTAGCAACATGCAGTGTGCTATGTTTCGCAAAAGTGAATATTTCAATATTTGATTGTTAAATATTTGTTAAATAATTTTTGTTTCAGCAAAACTTCGAACTTATCCTTGAACATGTGGAAGTAACCGATGTAAATCCAGAAGTAATAAAAATGGAGCACAGAATTACTAAGTTTAATCGAACTACTAAAGCGTTCTCTTGTAATATTACTCTGCCTAAAGATTGTGGGTATGGTATAACAGTAAGTGTTGTACAACAAGAAACACAACTTTATTTAACATTTGCATATATATATATATATATATATATATATATATATATATATATATATCACACTATTATCACGTACATATGTATTCCAGGTGGCAACTTAAGGATATGCACTATATAGTAACGAGTATAGACCAGTACCAGTCACATTCACACGCAGTATATGTGACTGGCTTAAGATGGAATATCTTTGGATCAAAAAACAAGTAGACAAACATAGCGACAAGTTCTTTAATGAGTGCCCAATTCGTGCTGTAAGGGGGATAATTATATAACATAAATTTCGTTTAGTTGACTGTGTAAATGTTTCCAGGGATTTTATTATATGAAAGATTTTACATTGAGTAGCGCCGATATTCCTGCTCTTGTCAATTTACCTTGGAAATCATTTATGGTCGATGTGCGGTTTTTTTACGAAGGTGCAAGTTTCATGACACTTAAAATATATACAACACTGGACCACGATTTTGAATTGAAAAAATCTGGTTAAATACAAATTATTGTATAATAACATAAATTATTTCAAAAAATAATAAAAAATATTTTTATTGTAAACATTCATAACTCATTTTTTGTTGTCCAGTTCTGCTACCGTATATACTGGAGCCTAAGATGACCATTAAAATCCATAAAAGAGTGTAACTTCAACAGCGTAATTTAATTACAGTGTTCTACATAAAGAATGATTTTACAAGTGTTACAAATAAACATGGAACTGTTGAAATGTGCTTGTAAATTAGTTCTTTGCGTTTGCAGTGAATACAGTGTAAGAAAACAAAAGGTGCAAGAAAGTGAAAACAGAATCAAGAACTAGGCAAAAGGCGAACCTGTCTGTAAACAAGTCGGGGTAAATTAATGAGCTACATACCACTTACGAACTACTCACGAACCTTCACGAACTTTTCCGAAATCTGACGTAACACTGTACTGTTTGTGAACTAGTCAACAACACATCTATAAAATATAAATCTGTCTCGAAAAACGGTTTTAGTTCAGTAAATAATTAACATACGTTCCTACAAGGATTTTACACTTACTATTTTATTTTGTTTGTTACATTCTAGAATAATGTTATAAAATATTCGGTATAATAGATTACATGTTCAAGGAACTCAAACGTTAAATTGATAGATACAGTGTCTAGATAGTACAACAACAACAAAAAAACAGTGAGATTAATATTTTGATTTTAAAAAATCAAATGAGCGCGTAACGAACCGATGTGTAAGTCGTCATGAGACCACACGGTATATAAATTAGGACAAATTCTACATTTGCCATCAATTATAAAAATATTATCCATTGTATGAAAAATCCATTGTCAAATCAAATTAAACCCTATATATATATATATATATATATATATATATATATATATATATATATATATATATATATATATATATATATATATATATATAAATGCAGCATTTGCCATCAATTATAAAACGATTATCCGATGTATGACGAACCCATTACCAAAAAAAAATTAAACCCGATATATATATATATAGTTACGAAACATTTACGTTATTAATGCTTTGTGTAAATGTTAAAATGTCACATAGTGGAATATTATTAGTATTTGTAGGAATATGCAGTGTACTATGTTTCGCAAAAGTGAATATTTCAATTCTTGATTGTTAAATACTTGTTTAATAAATAATTTTTGTTTCAGCAAAACTTTGAAATTATTCTTGAACGTGTAGAATTATCCTATGATCCAGAAATAATAAAAGTGGAGTACAGAGTTACTAAGTATAATCGCACTTGTAAAGCGCTCTCTTGTAATTTTACTCTGCTAAAAGATGTGGAGTACGAGCATAATGTAAAAGTAAGGTAACTTTAGTTCATAATCATACATATTATTACGTACATATGTGTTCCAGGTGAAAGTTGAAGTATTTGAACTGTATAGTAACGAATATAGACCAGTACCGCTCTTTTTTACACGTAATCTTTGTGATTTCTTTAACATGGAATTTCTTTGGATCAAAAAAATAATTGAAAAAAACAGCAATAACCATTTCCCTACAACATGTCCAATCCGTGCTGTAAGTTGTGGTACATGAGATGAGTTTCGTTTGTTTATTGTGTAAATATTTCCAGGGTAATTATAATGTGAAAGATTTTGTACCGAATGGTGCCGATTTTCCTGTTGCTGCCAATTTTCCTTGGAAATATACCATGTTCCGTTGGCGTTTTTTTTTCAATGATGCAGTTTTCATAACCTTTGATGAATATATGACATTTGACCATGATGTAGAATTGAAAAGATTGGGTTAAATCATGATGATTGTATAATATTTTAAAAAGTAATAAAAGATATTTTTCATGTAAACTTTTTTAGTCGTCTTATATGGCAGATGTATAAAGACAAGATGCCTAACTTCATACTTCATTAATAATAGTAATAAGAAATATAATGATTTGATTTTGAACTGTTCGAAATCAAGTTAACAGAATTGACTACAAGATTCTTCTCTTACGGCAAGCTGTGAATATTTTTAATTCATGAAACACTAAGTCACGGACATTTTGGATCGTGAAACTGGTCCGTAATTTATTGTTTTCATTACCGTAATCTACAGTTGGGTCGTGGTTGTAGACAAGTGTTGATTAATCTAGGGATACACAGTTACTACGGGCCTACAGTTAATGGGAAGTGACGTTTGTACCGACTACCATCGCTGAAACACACACATACATGTATTATTCAGTTTGAATGATTTGTTCTAAATACAGTGTGACGTGGTACCACAAGTCAACCTCTAATATGCGGTTTGTTTAATCTTCAATTAGGAGAATTCTATAACAAAATGTCAGAACTTCTTAAATATATTTCCATCAAAATTATATCGAAATATCAAGAAATAAAAAATATAATACATACAGTTACGATGATTTTTTAAACAAATATCTCAATGAACAAATTTCAAATCCCTTCTGAATAGAGAATAAATGTTAATAATAACAGATGCTAAGGAATCCTAGAGGCATAAACAGAATATCACATTTATAATAATTTACATAACACATGATCTATTCCGGTTACGCACAAATATTAATCGGGTTAAGGCCGGATAAACAGTGATTAATGTACAGACGTGTTGTAACTTGGAACATTAATTAAGAATAAGTTATAGAACCAAGGCCCTCTATACCGAGGGAGTTCATTAATTATTTATTTACTTGCTTCTATTAATCCGTTAAACCAGAATGCTAATGTCATTGTAGACAAAATTATTTGCAGGGATCAAATATTCACGGGATATTCAAAGGTACTTAATCTCAGTTATACATATTTAAAATTATCAAGTAATGTTCGTAATTACACTTAATAATTAACGGGGAATTGTTGCAAATGTCCTAAATAAGATCTACATTTGTATATAATTACGTTTATGTATTTTCACCTTGACAGAAACCATTCTGTAGATTCAGTCAAACATGTAGTAAGCTTTTATGATCTTTACATGATTGCTGTTCTATTTCAACAGTTCAGAAGCTTTTACTACACTACTGAATAGAGCTTATTGGTACTGAAAGCCACATCCAGCTATTCTCTATTTAGTATTGGGCTATTTAACATATTCCATTAGCGGTAACAATCGGGATTAATTTGTTGTCGGTTTTGTTCATTGTTCCGGAACGATAAATTCGGACGTGTGGTATTGTAGGCCTGACAAGATTCTCTTGCAATAACTGTACACTTCCGAATGAACCTGAGCTGCGTGTTACGCATGTGGATAGCTAATTGGAGAAGTTTAGTTGTGAAATCACTTTAACCTATAATCTGCCGTCATCCACGATCGTTAGCTATTCAGGGATTCCATAGCCAACTCCAGTTTTAGAGCTCCTTCCTGACCGTCATGCATGTCAGGCGTACCAACAACCAACACTTGAACTTGTATAATAATGGCAGAATTTTTAACGAAACACCTAGTTCATTTATTTAGCTGAACAATTTTATTATACAATTGTGCTGTACAAATTGACTATTCTATTTTACGTTTCATTATTAAATATTTGAAGAGAGGAAAATGAGTATTTTATTACATTGTATGCTGTAGTTATTTTCAGTTTATCTATAGCATCGTGCAAAGATTTCTAGGGGAATTTATTGAAAGATTTCACATTTTACTATGGAATTAACATCGCTTGTTTCATCCATCGGAAACAAATTCAAACTTGCTGCATGTAATATAAATGTAGTTAAATTTTATACGCAAATGCTACACGCGAATCTATTTGATGGAAAAATAAAACAGTACATAAACCAGTAGTCATTAACCATATAAGTTCTAGTGCGAAATATGAATAATTCACGGTTGTAAAATGATACTAAAAATATTTTATTTTCACATAATATATTGTTTGATAAAAGTGATTTTTCCTTTAATAAAACAATTTGCCAAAAAGGCTTTCCTCTTCTACGATCACTGGCAAGTTCAATTATTCTCTTT
Organism: Carabus problematicus; assembly: GCA_963422195.1. Lineage (NCBI taxonomy): Eukaryota > Metazoa > Arthropoda > Insecta > Coleoptera > Carabidae > Carabus > Carabus problematicus. Next base: position 2,192,192 of record OY728583.1, on the reverse strand, counting down.
ACGGAGAATAATTAATTTCGAGAGCAGAACCGCGTTAATAAAAAATTTAACGAAATGCTGTGTGTATGGGAGTGAAGTGAAATTTCGACCAGTGGAAGTTATGTGGAATAATAGCCCCTAGTAATGGGGGTAACTTGTACTATCGCGTCGCAAAGATTACACCAGATCGTTGCACAAATTAAAGCAAAACCCTTTTGAGACAATTACACTAACTTACACTAGAAAGAGTACGATTATTTTTCGAACCCCCCCCCCATAAAATGTACAGTACTTGAGTTCTAATTGCGCAATGAAGTGTTAAATTATATATTTTATTACCGAAATCCACATGAAATTACTTCGTGTCCTAAATCGAAAAAAATAAACCTTTTTTTCACTTTCTTTTTATATTTAAAAAAATAATTGTTAACAATAAATAAAATTACAGGCTGATAAGTAAAGCAAGATGAATAAAAATGTATTAATTTATATTTTCTATAGTTATTCCGTAAATGCAAACACGATTTTGCCTACAAACATTTGCTTAACAATTAGTGAAACAGGCGTAAACATTTGGAACAAGGGAACGAGCTTCGCAAGTTATTAAGTTTGCAAGAAGTTAATACGTTTAGCTTATTTTAGAACTTTACACACTGGTTCCAAACCCCCAAGAATGACAAAGTTATTCAAAAACAAAACAATGGCATAATTAGTTCAAATATGTATTTGGCATTAACAGTTTTTGTTTTCTTTCTCTTTAGTACTACTACTAAATTCACTAACAAAATAAATGATTCAATAATGTAGCATAAAATAAATATGACAAGAAAAGCAAAGATTTTATTTGTTCGACGGCGTTGTAAAAATATTCATTTGTTTTTATTCGAATGCTATTACAATCATCTTATTATAATATAGCACTAAGGTCCTGCTGCTGCTTTTGCTCCGCGCCTGGTAGCGTTTTCATTGGGCGTTTTGTTGACAAAAGCAAAACAGACCAAGCCGACTATAAATGCAAGAGGCGATGTGTTGTGTATCTGTCAAATCACTATTTTCTGTCATTGTCGTCGAACGAAATGACATTTAATTAAATAGAGTTTTATTAAAAGTGTAACGACATATTTAAAGGTAAGTAAAAATTTGATATTTAAAATATTTATGAAATGACCTGCATTGAAATCATATTAAAAATATAAAATGTCAACAACAAAAAAATTAATAAATATTTCAAATGGATTACGTAACTGAAGGTTTCTTTTTGCATATCCGTAATTAATATTTTTCCGTCCTGTGACGGGCATTTAACCTAGTTGTTATATAAAACTCAATTGTGTAAAATTACATGAAAAATAAAATACTATGCATGTATTTTACCCAACATGCACTTGAGAATGACAGATGTAAAAATTATCTCATTTCGTATGCTATTATACGCCCCCGTGACGAGCTTTAAGCTGTCAGATAACAGCCGAAGAATAGGTGGTTCTTCTTATATACTCCCGCTGTACCCTTTATATAATATTGCTATTCTTTATTTTAGCATTCTACAACGTATATTTAAAGAATTTCCAACGTGAAATTAATGTTTAAATATAATTTACCTTTTCTGCGCACATAAACATTAAATGTTTGCATGATATGTAGGTTTGAAATGCATGTGTTGATAAAATATTTAAAAATAACACACGTATCAATTTTCTATTGAAAAATCTACACGTTCAGCCACCCGTACTGCAAGCGTGCATAACGGGTTGCGTCTTATTGAGTAGTCTACTCGTACATCCTCAAACAGCATGAGTCCTTCGAAGTTCAAAATACAATATTTGTTAACGCCCGTGCTTTCAATAAAATAACACGCTCTGAGACGCTTCACTGAACTTATGTAAATATACAGTGTGTCGTAAAATAGTTAAACTTTTTCTGTCAACAACATATAACACGATAAAACGAACTCTCAACAAACGAAACATTTACTTTGTTTTATTTTTTCATTAATTTCACAAACAACTATATAGTTTCCTCCACATTGGAATATTTTAATTATTAAATACATAACTGAACAAACGATTACATATTTGTCGTGTATGATTTTACTCGTTATTTACAAAGCATTCAAGCAAAAATACGCAATCGCAATTTGTTTGTTTGTGTTACGTTGAACTTCCCCATTGAGTTGCTTTCGTGATTATCCAAATCCAGCTACAGTTATATTCAATAGGCCCTCAGTTTGTTTTCGAAATAAATACAGGTGAAATCAAAGTGTTCACATTTAATAAAATGTAAAAAAAATAAACATTCACTTCATTGGGTGAACAAAAGTCAAAACGTCGAATGTATTTTTGTTCATTTTATTTCAGATTCCAATAAAATATCAATGCGGAAATAACCACGGCTCTTGCATGAAGGGAAATGTCAAAGTTCACTGTGATATTCTTCGTACAGGAGTATATTTAAATTGCAAATCAGACTCAGCAACCGTTTGGAAATAAAGTTGCAGTTCCTTTTTCTAAAACATCTTGCTGCTCGCTATAAATACACGTCTATTTTTAAAACATGCTGTATAAATCATTAATAAGCTCAAACTTTATTAATTACAAGATAAAATTACATAATCAATGTTGTTACATAGTCTTTTCTAATTTAAATATATAATGCATCTTTTGATGAATTTCCATGCTTTGAAGTATTACTTTACTGTAGAAACACTAAGATGCAATTTATTTACATCAATCAATCCAAAAAGTTCTTGAGACGGCCGATATATTTGCAACACGTCCATCTATTACCAAGCTTACGATAGAAAAAAAAAATGATATAACATTCCTGCTGAAGTTTAAGGATAGAAAAATGTGATAATATTACCGCAGGAAATGTTCAGATTTAGATAAGCTTCCAGCGATTTGTCACAGCCCAAAGATGTATCAGAATCTCAGTGGTCGATTCTATATTATATATTTTTTTTTCTACAATACATTTGCAACACACATATACAATAATTCTTCTTTTTAGACTGACTATTTCATATTTATTACTTTTACAAACAAAAATAAAAAACCGGAACGAAAAAAATTACGATAAAATAATAATTCAGTAAGCGAACAAACTATATTTAAAATGGTTGTGCTAGTTGAAAGATTGTAAAAAAAGTTAATTTAAACCCGTAAAATATTGTCCTTTTTCCTGATGCTATTTAGATTAATTACATGCGCAGCGAACAAAAACTTACTGGCATGCATTATGAATATAAATTGTGCTCATTCGTCCTACGTTAAAAGTTCGCATGTACAAAGTTCATTAAATTATAACAGGTCGCGCACAGTCATTCACAACCAACCTCCAATCATCACTGATCATAGCCAGGGCCGTCCTAAGATATTTGGCGCCCGTGGGCTACTAACAATAATGCGCCCTTCTTCATAAAAATAAGAGCCCATATATATATTCCACTGCATTTTTTTTTAGCTCTTAACAAGCAAAATTGGCGCCCCAGGGCTTAGCCCATGTAGGGCTGCCCTGATCATAACTCTGATATGCTTTAAATCTAAAACCACATTTCGCAAGTTCGATGATACTGGGAGAAATAAGAATTTCAAGGACTTGGGAAAATGGGTCAACATTTTTGCGTAAATATTTCTGAATCCCTTGTCGATACTCCGTGAAGCATGTGCGAATTGTCGTATATCATACGAAGGTCTACTTTTTAGTTATTCATTAGTCTGTATATACATCCAACCAGTTGAAAATCATCGGTTCAATTGAAATGACTTGATTCTGATCATACATATTTCATAACCACATTGTTATCGTACAACGATGTAAATCATTTGAATTAATTTCAATTTCAACCTGTCTGTATATTGATTCATCCCATGCGAATGCATAAACGTAGATGCAATGAAAAATTTAAACGGAATTTTAAAGTATACAATTTATAGCAAACATTATAGTCGAGTAATTTGTGCAAAAATGGTGAAATGACGTGACACTCTACCCTCAATTTTCAAGAAAATATTGAAAATGTCAAACGTGACGAGCGTCTTTTCAGAAGAATCGAGTTTTAAAGTGTAGTCTGGATGTTATATGAATCCACGAACAAGTTTAGCAGATGCACAATTCGGGTTTAAAATGTATAAAAGCATCTTCAATATATTTTATATATCTTGATATTATTCTTAATAAATAATATTTTGTGAATTCAATTAAAAATATGTTCATTTGCTTGTACATTTCATCCTAATGGATCCGTCAGAATTTTAAAAACGCGGTGTTCTTCTGAATTCCAAATTTTGTAATTAATGAACGGAATGGATTAATATATTCCAGATACGTATCTACAATGTTATTCCGAGATTTCAATTTGAAGGTCGAACAAAAATCTTTATCTTGCTACATTTAACAAATTTTTTTCCAAAGCACTTTGCCGTTGCTAATCTAACGTAAACACAGAAATAAATGGAAATTATATGAAACCAATTAAAACACTGTAAAACAATATATTTCTTATAGTAAGTACACAATGAAAATATAGCTAAATATTTAATATATTAACTAGCAAAAAAAAAACAGGGCATAAATGAGTAAAAAGTAACTCCCTTGAAATACCTAAATACTTATAAAAACAAAAGCCAGTCTTTTCCGTCGTAGATAATCCGTACGACGATATTAAAAAAAGTAATCTGTCACATTGTTTCGCGTGTATGGTGAGTTTTTTTAATCAGACTGTTTTCTGATGCGCATTCCGGGTCCTGTGTGAACAAGGCTTTAATTACTACCGAGTAAAAACTGACAGTCGTGTGAAAATGAAGCAACGAAAATCCGCCTCGCAAAGTCCGTTTTGCATTTCACAAAGTGCGAGAATTTTCAACATTTCCATGGCACTAAGTGCTAAGTGTGATTGTGCTACTTGAACTGAAAGGGAGCACAGATTTTTTTTTGAACATTCGAGATAACCTCAAATTGTCGCTTCGTTTTCAGTGAGAAGAAAAACTAATTCTACGTTAATATTTCTTATCTATAATTTTATTAAATTTGCGCAAACAATTTACTCTATTGAATTGTTACTGTTATGGTTGTAAAATTTTTGTTTGGCAAATATTGTAAATGAATTAGAGACAAAATTACGATAACCTGCTCTACAAAGCTGTCAAAAAAATTACAGGTTAGTTCATCATTTTAGTCGTTTCTAATCAATATATAAGTGCATATAGTGCAAATATAAAATAAAAGAATGTTCTTTCCTGTCGATAAATCATGACACAGTGCTCCAACGCATGTATTACTCACGATTTTGGCAGCACAGATCTCACAGTTCATTGAATATTGATCACACGGTACATTTATTGGCCATGTGCAGATTCCAGTTACTACACTGTAGTGAATTTAAACACGACATCAGTGGAACATGAATGCGAAGAAATTGGTTTCTTTAAACATTACGTGGATACATTTAAATAAATTAAAATAAAAACGTTATTTCATTTGAATGCTGCGAGTCGAGGTCAACGTTGATACATAATTCAATTACTCGGTAACTTTTCAATCCGGAAATGTACATAATGAAATTAGGTACCACTTAGAAAGAGTGAGAACAAAAATGGGGTATATTTTAGAAAATAATGTACCATACTTCAGCGGAGATTTGATTACAATTTTGTCGACACCGTGTCTACCCTTAAATTTACATTTCAGGTCGTACGTGCAATTACATTTTCCCTTTGAAATATTAAACTTTTAGTACAACAATTCTTCCTCAAATTTTCCATACGCCATATATACATATATAAAAATCAGACAAAATTTGATTTAAAACTGAAAATGTAGTTTAAATAAAAACTAATCTCTAACTAACATTAATAGATAAATTCATTTACGAAGGTTCAAGTTATACTGTATTGTAAATTTACAGTTTAAGATGCAATGTTGAAGACATTTGCGTCTGAAGACTTTGACAAAGCCGTGCCCTTTGTATGTTAAAATGAACTAGCATTTTAAATATATTCTCATGTGTCGTAGGCATGAATGCAATAGAAAATTAGCAACGCTTTGAAGAGAGGTGAAAATGACGGACCAAGTATGAAATAGTCGAGGATAGTTGGAAGAGAAAACCACGAAGGAAAGAAAGAGTGACGTATAGGAATGAAGAAAATAAAGAGAGCCAGAGAGATTGCGGATGAGAGGATTACACATTAAAGAGTAATAGACTGGTACATGTCAAGGAGTGCCGATTTAACGTTTTTCCTCGACGTGCAGCTCGCTAAGACTCCTGAGGATTAAACACAGACCTAATACCACGTCTCTAAGGAATCTCGCGGCACAAGCTGCAGGAAGAAACGGACAAAAATTTCAGCTTGAATCGTGCCGATTTCAAATATAAGTGAAAATAATGACACCCTTTCAGAGGAGAAAATAAATGTGATGACATTTTCACCAACTATTCCTAGCACTTATAAATTCGCCAACTTATTTCTTATTATCCAATATTACATACTAAACAGAGTAACTGAAATTTTACTTTCCAAGTTAATAATATTTCATTCGGATTCAAAAAATTAACCCGTAGATTCGTATGAATGAAAAGACTATTAATAAAACATACTGCTGGATTTTTTATATTTTTTTCACTACCATCGCTGTCCATTTTTCCTGTGACGACCAATCAAAACGCAGAGGTGAATATTGAATCGAACAATAGAATACTAATGAAAGTGGAATCCGACAAACAAGTACACCAATCTGAATAAATAAAAGGCTGGGCAAAAGCAATAAGATACAATCAGAAAAACAAAACAAGCGGATGAATTGTATTTGCATCGTGTAACACAAATTCCGTGTCATGTTTGACAATTCTGTTCAATCAAATATACTCCATAAATATTATTTTTATATACATCCAATGTCCACGTGTACGAGTTTTATCGTTTTACTAGCGGTTTCGAACTGGTATTATTCAAATGAGGCTTTTTTAACTGTATTTGATCAGTTATTCAATCATGAATCATGATGCAACTGGCAAAATATTATAAAAATAATAAATTAAAATCGGTTTGCTAGATATGTATCAAATAAAATCACAAATGAAACTGTGTTTCCCCCCCCCCCAAGATTTAAATTAAGTTTTGGCTGATGCAATAATAATTTATATTGCATCATCTTGCAGAGCTCGTAAAAAAATAATCCCAGCGAGAATATGCTATAAAATGTTGGTGTTAAAATTTCAAGCTGTAACAAAAGTGCATTTCCAACTAGTTTGCAACTTATTAAATTTTGCAAGTTTTTTTTTATCGAAGACCTAGATTGTAAATTTTAAAAATGAAATCAATAAGTCCTCTTCGTTGAATTCTTCATCATCCGTAAATTACATGTTAGATAGTATTTATTAAGAGCATGTACTTTTCCAAATCATATAAGAAAACCATTCTTAGTAAAAATTCGCTTCTAAATCGTAAATAATTTGATATCTTTAAATTATACAAACGAAATACGCTGTAATGAATTAACACTTGTAAAACTAAATCAAAATTATTATTCAGTTGAAATAAAACTCATAATTGCGACTATAATTGCCGAGTTACAGGCTTCGTTTGAAGATTAGACCAGTAAGGTGAATATTTCGGAGTTAGTTTATTACACAAATTCATACTGTACTAACTGTTAATGTCATTAAGTAATTAACAGATTATTCCAGAGCTTACATCAACGGTAATACTCTAAAGCTGTTGTAGGTAATCCAAGAAAATAACTGAAAATATTACCGAGTAATTTAAATATTAATAATATATTCTAATTGCACTGTTTCCTATACATGAATATTTTAAAAGATAATAACAAAATTTTGATACTACCAACAGTCTTTAAGGGCTTACAGATATTAAATTTCACAAGAAGACGCAAGGATACTTCAAGTAAAAGATTAAGGTCGATAAGTTTCTGCGCAAATTTATTCAAAATCGGGTCTATGCATTTTATTACAGAATTAATAATTTAGCAAAGTTCAGTGAAGACAATGTTTGATGAGAAAATTGAAAAAAAATCGTCATTTATATATGAAATATTAAATTCGATAATACGTTAGCATTTTTATTTCTTATATTTCATTCATTATGTATCCTTCATTAAAACCGTAACAATTAGATGCAACTTGATATTTCTAAATAAGTTCCATACAATATTACAGAATTAATTTGGAAACACATTCAGTTATCTTACAGACATGTAGAAAATCATGATATGTATTTATTTAATGTAAAATAAAGCTCTGTTTCCATTATCTGCGTTTTATTGTCCGTTTGCGAACTTGACGGTTAAGTCAGACAAAAAACGTCGACATACGAAAAACTGCCGACAACAGCGCCACTTGCAACTGTGTGTGTGTGTGTCGCTATCACAGACGTGACAAGCTAAGACAGCGTATAAAATGGAACATTTCCGACACCAGAAGCAGCAAGGACCACGGTGTAAGATTTATAGTAGCATGAAAAGAGCAATCATACCAGTCTCACTATAGACGAAGGTTATATTGTTTTTGCGAATGTAAAAATTATACCCTTTCATCCTAAACAAACACGCCCTTCTTACAGTTCTGTTGACACCCCCCCCAATGGTTAAAGCCCGCTGAGGCGTGGGGCCAGCAACCTTAATCCTGACACATTTCCCAGTGATAATTTTTTTATTTGCAAAAAAATCTAAAGATATAATTCACAATTTTTTAGCACGAACATATTTTCCGTAGGATTACAGCGTCTCATAACCTATGATTTTTTTATCGTAACATTACACTGTTTTAGTAGATATAAACGTGTGTTTTATGTTTTTTGATCAATCATGGCGTTAATGGACAGTGAAAAAAAAAAGCTGCTGAGTAAAAAAATGATGAAACTAACGAACAGTGCGCAGAATCTACTTTTGCATGAATAAACTTTTCAATATGTATTATATAAAATCACACATTTTTCATGATTCATCAAGCACACATTTTTTTGAATGTAGTAATAACGATAAAACATATTTCATTTAATTTAGATACACGTATATATCTACGAGTAGATATTTCATATTGAGAATGTAATTTTTCTTTCATCGCATATATTATACTCAACAACTAAGAAAGATCTGAGGAAAATATCAGATATTAAATATTGTTCATATTATTTTTTTGAAAAATATAAGCATTTTTATTCCACATTGTAATTTCGATAAAATATACTACGTATATGACATAAAGTACAGTAGCTTTTTTGACGACAACCGTAAACACAAAATACTAACCTGAATATAGAGAACAACCTTGCACAATGCATCACCCATAAACCACGTTTCCGTGACGTCCCACAGAACTGTCGGCGGTAGACAGAACAGTATAACCATGAAGTCAGCAACAGCCAGGTTCACAATGAAGTAGTTGGTCACCGTGCGCATACTGTGATTTCTATAAACAGCGACGCACACGAGCGCGTTACCGACCAGTCCAATCAAGAACACCATCGAGTGTAAAACAATCAGTAGCCACTCGTACGAAGTGGGAAACATGTAGTCATCAATCATACTCAAGTAATCCTCATCGGAGATACAGTAATCGTTACTACAATTTGTATTATTTAAACCCGTCACATCGTCGAGTAAAAGTTCGTTATCATAGTGTGACGTCACATTCGCAACGGTTGCATTTGTTTCGCGCTTGCGCACTATCTTCACACCGTAACGGTCACTGCGATGACGCGTACTGTGCACGTTGTTCTTTTGTTTGTTGTGTATATTGTTATTGTGTTTCGATTTCGCATAAATGTTCGTGTCGTTCGTGTGCAGAGTGTTCCCATTGAACTCGGTAAGTTTACGTTTCGCAATAAGATTCGTATTAGTCGTGTGTTCGCTGCTATTCGCACGTCCACTCACTTCAAAATGACCGTCATTATTCGACGATTCCATTAGTTTAGTGTCCGATTCGAACGTAACGAGTGTCTTTATCGATGTAACGTTTCGTGCGTTTATAAAATTTACGGAAGATATAAAAATAACAATAAGAATCACGCCGGTAAACTTTGCCAATGCCATGATGACAATTTTAAGGTTAGACGCGGTTAGACTTATTTCTCGTGCAATGTTGAAACGCCGTGTACGTTGATTGTTATAATTAGTTTATGGTACACAATTTCCATGCTCATTTTCTTCGGTTTCCTCGACTGGAATGTCGCCACTAAGCAGTCGCTTCCGTTATTTGAACTGGAACTTCTGGAACAAATAGAATCTAATGTTAGAAGACGGGCATACACGGTAATTGTAATTAATATAGCATACGAATTACTGTAACCATTGTCCTTCATTAACATGGCTTCCTGTTCCACTATGATGTTGGAAAATTCAGTTTTCTACTTCAAACGCCCTTTCAGCACTACTCTAATTATCCTCTATTAAGTTTTACATTCTGCAAAATGCAATTGGAGTTTCAAATATAGCACATGGAAATTTAATAATGTATACATATTGCTATTATGTAAAAAGGAATTTGAACTACGTTCACAAATTTGTCAAACAAAAAATAAACTAAAATGAGGAAAATAATCTACAATTCTAATGGAAAATATTGAAATGTCAGCAAAAAGATCACACAAAATCAATTTCAATAAAAAAATGTATATTTTAAAACGTAATATTGAACAGTTTTGAAATACAATAGTTATTATAATCTGTAAACTATAGGTTATTATAGAAAATCATATATTTTAAATAAAAACTAATAGAAATGCATAATACGAAAAACCTTTTCAAATGCTAATATGAATATTCAGATATTGTAGATAAAATATTCGATTTCTTTTCTCTCCTTAACAAAACCTGTTCGACATTTTAATATGTTTCGTCTGCGCATTAAGGATGAAACAATAAGATTGTATTATAATTAAACACATACACACTAACGGTAGAAGATACAAGCCATTGCAATTAATTTCTGGCTAATCTCTAGATACTTGGGATAAAATTCATGGCGTCGTTTTCAAAAAATACAAGCTACCCGTTGATATTTATTATCGTTGGTTGTTATACGCAAACAGCGCTTTGTAAAATCACACACAGTTTAATGTACGTAATTAATGCAAGCAGAGTGGAATAATCAACTGGAATTTACACATTTCCGTTTCTAGAGTAACGTTATTTCTTAACGTTGCTATACCAACTATAAGAGACTATTCGTACACTTTCATTCGATGCAAATCGCATAACAGATCAACTCTATTATTGTTCTGGCGGTTATGATTTGTGAACTTTATGCGCTAGTTTACGTTTATGTGGAAAGGCATAAAAGATAAACACATATTTCACGTTCCATTTGCATATATTTCAATAGATAATACCAGTCAGAGAGTGTAAAATCAACGATGTCTGCCGGATCTATATAAACATGCTCAGTTCGATGCAAATAAAAGGGGTTATATCACATTTATATCATCGCATCTGAATATAGCCATAAGTTCGTTCGATGCATATTGACTTTCGAACCAATTAAAATATGCCGTCTAGTCTGCAGCCTGGTAGATCGAAGAGTGCACTGCTTGTCACGTTTGTAACAAGTTCCGGTTTTGCATACTGAACAAGACATCGAATATTTATCGAATTCCTTCAGTACTCTGAACAGAATCCGCTTTGAAATGTCTGAAAACAAACAGCAAATATTTTAGAAAACAAAATAGTTTTATTTTACTGTTTGATTATGGTATAAAACGGACTACCAATTTTATTTATTTGCAGTAATCAGTTTCAGTTCAACGTTACACTTATTTTTTGCTCTTTTGCCGTATGGAAATTAGATACGACAATGTCAAGAAACGCGATTCATTTCACAAGTAATCTGATCCAATAGAAAGGAAACATTATGATAGGAAACAAAATGGTGAAAGTCTTAATGAATGTAGGTTCTTCAAGAACGATCAATATTTCAACTAGGAATGATAAAATATTTTAGATATACATTATTCATTCTACTTGGAATTGGACTGGCAAGTTTCTACTAAAGTTTCTTCTATTAAAACTCAAGGGAAAACAAATCTATGATCACATTACGTAATAGTGGAAAAAATGTCTGGTAGAATTTGTGATATTCTTTCGCAAAATGACCTTTGCTCCCAGTTAGGGAACTTTTATGTCCGAATAGATTGTTGCTGGACCCAAAGAAGGGTCGACGACGATGCTTGGAGAAGAATTGGATATATCACTTGAAATTGCGGCTAAAATCTCGAAAGCGATTCAACAAGACAATTTTCTATTTCAGAACCTACACTCAACTGTCACTAACTGATATTGGAGCGAGCACCGAATGAATCAAGATATCATACTTTTCTAAACATCTAGATTTTCATATATTTGTACAAATTATATAAAATCTTATAATTTCTTTGCATAAAATAGTAAAACAATGTACCATATCTACTCTTTTAATAAATAAATAAAAAATCTGTATTTTTCGTTACCCTCAATCCTGACCATCTTATCCATGCATAGTTCAGATAATCGAAATTCTACTGAACATACAATGTACAAACTATCATGCTATGTGTCAACTGTATGTCTGAACTTTTTAATCCGTTTTTGGTTCGTTTACTAACTTTAATCCATAGGTTGCTGCAATTCGAATATTATGAGAATGCCTTCAATACTTCACATTCCGAAACCAGGACATAGTTGAGAACGTCTCACAAAGGGATTTTTATCCTAGAACTTTGCTATCCAGTTAGGTATTTGGATTTCGTAGGTACTTATGGCTCGTATACTCACCCAGTTTTATAGTACTTTTAACGGAAACGTACTCGAAAAAGCGGGTTGTAAAAACGATCTAATGCTTACCTCACCGTTATAGAGATAGTGCTCCGAAACAGCGATCTCAAAAAGCTCACTCACCCGGCTTTTCTTAAATTCTAAAAAATAGCGCTATATTATCAATGATTCGTTATAATGCGATTTTTTTTTTCATGAAGACCTAATTTTTGAAAATGAGGAGAGGAAGGAATTTCTTACAGATTTCTTAAAATGACCGTTTCGTTTAGAGCTTATTTTGAAATAGTGCTGGGAATATTAAAATGAACTGTACAATACGTACAGACGAGTTCAATTCACCAAATTGTATTAATAATGAACTATGTAGTTCATAATTACGGCAATGTCCCCGTAATTAGTATGCTAATTCATTCAGTTAATTGTCATAACACGTAAAACAATTTAAGCTTGTTGGTTTAAGTGTCGTAAAGCGTATATCATATCATCACGCGTAAATATGATAATGGCACTTAATTATATTTAATAAACACGTTGCTCCATCCAATCTGTGACATGTATTTCGAGCGGAGCACGTGCATTGAATTTCATTTTTCTATCAAGCGAAATGGATCTTGAATCCCTTCCTTACATGATAGTGTAACCATTATGTGGAGATTCATCATTGGCTCTGATCATTTGAAATATCCCACAATCGTTATAATACTAATGCCTGATTGTTAAGCTGTGATTCAATTCGAAAATCAAATAACTCAAGATTTGTGATTTACTCTCTGGAATTAATCCCAGATTCGGTTCCAAGACGCAGAATCAATTGATTTGTGATGAGCAATTCATTGGCACACAAATAATTGACAACAAATAAATTTTTATTTTATTCTAAAATCATTGGTTCTCGAATTAAATCACGTTTGAACACTTTGGCATAAAAAGGACAGACCAATGATACATATAAACGTTTTTAGCTCATCGACCTCCTGTCGAAGAGCTATAGTGTTCGGTACGATGTCTGTAGCATCTTCCGATTTCAAAAATTTTTGCACAGAAATCCCGGACAGACCCCCTGGACCACGAAATGACTATTACAACATATGTCCGTATGTATGTCGCTCGTCCGCTCGTACGAGATTTTTTTGTTCCACTCAGATCTCCTAAACTACCCAACGGATTTTTATGAATTTTTTTCTGCAGATACATGTTATGGTCTAGTTGTGCAAGGTACATTTTATTTTTCAAAATTTTCCTTCGTACTTGAGAAAAAAAATATTTTCCAACTTTTTTTCAGTTTTAATTTTTTTTCTCCTTTATTTTTCACTCAATTGTGTTCAAAATGCATATGCAGGAAATGGAACAATATTTTTCCATATTTTTTATTTTGAAAAATTATGTAAGACCATTGGAGAAAAAAATATTTTTTAATTAAAAATTGAACAAAAGAAGATCAATGCATTTATAGTCGGCTTAGTTTGCTTTGCTTTTGTCAAGAGAAGAAAATGTATTCACACTTGTTTTAAATTTGTTGTTTTATTTGCGACCTAGGCACCTACGATTTTAAAAGTGAATTTAGATAAATAATAATTTGTGATATATTCAGACTTGCACATACGTCGATGAGCTGCAGGCATGTATGTCTGTATACATTCCTAGTTTTTTTTTTTTGCGTTGGTTACATATTCTTTTGCATGAATAAATGGTAAAGTTGTTTTTGAAAATGTTATTAGAAACGTTCTGTGTTTCATGTCACTGACAAATATGGTTATAAAACAAAGTAACAGCGGACAATTTACACAATTACAAACAGTGGAAAGACTAAAAATGTTCTGTTTCTGTAAATGGGATGCTTCTAATTTACTCCCAGCTAAATGATTCAAAGTGCTTGTCACTGTTTTCTTTTTTCATTCACCAACGATTGATATATACATCTGTTTTGGTAAGCCACTCTCACTTAACATCGATCGGTTTTTTTGCAAATGGTAGAAAACACTTTAACTCCCGAAATTTATCCATGCCAATTAACATAAACTAAAATGAAGACGTTTTATATATTTTTTGTTGCTCAATATAAAATATGAACTATCTAAGCAATGTCTGTAAAGTACAAAATTCCTAGCATAGTTCAAGAATCAACATTGACTCCACTTCATAAATTTCATTGACCTTTGTATCGGAATTTTTTCTAAGTTTTCGTATCGTCACCCATACGTTATATGTATGGGAAAATAGAAGCAGAGTAACTGAATCTGTGGATTGAACATGTAAGACTTCGCAATCATCGGTCAGATGTCGGAAAGGTCAATGGAGGACGTCTGATAAACAACGTAGACCATTATGTTCGTGTCATCAGCATACAGATCTACTACTAGTAGTACTATTGATGATGATGATGATGACGATTATTCTGATGTACACACATACTAATCCCTCCTCGTTAGTATATTTGCACTCAAGGACAGACGAGGACGTGCGACGTGCACTCACTGAGATGAAAATTTATTAACGATCGACTGAACACTCATGCACGCCATCGCATATCTTCGACATATCTATGCACGACCAATATCATTTCATACTTACGTTAATGAGAACACAAAATGATATTGGATCTTAATATAGGGATATTGCATATACAAAAAAAATATATTTACCTGAAGCTAGGCGTTTTTTTCTAAAGTTTCATTACTTTCCTATACGTATCATCTTGTACAATATTGTGTCTAGTAGTTATTTGTATTTCTAGACACAATACAAGATGATGCAATATTAAAGAAAAAAAAATCTTTCGATAAATATCAAGAACCCCCTGAAAATTTCTACCAAACGCCTCCAAATGCTACTCAGTTGTTCTGTAATAGTTTCTCCTGCTAACGAAAAAAAAACAACAGAATCATTGACACATGATTAATGAATAAACCATTCTTTCGATGTAATTCCAGAAAATATTCTTTGATCATTAAGAAAATATTTCAGAAAACCTTTAATTAGAGAAGTTGAATGTTTACAAAAGAAATCTGGAATCAATGGGATGTGTAATTCATTTTAATGGATTTCAGATCATCATAGATCCATTATTAAGTTTTGTAATGGGATTTATAAAAACAATTATGATCTCTGGTTTGTCGAAGACTCAAACCAATAACATTCACAAGAACCGTTGGCTTGGATGCATTAATATTTCCTCCTCAGAAACTTGCACTCGTCATTTGAATTGCAAACAAGTAGAGTCACATTTGTGTACCACGCCGGTTTCCGAGGCAGGTTGAAATGCACATTATTAAAAAGACATCATACAAAGTTGACATTGGAAGGGAAATAACAGGCAGCATGTTTGCCCGTACCGGAACACAGGTGGCAGCAGTGTATGAGGTGTGGTAGATGTCGCTAGTATCGTTGTCGCTGTGTGTCGAATGAGTCAGACATGGAAAAAGATAGTGCACCGATATTCCAGATAAAAGCATTCTCGTATAAATGTCACACATGCTGGTGTTTGGCTACATACGTAGTATAATTTATAACCTCGACATTCAGAAGTCCCCTGGCTATTCGTCTATTACTTATATGGCGAATAAAACCTGCGTAATTCATTTTCTAGATTATTCCGTAGGTACAGCGCACTTTTATAGCATTCAGCTGGGCATATATCGATGGCGATCAGACAGCTTTTTGTCTTACGGTATAAAATCTATCGAAGATACTAGAAAGAAATTCAATGAAACTAGAAATATATGATTAGACTGAAATGTGAATAAAATATAAATTCTTCATAATGAAGTTAAAAAATGAAAAATTTGGCATTTCTACGGTACCAACTGAATTATGAAAAAGTTCTCTAAATTTAATTATCCACAGCACATTTTTTTTAATCACAACATTTGTTGATATAGAAGTGAATTTTTTGCACTAATTAATTTTTAGGAAACAAAGGTTGAAGAATAAAAAAAATTTCTAACGCAATACCCTTGTCATGCAAACCAAACATTTCTAAGTAGGGTACGCAGCAAATGAAAATCAACGGAACGAAATATGCTGTCCAAAAGAATTTCAGAAAAGTCTGTTGTATATTTTCAGTTAAGTATTTATTTAATATCAAGCAATTTTTTTCCTTCCATGAAACAAACAATATGATTTCATTTCTGTTTTCACGGGAGATTAGCCGTATGAGTAAATTTCAACAAAACGTCTGTAAATAAAAAATAAATATCCTCAGAGGAAAAACAAGTTTCTACGAACCGCTTTGCAATAAATTAAATATTATTATGTGTAGGACTGCTATTCATAGCTCAATACTAACTACTAATTTTTTCTCCTAAATTTAACAGTGTTGCTATAGTAATGCTATAGTAAAATACACAATTTTCCATAGTAACAGTATCATATTTATAAGAAACATTTAGTAGCCTAACTACTAACACCGTTGGTATGGAAATGTGAATAGCAATCTATGTTTAATGTTCGCAATACGTGGAAAGTAAATAAAAAATAAAAAAAGAACAATATTTTTAATTTCCGCAATTCTTTTTATCTCTAGGGATAGCAACCAATCCCCGAGCAGATTGTTATAATTTGTTGCTGGTTTGAACACGCACTGTGCATTGTAAATCACTGGTAGATATTTTTTACACTCCAAATGCTGCTGAGAATATTAAACACGTATCAACGATACATCATATCAAATCTAGACAAGCAGACGCTGAGCTTGAAAGCTTCAAGGGCAGATGTTGAATAGATTGATGGACATAATACTATTATGCATATGCTTAATATAAAATACAAACCGCATTATTAAATATGTCCACTAAAATTTATACTGTTGCTATAGTATTGCTACAAAGGTATAAAAATTTCCATAGTAACAGTGACAAATTTTGATGGAGAAATTTATTAATAGTGCCATTAGTATGAACCTGTGAATAGGAGTGATTATATCCAGGAAAATAATAATGGAACGCCTAATAAAAACGTGTAAACAAGGAAGTGAAAATTATTCAGTAATTTCCGGACTAGTGATTAATGTTTTCATACGTTGCATGTCTTACCAAAAATAGCCAAGGAGTGGCATATTCGGAGGAAATATGATATTTACGAAATGTTTTTTCGCAATCTAATCAAACACCATCATCATGCGTAGGGGAATGTACGTATTTTGGGACTGTCATTTAACAGATTTCAAATTGAAGCTACCACAACTGTAGAAACTTTTATCGTCACCAGATTTTATTTTCGACTATTCCTGTGGGTAATCATTTATATCCCGAGACAAAATATCGCTTGCGTATGATAAAGTATTAATATATGCAGAGCATGAAACGACATTTTGGCGAATATTTTTTTTTCTGGCTACGAAAATATTCACCTTTTTTACATTCGAATTTTTTTTAAGCAATTCTTATTTGTTTTAACCATTTATACATACGAAAATGGTTGAAGAAACAGCATTGAAAGAAACCTTTCTTTTAAGCATAACATCTGACTTTTCATTTGAAAAATTCAAGCATTCATCTTATCAGAATCTAATCTGAAACTGTCTACGAAAAATTCGTATCAACTCATTGAACGATTTATCGCACTGTAGACGAACGTGACGGTGGAGCATACTTCGAGGATTGCAAGAAATGTCCATCACATATCAGGTTACACCGATGCAACGACAGAACGTAATTCAGCAAAAGTTAACCAAACACAATCAATAACTGTCACTCCGTTAGGTTCGCAACAGTGGTTTACATTTTAAAACGCTAACATCTGTATGACAAGTAACCTGGTAACTCGTCATACTAACGGACAATGATGAAATATTAGGATTTACAGTGATCGTAGCAGTATTTTCTGTACAGACAACTAACAACTCATTTCATGCTAGATAAGTTTCCCTTAAGCTTTCAATTTCCTCAATTTGTTTTAAACGTGAAAAGGCTTTCTATCAGTAAAAAATCTTCAAATCTTCCTTCTTCCATATATAAAGAATAACTATCATGCATTAACTTGCCTCTTTTCTGTATAGAAAAAAATGTGTACCCTTTTAATGGAGACAGTTTTTCGGGGAAAGTTATACATAGGGTTATAAATTAGTTAAAACTGTCCCTAGCATGGCATTTTTTATATTTTTTCTGCAGATTCTTTCTTCCTTTACCCGCGGTTACATTATGTGTGTAATATGTGAAAGAAAATTGTCAATTTTAGTAATGTGCGTTCTGCCTATATTTTCTACGATATAAAGCGAAGGGTACCCAGAAATACTTGGCGTCTCTTGTAGCCCAGAATAAGAAACGTTTCAGGAAATTTCATCCACGTTTCGTAAAACATAATATTGGATAATTTAATTTTATTCTCTGAATTAATAAGCTCCTACTGGTATAAACATTATATATTTCATATTGCAATATATCTCACCAAACAGGTAATTGCAAATAAAATATGATGTGAGCGTTGACAGTCAGGTCTTCTAAAATCACTTTGAAATGGAAATTGTTGCGTGGGACTTGCCCTTAATGGCAATGAGAAAGCAACTACATATTATATTTAAGCTATGCTTTCCCATAAATCACATTTCACAGGGCGTTGTCAGAAAGGCACATCGTCTTCTTGTGAGAGAATCCTTTAGAAATCCATACGCTTTAAGATTTTAATCGAAACTCTAGGGTTTAATAAAATCGTGTGTTATCCTTCATGAATAATAACATTTGCATACACTAGGATGATTGTGTCTCCTGTTGAATCCTTTAGAACGTTGCCTAGCATGCTCGGATTACTTATATCAGTTCTTATTTATTTTCAAATATGTTATTCATAAAATAAGCAGCATCGGATACCAAAAATAATTTTATTAAACTGTACAACAAATTTATTCTTTTATAGCTGATAACAAAACTTTAACATAAATATTCTAAGCAAAATTCTTCCAAATTACGAAACCCAAACTTAGTTCGCCGTCACTTCATAAAAAAGTAGTTACATTTACAAGATTAAAAGCAAAGTAAAGTGTAATAAAAAATTATAAAGTCTTAATGGTTGTTTTTTGTAATGAAGCTGTCAGTTAATATTTTACATTACAAGAGAAAATACAACCTTTGCTATCTATTCAATATTTAATGTTCCTAGTTAAAATAGAATCGTCTTCACGAATTGAACTTAAATAACTGTAGAATCTTATTTACAATTTCAATTAAAAACGTTAGAATCCAATTATACTTTTGCGCAAGAATCGCAGTGTCATTATTTGTTAAAGTACTTCTAAACCCAATGATAATTTCAATCAAAATTATAAATCCCTGCTTTCTGAAGTTTGATTTTTATTTGTACGATGTCTTTCAGCGACGGAATATTTACCGATTGCTATCCTAGATGAGGATTATATAAAAGGATTCTACCAGAGATAGAACTTTTATTAGTATAGTTTCGCAATGAAAATGAGAGACTCGGGATATATTATTTCATTTATATTGCACAGTTTTACTCACTCTTCAAGCGTATTCAGGTCAATCAACACTATCGCAAGTTTTCGAAACTACTCCAAGCAGTTCATTAAATTCCAATACATTTTAATCGATGTAAATATACTTGACGTGTTAGATTTCCTACAGATTGTGAACTAAACAATTGAATATTGCACTTGTATTGCATTTGTTTGCAAGCAACCTCTTGTATCAGAATAACACTTCAGATTTAATACAATGCAATTCCGCATTCATTACGAACCTTACAATGTACAAGTTCATTCCAGAAGTAAGTGTTTATAGGCCGATAATTTTATAAGATGTACAGTAAGGTGTTTTAGCGAACAAATTACTCGATCGAACTAGCATTTTCGAACATGAAATTCACCTGTTCACATAAATAAACTATATTTTCTTTATCCCACTGGGTATAAGAAAGTCAGCAAGAACTAAAGTCACAGTGACTCCCGAGAGTGTAATGATGAACGTGCGAATTACACGAATATTCCCTAAAGATTTATGTGCCGAACCAAATGGACCCAATTCCTACAAATTCGTAAAGACGAGATAAAGCAAATGGAGCATTTTTGTTTTATTATACGATTTTTTTATTAATACCTTCACAAAAAGACAGTTTTAGACATCTGGACAGTTTTGCAAAATCATTTACATATTCAATTGTAAATAGAAAATGCCTTTGCCTATTCAAATAGGTACCCATTTTCGAAAGGAATAATTTTAATATCAATTAATTTCATGCAAATTCAAATTGACGCTTTCATCGAATGTTTAATTCATACGAATCTGCGCATAGCTTCTGTAATTATCCATGTATTTTTATTTAAATTCCAGATTTATTAGAGATTTTTTTGTTTAATTATTATTTGAATTATTTGAAATACGTTAATATTTTTGTTCACTATATAAATTAACAAAGTAAATTAAACAAATATGTATAATATATTTAACGAGTATCAATATATTGACGATATGTAAGCAATACGTAATTATTTCCAAATTAAATTTTATAGAAAAGGTTGAACAATAGTATGGTATCCAATTGATTAAAATCTATTTAATTGTATTTATTCTATAATTGACCAGCCTAATTCTATAAACTAGTTCAAATTATTTCATAAATTCTTTGTTTCAAACATATATTACTTTTTATTTTAAAAATACAGTGAATTTCAAGGGCCCAGGAATTTGGTTCACTATAAGCGATTATTCACTATAACGAAAGTATTTAGTTCGTTATATATTTAGTTGGGACTATGCTAAATACAATTAGTAATTACATTTTTATTTAAAAAGTCTGTAGTGTTATTTAGAAACTAACATTACAACACCTTTCCTTCAACTTCGTGTATTTTAATCTCTGAAATAAAACTATTACAAACGTAAGACCACGAGTATAGCCTTTCCTCGGAGATTAAACTTCCTCGCAAGACATTGAATGTCACCTGGCAATTTGTGGATTCTGCGCAATATTTTACCGTTCCACATCATGCACCAGTCAACCTATCTCTGTCAAGTAACGTTTGTTCCAATCCATTGGCACCGTGGCAAGTGATGTCGTTTCTCTATTCGACCATCGCAACTTGATTCATTTCAATATTCGTATTAGTATTTCAGGTACGAAATATTATTTCCAAACGCAAACACAACTACTAACTCTTTTCTTGCTAGTTCGAATGATTAGGCAACATTTTCCATGGTCGAATATATTTTACAATTCTTTGAATTACAATTTACGAATGCTAACTTAGAATTTCAGATTTTCTTCCATCAAAAATCGGTCTTTGTTGATGGCAAGGGTTGTATTGAATTATATTTGTAATTAGCAGTCATTCAAGGGACATAATCTAGCCGAATGGAACCTCTTGCTGTGCTGATTATCAATGTTTCTTCAGATAAGCTGCTTATTCAGGTCAACGGATGTACGCGTGCGACAAGCAAATTCTTACAGGAAACAGCGAGCACACTGCTTACAACATAAGCGCCGACTACATGGGGGCAATGAAGGCCGGCGCCCCCTCATGATCAAATTGATGGGGGCCCGAGAGTATCAAGGCTGAAGTTTTTTTTTAGCTACTACTCGTTCGGCTGAGGTTTTTTTTAAGCTCAGCTGGTGCAATTCTTGCCCCTAAAGCAAAATTAAAAGTAGTTAAATGCTAATAATAGTAGATGTGGTACTGATATTTTTCAAGAATAAAATACCTTTGCTATGCCATCTCAAGGCATTCGATCATATGTTGTATAAAACAAGTTCGTCATTAATATTCCCGTACATTTGCATTTAAGTATTGGGACAGTTTTCATTTTTCTTCCAAGTAGAATGGCTTAGAGAAGATAATTAATCATACCTGAATTAAACTGGCTGCTGCAATATTTACTACATATTACATCTTGCTTATGGAAACGTATAATAAAACGAAGAGAGAATTAGAGAAAGACACTACAGAAGTGGAAGATATATGATACTAAGCTTCCATGCTATACATATGCAGTAACGAATACTTTTGTAGATTTCAATTCCACGATTAAAACATGAACTGAAATTAATTTTTAAAAGCCGTGGTCAATTATTTCAATTGTGAATTTTATGCAACAATAATTTGAAATAAAATATTTTTTATAAAAATAATAAACAGTGTAAATGAACGTTTTTGTCGTTTAAATTTACGGTAAATTCTAAATTATTATTCATACGAATTGTATTTCAAAATTAATATTCTATAACATATATACTGATTAATGTTTGATATTTAACTATAGTGCGTAATAGAAATGTACTTATTTACTATCCGAATAACACAGAAAATGCATTAAACCTAAAGCTTGCAAGGAGATTTCCTTGAAAATGTAGGTCGACCATGAATCTAAGAGCATGGATATTGTACAGAAATAATTAATGTGAACCCAAGTCTGTAAATAATACTAGTATCAGTTCGTATGAATCCCGTAAGGAATTCGTTTTTCTTTAATCTCACGTCCAAATCTGTCTTCTAGTCGTATTCGTAAGCGCCTTTATTCTGCACTAATTCCGCATCAGTTCGTTCTGCACTCGGGGAATCCCCATGTAGTACTCTAGCCTCTAATCAGAAATACCTGACTTTTATGTTCACACCTTAAGACGTGTGTTTTTTCAGCAAAAACTTAAAAAAAAATCGTAACACATGAAGTAATTTTCTAGTATTTTTTTAACGAGCTAAACTAGTCAAAGGGTGAAATGTTTAAAAACCATAATGTATAAGCATAAATCTATCTTTTCTGTGTAATAATCCCTGTAGTATATACATTATGCTATTATACGCAACCTGTCTGCATTAATCACTATTTATCCCCGGCTGACCTGATTCGCGAACTACGCACATACACATTTATCAATGTTACTCTTTTGTCATACGTCCAATTTAGCACTTGTTCCTCACATATCCTTACCTAGTGAACTGATGTTGCAGTTTGCAACACTAATATACAAACGGAAATTTTCAATTTTCAACGAAAAATATGTGTTCAATAAAGTACGAACAAATGGCAACATACGAACGATACATTCCTTGAAATGTTTCAACAATTATTGTTACTTATAATGATTTTATTTTGCAAAATAATTCAACTCCAAATGCACTGTTAACGTGTTAACATTTGTAATAATTCTATTGTTATTTGTGCACAGACATTAAGAATAATGGAAAAGTTAGTGTATACAAAGTTTATAACAAGTATAATTCTATGATATAAACTTATACTGTACTGTTATTTAATGACAAAACAATTTATGTCGCCTGAACACGTTACGAATAAATTTATAAAGTTTTAAGAAGTTGTGTTTAAGAACTTCGAACTAGTTTTGTAACTGCAATGAATAAAGAATTATTATGGCCGTCAAAAATTCACTGCAATTTTTCTCTATATTCAAATAATGTTTATAATTAATATTTATCATTACATTTTTTTTTTCAAAATACAGGTGTTCCATATGTCATGCTTGTCATGTACAAATAAAAATTTATAAAACATCTGTGTTCAAGGCAATATTTTGTTTAACGATTTATTATGACATTTGTGTACTTTAATTATTTACCTTTACGAATTTGTATCAATATTGAAACTCAGTGAACTGCGACATAGACATTCAAATACAAAGGAATTATTTAACAAATCAACAGCAATAATTCGCAATATTACACAGAAGTGAAAATCAAACATTAGGAATGCAATGAAACGATTCCAGCATAATTAAGTTCCTTCACAGAACAGGAATTCAACATTTAACTCACGTTGAGTTATTTATAGAAGTTTCATTATGTATTTGTATCGACACGTAGCAGGGATTTATGAATAAATAACCGAAATGTTCTTGAACTGAATGTTTGCTGAACGCGTATGTAGAAATGTCAAAGCTTACTAACCTTGACTGAAAATTATAAACAAATAAATACAACATACATTTAGTACAACAACGAAAATGAAAAATATTTTACTTTATCGAATTAAATAAAAACATTCGTCAGAGGTTATTGAAACAAAATTTCTTCTGCACGCAATGTTTGCAAATTTGTGTAGTGTGCTGTGAAATTTATTAGTTATTTTGTTTATAAAATATAAGGGTGCTGTGGAATGTTGTTTATCTTTTCGACAACTTAAATAATCATTATTCGATTTGTTATTGAACCAATGGATTGTTTATTATGAAGAATTGGAGTACGGAAATATATTTTGTTTGTATAAATAAATTGTTACATTTTAAATTGTAAGAATAAAAAACTATAGTTATAGTTCAGGCCAGCAAGAAATTAATATGATTTTTCGAAATACAAACAAACAAATTTTACAGGAACATTTACTTTATTATTACATTTTAAGAAATAAAATATCAAAAAATTCATATAAATATGTAAATGCTATCTTTCATTGTTGTTTAATAATTTGTAACTTTAATTAAAACGTATTTTAAAAATAATGCCGGATGCCTAACATTACAGCATAGCAACAATTCACAGAACAAACTAGGGAAAAAAGAGAAAAGCCAAGAGAATACAATGTAATGAATGAGCACGAAACGAAAAAGAATGAGAGAATTATTCACTCGCAACCATATATTTTCTTAACTGCCTTCTGCATGTATATACTGTACTTCTTCTGCTTCTTAAAGAATAATGGCAAATAGTTGGTAATAATTCTCTATTGAATTGAACTATTTACTTCTTACAAGACAGAATTTGTCTAATTTCCAACGACTTTCTAATATACAGTCAAACTCCTATAACTCGAACTGCTATAAGTCGAATTTTCTACAAGTCGAAACAAATCGAGTGGTAATAGCGATTACGGAGCAAATTATACGCAATTTTAATTCTATTACTCGAATTTCTCCATAAGTCGAATTTTCAAGAGAAATTCTTGTTTGTGGAGGAATTTTTTGTGTGTGATTGGTTCTTTTTGTTTTATTTTACTCGGCGAGTCCCTTTTCGCTTATCACGAGTTGTTGCTACGTTTCAATGCAAAAAATTAGAGTGAGACCGGAAGATTAATCACGAATAAAAACAATTCTGTTCTCTTTTTGGTATAAATATGTATGATATGAGAAAAATAACTTATAGCAACATTCACACAAAAACACGCCCATACCTCAAACTGCGTTTTTTCGTATTGAAATTAGTACACGATTTGAATTCAATAAAAACGTGTGTAATTGAACCACTGTAATATCTTTAAACAAAATCCCTAGTGTTGATGAACAGTTCTATAACTCGAATTCTCCGTAAGTCGAACTTTTTTTGTGGATAATGGTGGTTCGATATATATCAGATATATCATCAGATTAAAACTTTGTCCTGTAAATGCCATGGTATTATAATTTATCAACATATTCTATTGCAACTATCCTGATGCATAAGTTACTGACATTCTAAATTACAGCGCAAATCTATTGTAAGTATTGCAAAGCATACATAACAATATATTCCTCTATACTGCATCTTCAACAGTAATACTATTGCACGAATATAATAATGAAAATGTATTCATTCGTTAGTAGAATAATTAACTTAGTGGGAACCTACAAAAGATGCGATTCGATCAAGCACTAATATATTTGTAGTTTCCATGCCTTATATGAACTCTGAAATGTACCTGCACGAACTGGCTTACTTGTAGGTAACTGAACCTAATATAGATATTAATACATAATAATAAGTAGTACTCTGTAAATATATAAGCAAATCGAAGAATAATAATATAAATTAGAAACACTGTCTTCATATGACCAGTTACTCAGAAGGGGTTTAATAATGATTCTAGAATTAACTTGTTTATAAGGACGAAACAATTTATTTGACTCTCAACGAATCAACTGATTCGCGACTTTGAAACTCATCTCAGTTTAATTCTAGAATTAAAAAAATAGTTTGATAATAAAAATGAAAGGTACTCCTATTTTTTTTAAGTAAATGCTGAATCAGAAAACACAATTTTATAAAATGAAATGACTAATGAATTTAATGCGACAAGATTTAATACTAATTACTCATTGTATTTTGTAAAACAGGATTTGTTAAAATACGATAGATGGAATTATCAATGCATTAATAACTAGTTTACAGAAAATACAAGTGATTATTGCTCATTAAAAGCGTATTATCAAATCGTGTTACGGCAGTAACGAAAAAAAAACATATTATATTTAAAAGAAAAGTCATGTAAAATTGATTAAAACATGGTTATAATAATAAATATACGTACAGAAATAAATATCTATTTCGTGACATAAATTTAAAAAACCATAAAATAATTATTTTTAACTGTTATTTTCACATAAAATTTCATTGTCAGATAAATTTCTTATTATTTACGATGAATAGTTGATATATTTGTTCATGATATGGCAAACATAAATTAAAATATTGCCAAAATGTCGTAAATGTCTGAAATAAGCTTTCAGTTGAAGTCTGATCCACATATTTTGCTTTAGCATTATGGCTCATATATTGATTTATTTTATGTTTAATAATATATCTTTTTTAATGTTATTCTATTTACCTAATTTTTTTTGTTAACAGAATCCATTATTTTCATTGATTATATTTTTAATACTTTTTTCAAACTTTCTTACTTCAGAAGGTCAAAAAATTATAAACTTGAAATGCGTATAATTTTCGTTATATAGAAATAATAAATTCTTCTTCCCATGATCTATTGTTTTCATTATTTTATTCAATTGATTTTACCATAACGAATTATTCATTATTAGAATGTAATAAATAATTAATAAATTCGATTTAAAATATATGTATTATCTAACAAATCTAAATAATATTAATCGTAATTATGATTTAATAATGAAAATATTTTATAAATAATTATAATTTGCATACACAACATAATAAAATAATATTTTTATTTCTAGATTGACATTTTACTAAATTAATTATTTAAATGCGCAACATGAAAGTTTTATAAACTGCTAATATTACTTTTGTAAACTATTTATTAAATATGAAACAAAGCTCTTATGAAACATATTTGTTCCTATTTTGACCGCATTCATTTAAAAACTACATAAAGAAATACATAAAAAAAACTACTGCAAATTGACTTTGCTATTTTAAAAGCTAATTACTGTTCTAATTGCCGCCATTAATTTCACACTGTACAACATTAAACGAACAATTTCATTCGGTCAGCAAAAAAAAAAACGTCAAAGTACTTACAACAATTTTCGTTTCCAGCTCAACGACTTCAGACTAAACTTCTAAAACTTTCAAAGTTCAAATGTATATTTTATCACTGCACACTGCTATTTATAAAAAACCTTTGGCTTTGTCGTTGACAATCTATCAATTTTGGGAATGTTTTTCAATGTTAACGCGTGTTTCTTTAACTCTGCACAATCCGGTTAGAGACAGTTCAGACCAGCACGAGGTTTGATTGTAGACTACGCGCTCCTGTCGAGGACGACAGTTTGAACAGCGCCACAGTGACCACGCGCCGAACTATACATAAAGCGAGATTCATTCATTTATCCTGTGCATACCAGTTCGGGAAAAGATTTGTTTGAAGACAGCAACAGTTTACAGGTATTGCTTTGTAAGTTTACTATAAAATTGTTTCCAATTTGTACATTTATATACTACATAGAATCTTAAAAGCATTCGTATTTTATAGTCAACATTTTGTTCATTTGATATATTATTGTTTTGTCTGATATTGTGAGTGATTGATTAGAAATTAATTTGACATTAGTTACTTCCAAATAAATCCTAATTTATATGAACAGAAAAATACTTATGTAATCTTAAACCAAAAATAACAATTCAAACTTACGGAGTTAAATTATATTGTAGGTTAGCTACTATACTATCTCAATTCTTATTATAAAAGTAAATAAGTGAACGTTAAATATAATTTAAAATATTGTGTTATCAGAAAGAAATGTTCCAAGACTAAAACAAGGTTTGTCTAACAATTTCTATTTTAGTTTATTTTATTCTTGTAACTTAGGCTAAAAACTATTATAACCTAAAAGTTTATTAGAGAACTTATAACAGCAAACGACAGGAAACAGACTAACGGCGCTACTAAGTACTAAATTTTTCTTCTAACTTTTGCACTGTTACTATATAAAATTGTGTATTTTTATAGCATTATTATAGCAACAGTGTCCAATTGAGTAGAAACATTTTCTAGTCCTTAGCAGAGCCGTTAGTATCGAGCTGTGAACAGCTGTCTTAGTTTTTAATTAAAACGAAACATCTTAGAACATATGTCGATAAAAAAGTGGTGTCTCCAATTGGAGTCTCCATCGATACCTTGCAAATTGAAAAATAGAAAAAATGGCAAAAAAGTTCATTTCGTTAGAAAGAAAAAAAACGTGTTCTGTAATTTAAGGTTAATTAAGTTTCCAACCGCTGTACATTGATTAGATTATTCCTTTCCGTGAACTTTCGTGAACTTTACAATAATAAGTTCACTCATCATGGGCGCCCGCAGCATAGGGCACGTGCCCCCCTGAAAAAAATTCTATCTTATATTTTGCCCTCTTGAAAAAATTCTACGGGCGCCCGTGCTCATCATAACTGAATAGTTCAGAACTTCATTTATATTGTATCTCGAGTTTTGTCACTTGAATACACTTTTCTTAATCAGAAAAAAAGCAAGAGAGAAAATTGAATTAAAATGTGACAAGCCCAGTGTTTTAAAAAAGCGCACCTCGCTAATTTTCAAATTGCACTCAACCAAATTGTAGATATACCCAATAAAACGTAACCTGTAATTTCAAATTGTATTTTCCCGATCAATATTACATGACAGTTCATTGAATGATTACGAAAACATAATCTATATTATCACAGATATTTGTATGAACAAAATTGAAATCAAATATTTGACAATAATTCACTTTCTGAATCAATAGAGATATAAAAAAAACAAATTGATAATTTTCATCATAATTTTTATTTAATTCTCAATCAACCTGTTTTAATTAACTTGCAAATTATGAGTGGACACTCAATCAGGGGCGGGCCGGTAATTTTAGGGGCTCTGGGCATAGCCGGCGAAGGGGGCCTCTTGATTAAACATGGCCCTGGGTTGCATCCCATAAAAAACAAGCCTAATTCCGCCCCTGCCTGTGATATTGCATTTTTTCATTCTAAATAATTAAATAAAAAATCAATATCTGTACCATATGGTAAAATCGTCCCAACAATCGTTTCGTTACAGATTTAAATGAATAAATAAAACAGAATGACCACAAATTAATCCGCAACGAACACGAATGAAAAAAAAAATGCAGCTAAATCAAATACACATTGTCCAGTTCATATACTATAGTAAATGAAGTTCATCGTACAAAATCTGATGATCGTTAATTGCATAGAAAAAAAATAGTGCCTCCTCAAATTACTGCTTGTAAAAAGCACAATTGAAAAAAACGACCTAGACGAATAAAAAATAAATTTGCAATCAAAATATTCATACATCTACCATTTGGTATAAACTTGCTGATGAGATTACAAAATTAAAATGTCAAAATCGTGCTAAAAACGACGGGAGTTTATATGTGAATACCGTAATTTAGTGTATCGTGAATCATGAATATAAATATGTATATTTGCACCCCTGTGCATGTATGTGCAATTCGTGAAGCATCGTACAGATGGCAGCACAAGTTGTTTACTGAAGTGTACATGAAATGCTAGGTTAGAAATCTACCGTACGGATTTGACAGATGGAGTTTTCGATTATAAATGTGAGTGATAATAGTGTGATCAAGTTGACATTTGAAATATATGAAACTTTAACGGTATGATACATCCGTCAAGACGGTAAATTCGTTTTTTTACGCAAATAAAGGTATGGGTAGTTCTTGTGGTGATGAAGGTTTCGTGGAACAAGTAATTTGTACAATACATTCGTACACCCACAACAATTATTTACGAATCCCTGCACCCGTGCTAAATATTAAGCTTGAAGTATGAACTGTGCAATTAATTATTCGTATAATCTTCCTTTCAGTCCTCACGAAGCTTACTGGTAATTACGTTGTGAGTTGTAAACAAATGAGAACAAAACAACGTTCTAGATAAGTACAAAGATTATACGAATGTATCTCACTTTTCTATTCTTGCAAAGCATATGAATATAGAATTATTACTTGAAACGTATGTATATAGAACTTGTAATATATACATTTTGATTACACCTTTTATTTTTCACAACCAAACATGTCGCAACGCATATTTATTCAGCAACGGTATGCATATGTTTTTGTTCAGTTTGAGTTGCAAATGTAACAAATAAATATGTTTTCAATATCACTAGTCGATGTCATCATAGCTTTATATTTAAACGTTTATTCAAAACAAAATTTCAGAGTACAAAATGAAATGAATTTTATTTCCAGTACCGAAATATGTAGTTGAATACAAAAAATGTTCAATATCACATTATAAAAGAAATATATTACGTATTTGACATTGATGTATCATTGTCTGTAAAGTAAATTGTGTTTTAAAAATTATAGAAAACTATTATAAATTCTGCTATCATGGTAAATTGCCAATTGACTTTGAAGTGGACACTCGTGTTGAATTTATTAAAATCCACAATTATTTGATTGTATGCAAGGAAAATCATAAATATTGTCTAGACTCTAAATGTCAACAATATTTTTTTTTACACTGGAAACCAATAATAAACCGTATGATTACACATTTCAAACTTAATTTATTACGTATTTAGGTGTCTGAAAATTAATCAACATTGAGATTAAAAATGTTATGTCTGGTTACGTACATGGGCAGTTAAATATCTGTAAGTTTCTATTATTACAGTATTTCTGTACTCACACATAAATACATTAAATCTAAATACACCCAACCCTGGCTACACGACCCCTCTTTATACGGCATTTCACTATACCGGCCTTATTTAATTACGGCAACAATATTTTGTTAAACGGCCAAAAAAACGCTTGATTCGTTAAAAAATTCTAGGTTCGTTAAAAATTCTTGATTCGTCATACGGCTTTTCGCTTTACGGCCAACTTTTCCGGACCGTATCTAGGCCGTAAAGCAAGCTTTAGGTGTATCAAGTTTATTCATCAAGAATGGAAGCTTTTAAAAAAACATACAATTGTTTATTTTCCTAGCATATCCAACTATATTTTTGCATCTGTTTCATATACCATTGTTTCCAGTGTTAAATAGAAAAAGTTTCATTTATGATGCGATTAAAATCGATGACTGGCTTTCACTCGATATGAGCCGTGTTTGTGAAGCGCTTCTGTAAATCAGCAGGTATGTACATATTTACTGATAACTGAGATACGTGTTATTATCCTTCAACAGAACAAATACCACAGACAGAGGCTTAACACGACGGTATATTGTAATAGCAATTTAATCTGCACAATTCTAGAATCTATATTTACACAACATTTTGTTTCAATTTTTAACAATTCAGTTCACAAAAATATCTACACATATAATGTACAATAGTATTGAAAAATCACATATAAATATATTAAATGTTTATCGTGCTGCCAGTGCATTACTGATCGTAAAATAACTGATCTATGTTGCATGTGCTTAAGTCCCTGCAGGATAAGAATGTACTAAAGATAAAAATACATCCGCCTCACCTCACTCCGCTCTCTTATAAATTTTATGTTTGGCTTATACCAAGTGATATCTTCAAATTCTGCCTTCGGTTAGAAAATCGATTATTTTACATTGACTGCAGCTTGCCATAAATGTATTTAACCATCGTATATATAGAGCTGCTTGCCGTCTTTGCTTTTGTTATCATCTTCGCCAAAACCTGCACTCGCTTTACTGTCGTATCCCCATGTGTTGCACGTAAACCACATTATTCCATTTCCTTCTCATTCTTTCCCATATCTCGGACCTTTTTTCCTCTTCCTTTCATCCGTTTTTTGTGTGCTCTTATCTCCTTCTAAATTTCTTCTAACCCTCTGAGATTTTCTTTCTCATTTGTCTCAATATGCTGCAATTTAAGTATTCATTACCTACGACAAATCTTTTAACTCGAAATTTGTTCACAGCTATAAACGTGCATTTCTATTTGATTTACAGAAAACAATGTTTGCAAAGTGTTCTCCCAAGAACTGAAATAAAATTTGCAAATTTTTACGATTTGCAATGTGTTAATAAAACGGTTCGAATTCTAATATATATGAAGAGTGAACTGTCAGGAAATGATAATCCTTTTTATATTGAATTTAAGCTTCCATAGGAGAAGGTAAAACTGTGTAAGGAAAGAATATAATAACAGTATATTCATCTCCTCGGTATTCTTTGTTCTCGACTTTCAAGCAGGCATGCGTATTTGTGTGTTAAGTATTAGGAACTTGAGCTATATAACCTGATATAACCGTTTCGTTTTATTGTCTTCCCTTGTCAAATTCCAAGCGCATTCCGTTGTTTAGTTGTGATATTCTTGCACAATATATATATATATATATATATATATATATATATATATATATATATATATATATATATATATATATATATATATATTTTAGACGCTACATTCAATTCACAGTTCACAGAAATGTTTTTTTTTCTAGGTTAACTACAACATATTCAATGTGTAGCATGCGATAAATTACCTATCAATTCTTGCAGGTTATTGTGCAAATCTAACCTATTCAATATACATTATCTTTATATGTTGATATCTGAATTGTGTACATTAAATTTGATAAAGCTCACAACACGCTTACACAAGTTAAATGACTCATGTATTCTGGTCCGTAGTTTATGTTAACTCACGATTTATATCGTTCACTCTTTCTTTCCTTTGAACTTGGCAACCTATTGTAGTACATTGAAGTGCCAAGTAGCGAGATAAATTTCCGAACTTTTACTTTTTTAAGAACAGTCTACACTTTTTTTTAACATAATATCTATTATTATTCAGTTGCAAGTTAAATACGTATATGAAATAATTTATAACACATGATTGAAAATTATAGCATCATTAAGATTCCTTGTTCTCAATATAACAGTGGTAATATTGTAAATGTAAAGTTGAAAAGAAAACTACAGCAACCAACTGTACATTTATGTATAGCATGCATTCTGAACAAAAATAAATATGGCGCATTTATCATATACGTGTAAAATAATCATAAATATTAGTCGGCGATATTGAAACAAAAAAAGCTTCTCTGTCGCCGAGTGCATATTGGGAACCACTGCGCTAATGGATTCATTAATCAAATAACTCACACATTGGAAAACATAAATCACAAGTTTCAGTATTATGGACTTGGAACAATATATGAATGAACTAAATCACTGTTATTATTTGTATTGAATAAAAGTAATTATCTGGTCTGTTCCAATTTATTAGTTTATATAATAAATAGTCTACAAAATATATAAATATTAATTTGATTAACAGATAATCTCACCAAACGTTATCTAAAAGTTCCTCTGAATACTACTATTGCCATCTAGTGGAGGAAGCAAGTATTACAGTTGTTGGTAAAATAGAAATCCTTTTGCTACGTAAAACGTTGATTATTTCACATATTTAGATTAATACTAGTTATTAATCAATAAAAGAGATATTTTCATAGGAGTAAAACACAGATTTAAATAAAATAACAAATTTATTTAGACATTTCAATATTTTGTTCAGTTCTGTCCTTTTAAAAAGTCATAAATGACAGCGAAATCCTTATCGCCTAATCCTTTGGCCACCATCGTCATATACATCTGGTGTGCCAGCGCTCCCATGGGGATAGGTGTTAGTGACTTGGTGGCAACATCTTGGGCGAGCCCCAAATCCTTCGTTACAAGCTTCGTAGCAAAACCGCCTGCATAGTTATTGCTTGATGGTACATTCTCCATCATATTCGGCACGGGATTATACACTTCCGAAGACCAACATCTACCGGTTGATGTGTTAATGATATCCATCAATACTTTCGGATCTAATCCTAACCTGCAATTAAGTGGTGTTTAGTGGATTATTTATCATTTGCTTGCTGAAATCGAAACCTTACCGAATACCCAAATTCATGCTTTCGGAAACACCAATCATAGAGATGGCAAGTAACATGTTGTTGCATATTTTAGCTGCCTGGCCGGCACCAATGTTTCCGCAATGTACCGCCTTTTTGCCCATCTGCAGAATGTAAGGTTCCGCCTTAGCCATATTCGTTTTCTCACCGCCAACCATGAATGTCAACGTGGCATCGCGAGCACCAACAACACCTAAATTACACCAGATAACTCATGAAGTACTTTTAACACAATAAACTTATTTCTTCTTGACAAACCCATTGAACAATTGTTACTGTGCATATTCAAATGTTTTCTTTTCGATCAAAAGACAACTTACCACCAGATACAGGCGCGTCAATGAATTCAAAGCCTTTCTCGTTGGCTGCTTTAGCGACATCTTGAGCTACATCCGGACTGATTGTGGACGAGTCAACGAGCAAAGAACCTTGCTTGGCACCGGTAAATACACCGTCTTTACCGCTGTACGCATCAACGACTATTGCGTTATTGGGTAACATTGTGAATACTATATCAGACTGCGAAGCTACCTCAGCCGGAGTAGAACATACGGTTGCACCTTTACTCTTGACAGGCTCAACCGCGCCCTTTGCAATATCGTATACGGCTACTTTTGTACCCTGTAACCAGAACGCAGGTAGCCATGAAATATCGATTCTAGAATTTTAATTCTTAATAGTATCAGAAGAGCAAGTGACACGTTTGTTACATTTAATTTTCAATGTACTTCCAATGTTCTTCAAAAATACTGCAATTTACTTACATGAAACGTTGTCATGTGCAATAAACATTGATTGTTTACTTAGATTTTGCATAAATAAACATTTGATAACGTTGACGCAGATATTGTACGACAATTACGAATTTTCATAAGCTTTTAGTGTCTTTTGTAAATGTAAAGTATTAATATACAAACATAACACCTTGTTATATAATCATAATATGAAAATGCTCATAGATTCTCATTTAAATACAATAAAGAAATAATAAAAGTATAATCCCGAACGGAGAATCACGGCCAAGATTATGTTCTGGCCTTCGCATTAATTCTCAAGGTTATGTAATGCTCAAAAAAAAATATGATAAAGATAGCTCATTTATTTTTATATCCACGTGAACTTAACCGAGTTTTTGTTTTATTCAATAAATACGGGACACGTGCGTGAGGAATATTTAAATTATTTAAGTAATCTAAGTTACCTTCGATAATAAATTCGTTGCCATATATCCACCCATGTTGCCGAGTCCGATGAATCCAATATTTGAGGCATTTCTTTTGGCTTCTGCAATATAATTTACATTTTTTATATATGACAAGTTAATCATGTGTAGTTGCTGATTCTTCTGATAATAAAATCAATACTACTGTCAATGCTGAAGTACTTACTAATATAATAATATATTTTCAATTAAAACGCAGACATGAATTGACTTAAGTATGTAATAAATCGTAATAAAGTAAATAAAACTAATAAAGAATGCCGATTTTCTGAACTCAATACTCAAAATATATTACTATTTCTTATATATTTCTTAGTACAAAACAGGTAAAAATAATTAATAATAATAAAAAAAGTAAGTTGATATCCTTTTTGACATCCTTGGAATTTTTTTTGTAAAAGATTTTAATAGTAATAAAATTTGTGTAATGATTTATTACACGATAATTTGGGCTCTTATCTGTTGCACTACATGTTATTCTGTATAGCAACAAATACTATCACAAATAAAAATGCAGTAAATCAACATAAGTCAAGGATAAGCATTGCACTTGTGAATATGTAATTATAATATGTAATTTACTATTATTATAGTTAACATAATAAAATGATATAATCCGAAATCTGATCTGATCATTAAGATATAAGTTTGAAAATGTTAGAAATTAAAAAAATTAAATTTGCATGTTTTTCTGTTTAGAACAATATACAAACTTTTTTCTTAAAATTACATACATATTATAAATAGTCTATGTTTTTATTGAACATTCTAGAACTGCATATACATATTACAATTTTTTAATATATCTCAGGTAATGGTTTAATAATGCCGCATAATATTAATTAATTAGTTACTTTATGCGCCTCTCCTCGTGCATGTGCGTACATGTTTTGAAACAACACATTCACTGACGCACACGACCGTCTGTTTTTTAATACGATTAGTACACTAAAAATACAATTGAATTAATGAATTGACAGAGAATATTGTACTGACCTTCGAAACTTTGATTTTTAGCAAGTGTGACGAGTGTTTTACGAAACATTTTAACAGATAGCACCAAATAACTGCAGCACTAAACACAACTCGTTAACTGACTGTGTAACTGATAAAAATAAGCGAAAGCGAATCGGCCAGCCGAACTCTTATGTGTGACCTTATTTAAATACTCGTTCATATAAGTTACCGTACTGATGTATAGATGGCTCCATGTATGTGATTATTTCCCGCCGAATGTATTCGCTACAGAACACAGTCAATAGACTACTACACTTCATGTAATACAAATTACGCCTCGAGTTTATGCTACCCGCATACCTTCTATGCTGTACGGATTGCATAACTAATAAAATGAATCGTATGTTAATGTAGAAATTACGCCTGATGTTTATGCTACCCGCGTACCTCTTTTGTTGTCCGTATTGCATAACCATTAAAAAAAAAAAACGCTATTTACACAATTGTTATAAAATTAGTACAAAAAATACACATGTCAACATAAAAAAAAGTCAAATATATATTGCATTTCGAATATTTAACACCAAATAACACTGTGTAATAAGAGTGAATACATTGCATTTTTGTGTGTAACAGTAAAGTACTTATTTAGTATTAATAAATAATCATTTGGTCAACAATATCTAGAGGTGCGTGTTGGTGAGGCATTCAACCGATAATGACGGCTATAAACAATGGTATTACAGTGAACAACAGACTGAACGATGTGCCCAAATAACCAGCAGCGCCCACGGCCCACTCCTCAGGAGACCTATAACAAATAAACATTTATGTTTAATACAGTAGAATTTAAGAAGAAATATAAATAAATGCACCTAATGTATTATGACGTTTTAGCAGAGAACAAAGGAAATATACATCGTAATAAATATATAATCAAATTATTACTAATGCATGATCCCTTCTTACGATTAAAAGCTGCACGCTACTGACAGCTGCAAATAAACTCGGTCCAATATTAATAATAGTAAATATTTTACACGTGTTTTTTTTTATCATTTCTTGAATGTTGAAACATATAAATATAAATTATACAAATGCTTGGCACTTGATTTTTTTTTTAAACAGTTTATACAACGAAAATAGATATTTCAATATAATTTTTTCTCAGTTTATTTCTGGAATACAAAGGCATTTTGAGTTGAAATATTCAGGGCACCCGGAAATTATATACAAACTTATTCGTCTCTGAGAAGAAAGAAAATTACACAAAATTAGATTTTTTTAATAAACGAACAAATCATCTTGAATGAACACGTTACTGAGACTGGTTAATTTCATTATATTCTTCATGATGTCATAACCTCGTCAGCAGTAACATACTATGTACGATAAATTACATCAGGTATTAAATTACAAATTACAATACCATTAACAGTCCATTAACAGTTAATTAATGAACACTCCGATAAATTTTTATAAAAAAAAAATTGTAATCATTTAAGACAATAAATCCAATTTTATATGATCACCAATTTGGAAATATATATAGTGATAAATATTAAAGAAATAAATGATTAAAAAACATCACTTGTGGCTAAATTTAGTTAATCAGTTTAAATTAGCAATGACATCCTGCGCAAAATATTAATCTATTTTAATACATCGTCTGCGACGGAATATGGAAATGTTTTACACGTATCTTTTTATTTCACCTATTTCCTATAAATTGATCCATAATTTCAGTGTTCATGAACCGCGTTATAACGAATCATTATAAATTGAGCACTTTTTGAGGTTCAACAAAAACCGTTTTATATCGAATACGCGTTAAGGACCTTACTGAACACATATTTGTGTAACAGAATTTATTAAATAAACTAAAGAAAAGCAGAGTAATATATTCTAGTATAAATATTATTTCAAAATATATTCTAGTACACTTACAGGATTCCAATAATGCCGCAGGACACTCTAGCGCCTGCATGACCGGTGGTGTTGCTGTCCAGGTGCCCGCCCAGACCCATATCGTCCTCGCCTGTGTGTATGACGATGGCACGTCCCAATATCGAGTGTTTACCTCCCAGTGAGATCATTTTATCGGTGATGTTTACATGTGCAACACCCGTCTCGTCCGCCTCGATGTTACCTAGGTCTCCGGCATGTCGCACCGTGGCCGTTGGAGCCCCATGAGTACTCTAACACATAATTACAAAACATTTACAATTAAATATAAACCTCACTTCGCAACCTAGGTCATTTTCAAAGTGCAATTTATAGAATAATTCATTTACAAAACATTCTGTGTATTTCTGCAACTTCGCTCTTAAAATATCTTTGTATACTGTTTTGTTTCAGATAATGTACAGCGAGAAATAAAGGTCAATAAACAGAAGCAAGAAAGTTGCGTAGAAGAAAATTGCACTTGTGTACAATTGCACTTGCTATTTTTGTAGCAATATAGCTAGGATTTAACGGAATTAATAACGTACATTTGTCGGATTGTAATGGCTTCCGGTAGTGGTGCATCCGTTTGAAACGTCACCCAGTGCGTGAACATGGAAACCATGTTTCCCTGGTGCCAATCCTGACACCTGCCCCAGAATACTAACACCCATATCAGTCTGAGTGAGAATCAGATGGCCGAATACACCATCAGCATTCTTCAGCACAACTGTAGCACGATTCTGTAAAGAAACATTTTGAAACTTACACGACAACATTTAGTT
The DNA here is from genome assembly GCA_963422195.1 of Carabus problematicus. NCBI lineage: Eukaryota > Metazoa > Arthropoda > Insecta > Coleoptera > Carabidae > Carabus > Carabus problematicus. The sequence continues at coordinate 2,152,550 of OY728583.1, read as the reverse complement.
GACGTAAAATCGTATGTCAAATCGTAACACAAAAATATGCTCCTGTGAGACACGCTTAAAACATAGGTAGATACAAAAAATAATTTCTATAAAATTCATACATAACTTCTAACTGAAAGTTGTATGAAAGGCAGAGTAAAATATCTGCTCCAATTCCATTCAAAATAGTATGAATATTAAAAACAATCAACCGAAAAAAAAGCAATATTCTACTTGGAAACTGTAATTACATATACACAATAGCTTTTGCTGGAGAGACAATGCAAATATAATCAATTCGCTTGTAGGATCAGTGCTGTATTTTTATTTTTAATAATTTCAAGCTTGGTGCTGAATAAAAGCGATCAATTGATTGAAATGCAATTTTAGTTCAATCCACTAAGTATACAGTGGGCTTGGCTAATTAGAATTTCAGGGGAGTGTTTTTATTAATGTATCCGATGTTCCGAATTGATCAAGTAAATTATACAGTATAAATAATGATCAAATGTGATTGAGCCATGTATGTTATTACAGTATCCAATCAAATATTAATGAACCTTTCTTCCAAATTAAACATAATTACAGTAGAACAAAAGGGCCAACGTTAGAAATGAAAGGTACATTTAATGGACCTTTGTTTATAGATTCGATTCTAACAATATTTTCGATTTTTTCCTTTAAAAGTTAATTAAGTACATACTGCATTGCATATTCTCTAAATTATAAAAAAACAACGTTCATTCCATTAGGCATGATTACACAAATATAGCTTGCATTGTATTGCAGATTAAAAAGGAAATATTCGAAATTATTTTTCAACAATACAAGTTTAATTACTGAATTCTTTTCAATTTGGTTTATTGTCTACTCGTGGAAGTGCATTGTTTTATAGATATTCAATTTTAAAATAAATACATCAAGTGACAAGAACTTGTTTTTGCGAAATAAAAAAGTAGTATTTGCAATAACAAATTTATCACTAGGGTAGATAAATATAAAGGCATTTGTTTTTCGAAATTCTTATCGACAAACCATGCTATCATTTTAGAACCTGTTTTAAAATGTAATATTTACTGTCAAAGTATTTAAAAGTTAATTACAACAACGACTTACCTGTGCATTTGAAACATTTAAAACGACACAACAAAACAAAAAGAATAACCCTTGTCGATACATTGTTGAACTTAAGTACAATTCTTAACTGTCAAATGTGAAAAGGTGCACAACACCGACTCGACCTGTCAACTGAAGTAAAAGATAAACGTTAAGATCTGTATTTGAAATAGTTTAAACAAGATATAAAATACCGCGCAACGATGCAAATACACTGCTTCTAAAACTAGATCTCGCGTGCGTCTGTATGCGCTCCAATGCTAACAGCTTCATACTTCGCAGTTTCATAGTTATGAAGCGGGGCGTCCACGCATGCGCATATGTGTTTCCAGTGACATTTCAGGGAGTGATGCGTCGTTTACACATACGTGGATATTTGTTATTTATTTCTGTACAGACTAACCAAGTCAATTATTTACAATTATCAGTGAAAAACAAGTAGTTTTGAGCTTCTATCAGTATTTGTAAAAGTAAAATAATATTTTGTTCTGTTATCCATGAACAATTATCCATGTAATTTATAGAAATATAAAGTTATCAGCTGTATTCCAATAACCGGTTCAATAAGAAGAACAGAGGGAACTAAAAGCTCTATAGCAGGAAACCTAACACAATTTTATTTACAACTATTTTGAATAATTCTATTAAACAATAAAATAATCCAAAATGCATTTGGTTCATAAAAATATCTTTATTTACACGTTTTTTTAGCACATAAATTGAACAGGCATACAACGAGATACATTTGAACATACAGTAATTGTATGAAACTGCAGTTTATACAGGTAAATATTAATTATTGTTAATTTATAAAAACGCTAAATGCAAACATAAATACATATAATTATTATCTTATAACATACATGACTGGTTCGGAATAAATTAACGAGAAAATATCGACAAGAAAAAAACCAGGAAAATATTACGAATGCAAAGAGACGCTTGGAATTTCCATTATATTCTTTTATAAGATGATGTAATTCACATAACTATGTTTCGTTGGCGCCCGGCTGTCAGTCGTCAGCTTTATGAAATCTTTACGTGCACAGTGACCTGATACGATCTTACAGCATTGTCATGCCCAAGGAAAGATAGTAATTAAATAATAATCAAATACAGAGCCATAAGACAAATTTTATTTGGTTAGAACTTAGAAACATATGATAAAAAAGTGTATCCTAATTTATTGTATTAATTACTTATTATTTGTAATTATTTTTGTATATTATACATGTTTGAGAAATATATTATTGAGTTTAGCAAGTCCTGTTAACATATATGAATGAGATTAATATTTTTTGCACGGGTTTCCCTGACCTGCAACCATATTCGTGTAATATTGGTCAAGGGCATTGTAATATACTAATTGCAAACACGAAATTGTCAGCAACAATTCAAAATAACGAAGGAAGACAATTTTGTCTAACCGAGATATACAATTCTTAAAATGAGTTAATTATTAACGCACATGTAATTATGACAAATGAAGCAATGTTGATTAATTAACGTACTGATTATGTTATTACAGGAAAGTAGAACATATTAAATGTATTACCATTAAGTTTCACGCGTCTAATCAAAATATATAGATAATAATATGTATTAGTGCAATTGCCATAATGATCTGTTTAATAATTAAATACATTGGCATCGTGATGATTGTATCACGGTAATGGCATTAAATATTTAACTGTAATCATTTCTTTTTCCACTATTAGTGTTATTATGAGACAGATATAGAAATCTAAATGATGATATCTAAATGTATGCAATCACACAATTGATGTTTTTCTATATAAAATAACATTTAATTTTACGTTTCTAGATAATTACATACAAAATAAGAAAATTATAATTCATTTAATACGTTAATTATAATATGTGCGATTGAAAACATAAGTTCAGAGATGGACTTGCCCAAACGGATATCAAAAATGCAAATATCATTGCACATTAAACGGTTCAATTTTTTTATTTCATTATATAATTTCTGGAAACAATCAAATTCCTGAATTTGTTGGTAATCCACTCCTGTTTAAATCATGTCTCTTTATTAGCACGCACTATATTACAGGGGTATCATGTTACGTGCTGGATTACATGTACGATAACAACTGATAAAAAACCTTATTTTCGTATGCTTATAACCTAAACAAACACATTTTTAATTAAACTAAATACATTATAAATAACCTTAAAGCTATCCCAAATTATTAGACAGATAGTTACAAAAAACAACTATGAAACGTACAATTATTACAAATGATCTGACAAATATAAATGAAATGGAAGAACTAATGACATACAAATAGGGTAAAATACAGGCTTACCAAGTGGCAAAAGACAACATGATACAACTGTCAGAAGATTCGGATGTGTACCATATATCTGACGAGCAATATCAAGTAAATATCAAATAAACGTAATAAAATCTAATATAAATATATAAATATGTCATTTGAACTTCGAGTATTATGTTTTTTTTTTCATACTACTTTAAGGTCTCATGTAAGATGCATGCACTATTTTTTAAAGCCTGCCGAAAATGGGTATTATCGATTTAATTCAAATACGGAACTTCAATTTTAGCGTCTTTTAACTTCCAAGTTCCACATACAAGAAGTTCGTCTATTAAATACATTGGCTTTCATAAAAAATTGCGTTTTGTAAGAATTTTAATTAAACGATGAATATATCTAGTTTATTCGTGGTATGTGAATCAGCTTCCAATTACATACGCGCTTATTAAAGTGTTAATTATTGGGTATTCATCAGCACTATGCTCTTTTTTTCCGATTCACTTTGATGTTGTCCTTTGCATCCTTACATATTAATTATTATCACAGTACGACGCAATAGGTTCGTTAAATCTAGGGACATTCGCGTCCGGTGAAATGTCACTAGCGGTTGGTAATAGTGACGAAGCACGCAGGATCCCGGGCAGGCGTACATGTTTGAGTAGTTACGCGTTTACGGACAGAACCAGCAACGAAAGAGAACGACGATAGTGAATCAATATATCCACACGTTGTGTTGTGTGTGGAAATAACATGGAATATACAAATAGTTGTTTCCCATGCTAGTGTTGGCCGCTGGTGAACTACGTGTACACAAACTCAAGTGTCTGGTGTACGAATGGTGTGCGACCAAGTACGTGATGAAGCGTCAGAATGTTAGGACGCTGTCCCTTGTTGTATGCACATTCACCTACCTGTTAATCGGCGCCGCCGTCTTTGATGCACTGGAATCGGACACCGAACGTCGTCGTGCCAAAATGCTCTCAGGTAAATGAAACGAGAAACAAGTACTGATTAAATCATATCATATACTGTGCATTTCACTTGCTGTGTTTATCTTTGACAGTTCGTTATGCATGTATGTATTGATGCAAATCTGAATTGGAAAGTATAAACACGATTGTCAGGTTGCATCATCATTATTAAAGTTTAATCTGTACATTTCAAAGAATATTTTCTATTTTCATAGATCTTTTCAAGTCTCTGCAGTAACGTATTAATTTTAATTAGCAGCAACCCCATTATGGAGAAGCTACTCGACTATGTATTAATTAAGAATGCGAAATGAAATAATGTCCGTCAAAGTTATTTTAATTAAAAATAATTGTGCATGTATATTAATATTTTGGTATAAAAATAGAGCTTTAGACGTACATATGCACTTTTAATTTTAAATTCCAACACAATCCTCCGGTAATTTGAAAATTTTGGCGCTTCTAATTCTCAGTATCCTGTATCCTTATTATAACTTAATATATTATTTATTGGTATATTTTATCCTACTTATAACCAGCTCAATTCTCAAGAGACACAGATTATTTCTAAAAATAGTATATTTAGGTATTTAAGAAATAAAATGTGTTAACTATCTAAGGAATATTAGCGAATAATAACATAATGTATTTACTTGTTTGTTTCATAAATGATCACTATAATAAATTGTTGAAATTATTTTATTTCTAGATATACGAGACCACCTAATACTGAAATACAATATTTCCACGGAAGATTACCGCATGATCGAGTTGGTGATAATTGAAAACAAACCCCACAAAGCCGGGCCACAATGGAAATTCGCCGGAGCATTCTATTTCGCAACGGTAGTACTCGCTATGATCGGTTACGGTCACTCAACACCGGTTACGACCGGTGGTAAAGCTTTCTGTATGGGCTACGCTATGGTCGGTATCCCACTCGGTTTAGTCATGTTCCAAAGTATCGGTGAACGGTTAAACAAGTTCGCATCGGTTGTCATACGCCGAGCGAAACGGTATCTGCATTGTCAACGCACGGAAGCAACCGAAATGAACTTGATGCTGGCTACCGGAATGTTATCAACTATCATTATAACAACCGGAGCGGCGGTATTCTCCCGATACGAAGGATGGAGTTACTTTGACAGTTTTTATTACTGTTTTGTCACATTAACAACAATAGGATTCGGTGATTATGTTGCATTGCAGGTAAGTCAATTATCGGAGAAATTTTTTATCCCACTTGAGTGACATTTCTTTAGACTTGTCGTAATTTTCGACTTATAAAATAATCTAATATTAGTTTTCATAATTTTTTTTTGTGTGAAACTAATATATGTAATTCAAATTGTATCAAATATTTCAGAATGACGAGGCGCTTCAGAAAAAACCTGGTTACGTAGCACTAAGCCTAATATTTATATTATTCGGTTTGGCAGTCGTAGCTGCAAGTATAAATCTTCTAGTTTTACGATTCATGACAATGTAAGTAACCTTGAACGTGCGTCAGTGACAGTGAATACTCTAGCAAATGTTCTTACAGGAACGCCGAGGACGTACGACGGGAAGACAATGAACTACAGTCCGCATCACACCATGTACTGACGTTGGACGGTGAGGTTATGGCTGTCAACGGTAAACTACTCTCAGGGCATGCGCTGTTAGTTGACGATTTAGAAGCGGATCAGACGTCAGTTTGTTCGTGCAATTGTCTCGGACTAAACCACTATGACAATCAACATTTACTACTCGAATCAAGTTACCATCCGGCTGCAACTATTCTCGGTGGTTCTAACCTCAAATGTAAACGAGCGTCCGTGTGACATTCAGATTCAACATAAACTGGTAACCCGACTAAAATGTTTGCATTTCCGACATTTTCATGTCTGAACACTTTTTTTACAATAAAAGCTATGAAACCATAGATGATAGATTTTTATATGTGATGATTCAGTGTTTAAATATACATATATGTTACCTATACATATACGGTGTAGCATATAGATGAATCAGCGAAACAGAAATTTGTAGATTTTTTACGCACTGTCAGAATTTGGTACTACAGATTTGTATTTGAATTACGTAGTTGAGACTTGTCATTTGCCGGTAATATTCGTATTTAGGAAAATAAATAAATACTTACATGTTGAATGTATTGCTGCTGCTTCTTTGAACGAATGACTGACATGTTGTTGAATGTGCGCACATTATTTTTTACATTTTAACCTAAATGTTTGAACTTGCCATGTGACAGTTGTGAATGCGCGCGCATTCTGGGTACGTCGCGCAATGCTTAATAATAGCATGTTGAGTACTGTCATCGAAATCGTATTTATCGAACTGAAACGCATTACAGTAACTTATATCAAAATATAAAATGCACAGGGTTATGCATATTTATTTTTGTGTTTCTTTTTTTGTTTATTTTTTATAAATGTTTTTGTATGATGTTTAAATGTTTGTTTTTTTTTTTAAATTAGTTTTTCAGGATTGTGATAGAAAAATTAGTGCAAAATTTATTAGAAGGGAAACGAAGGTGTGTCTTAAAAACATACTTCCACAAAATGCAAAAAAGCATGTTACGATGTGCATGATAATCTTGTAAGTAATTTTTTGAACAATTATTTTGTATATCGCCGCTGCTAAACAAATTATCTTGCATCAATGTCTATAATACACAAAATACTTCTAAAGTAAACTACCAGGGTCGGCTTAAGGGGCTAGTGAATACAGAATGAATTTTTCAAAATTTATTAATAAAATGTTACAGTAAATAATGTTAAGAAATACACGAATCAAAATTATTGTTTCTGTAATATAATGGTAAATATATACCTACCTACTAATGAAATACAATCGACAAAAGTTTTTTTTAATATATAAATGTGTATACTGATTTAATAGACACCAAAATATTATTAAATGTAGGTTTATTGTACTAATAATATCTAAATATTACTTTATCATTTTATTCGTATTTCCTAACCTCATATTCTAAATTCCATTGCAAGTAATAAATTTTTGACAGTAACAGTTGCCAAATCTTGATATAAATGCTCTTGTGATGTTTGATATGAATAACAAATTGCATTCCTTTTCGTCGTTAATTTCTAATGTGAGTAAGTGTACATAATTAGTAAAATGCAAGTACATATATTTTCACTGAATCAATTCAAGTCTAATATAAAACTGTATGGCTTCAATTTTGTACGTTTTCGGACACCGGTTATTTCTTCTTCAGTGTAATAATAAATTTACAGTATTAGAGTAGCATAAAACTTTAGGCCACATTTACATGTAAATTTCAAATTGAAAAAGTTACGTTCAGAAATAAAACTTCCAAGATGATTTACAAATAATAATGTTTATCCAAAAGTGTAGTTTGTCTTCATAAATAATTCAACTCAGTATTAACGGTGCTGCATTTATCACATTTATATCACAATAGTATTTAATTCAATTAAGTTAGTTGAAAGATACATATTAAGTTAGGCTGAAATAAATACTTATAATGTATGTATATTAAATTCGTATTTTGGCCTAAAGTTTTATTATAAACCAAACAAAAACAATTGTATGTTAAATGTCAGGTGTAATATAACGGTATAGACTGATAAAATATTTGTAATTAACAAAACCCCAATATACAATTATTGCCAAAATACAAATTAGGTTATGTTTGCAACCTGAATCATTTCACTGAATCAACCATTCGTTACTTCCAATATAATATTGTGTATTATTTGCGTGAGTAAGAACTACAAAGTACATGCAATTTTTAAAAGTTTATAATATGTTCGTTTTTTATTATTGAGAATTACATTGCATTCATGTGAAAGTACTGTATTAAATTTATAAATAATTTAGACAATCTGGCAACTTTGCTTTCTATTTGATTTGTGTTTCATTCTTAATCAGTCCGTTAAATGGGGCGTAGTGTGTAAATGATTAGACTGCACTTGAAATATAATGTTATATTTGTTATATTTTATACATGTTTTAGATAACTTAAATTAAACGTTGTTATAGAAAGCTAACAGGTATTTCATTACATCCTGGTTGTATCCCAGCACAACAGGTTTACCAACTTTATATTCGCACGTCTGAAACAGTGGCATGTTGGGTGCACTGTACCATACGTTCTTCATGCCGCCATCTTGTAGATCTAACGTATTTAATTGTAGCATAGCAAAGTGGAACTGTTTACCGTCGGTCTGCACACATTGTAACGTCACAGGTTGTGGCAAAACTTGGACATCGTTCTACAATATATTTGACCGTAAAACACTGAATAGAAACGTTCTATTTTATAAAACACTTACGCCATATTTCTGTCTAGCATACGCCGCTGCTACCGCAAATGTTTTCATCAAGGATCTGCCAAGAATCTGTGCCTCAGTCACCTCTTCTTCAAACAAATTAGCAACTTTCGTATGATCGTAATGCACAAACACAGTGTGTGGATGACATTTCAGTGCAGTGTTCTTAATAGCTGCAAATCAAATCAAATTCATTGGAAAATTTACAGTTAAATTATTGTAATCACTTACGATAAACATCATTCGTTTCGTATATGTGTTCCGGTACCATTGTAATGGTATGTTTGATTGGAAACAAGTTTGGCAGATCAAAATTGTCCGTTGATTGGGTTGTGAGTATTTCTAACGGTTTCGAAGACATCAACAGTTTATCCGCACTCAATTCCAACTGTAGCAGATCTTCTGACTTCTTCAGTGGAACATAGAACTTGGCATTGTTGAATACTGTACGACCGTTTGCTAATGATTTGTCACTTGAACTTTCACAGAGTTGTAGGAGTTTTGATGTTAGAAGAAAACTAAAACATATTACAATTAATATGCAATATTTACTCAAATGATGAAATGGTAAATAACATATTGATGAATATACATGTTCTACTTACTTTACTCTTTCATTTGTAATACCTAAAACCCGAGGAAAATTATAAGCCGGTCTCGCTGGATCTTTTATTTTTGGTAATTTTTCTTGTTGTGTGTCAAATAAATGCGATGACATAATTATCCTTAATGCTCTGTGGTTCATTTCCTTCGACGGTTTTGGTGCATTTTCGATTTTTTCAGGTAAACCTGATTGAAGTTCTACTGTTTTTGTAATTATCTTAGCTTGATCAATTCCCTCAAGAAGCACATTGTTGTCTCGGTAAAAATAACATACATTTTCATGCCAATTTGGATGTGTTTCATTTCTTCGAACTGGCTTAGGTAAATATCCAACTATATCAACCCTGAATAAAATAACAAATTATAACGCATAGTTTAACTAACACTTGATTGTTCATTTACTTCAGTTTTTGCCGCTTTTCTCTTATGACATCTTGTGGACTATAAACTGGAATACCTTTGGCTGCTAACACTTTTTCTGCTTTAGTGTCAATCGGTACTCGTTTACCCTGAACTCGCCAATGCGCTTTAAACATACGGTCAATATGTTGTCTACACAATATTCGAGTTATCCTCATTATTACTAAATGTTTTTATTGCTATTTTCTTATTTGATTATAATAAATACCACGGTATAAAAATTGCACCTAACCTTAATATTCATACGTCAAATACATAACACATGGGTTTAACCACAGCCATTGTGCCACATTGTGCTACGGTTGTACCAGGGCCATACGAATTATATATCAGTGGCGTACTGGAAACGTACGTATACGGTGTAACATTGCAGTACGCCTGTAATTCTGCAACGTATAAAACTCATTTAATGCATACACACGTCATATCGCTGTTTCTCTTCTGGCCAAGCGGCTTGGACGGATTCGACTTTCCTTCCACAAAACTTCGCCCGGAATCGAACCGCCTTCGGTTGCCTTGCGGATGCAGGAAATGAAACATTATTTTTTCATATTTTTGAAGATAAAATATTTTTTAATTAAAAAATGAACAAAAGAAGATTAATGCAATTATAGTCGGCTTATTCTACGTTGCTTTTGTTAACAGAAGGAAATGTTTTCACACTTGTTTTAAATTTGTCGTTTTATTTCGACCTAGGCACTGCTAGGCACTTACGATTTTAAATGTGTACTTTGGTAAATAATTTTTGTTAAATTTAGTATTGCACATACGTCGATGAGCTACAGGCATGGATGTCTGTATCCATTCCTAGTTTTAATATAAAGCCTTATTCATTTTAATATTTTTTTCGTGTCAGAATTATCATAATTTAAAGTACAGCATATACATACATATATGAGAGGTCCTTTCTTAATGGATTGATATATAGTAATATTGCCTATTAGAGTGTAGGAGTGATCGTACAAATATTATATATATATATATATATATATATATATATATATATATATATATATATATATGTGTGTGTGTGTGTGTGTGTGTTCGACAGAATATTAATGCACTGACGCGATTGGAGCAATGATATTTCACTAATAGTTATCAGATATGTATCAGTGCGACCTGATTCCCATAATTCTCTGGTGCATTACTATATGACTTGTGATTACATTAATCCATCAATATTTGATCAGATACTATAGTTAATAAACAAACTTTTACATACAGTGCTGTTTATGTTCAAACAATGTATGTTATATTGATTACATATTCATTGTAATCTAAGCAATTGTACAGTACTGTAGCTTTACTTCATTGCTGTTATACACATTATAAAATGATTTAGTCATATCTAACACAGCCGTTTGTGCATGTATATGGATCTATAATGTTCAAGTGAATGAATATGTAATTAGTATCATCTCATTACTACTCTTACTTTCACAAGATGTTACAGAAAGTAAGACCGAATGTATGTTCGGCTATAAAGCCCATACACATTGTGTCAAAGGGCTTGGGCGTGCAACCATATTCAATCAACATAGTCGATGGCTTCAAAGCACCGTTAACCACAAAGAAGGATGCAATCTATACAGTTATATTTGTAATAATTTACCTAGGATTAACCATATATACAGTACAAAATATGACAATTGAAGAGGCGAGTTTCACATTGATTTCCAAATACAGTGTAGTTATAGAAGTGGCCATGTTGATCGTGCTAATGTTCACGTTCATCTTGTTTGGATTTCTGTTTCGTAAATATATCATCAAAATATTGAAACGTCTCTGTGCCATTGATTTCAATCTGGAAATGGCAAAAATCGATATGGATTATAAGAAAATGGAGAAATGGATTTATTCCCTAATCATATACATCATTGTGTCTGGTGTATTTCGTCTGTTTATGATGATCAACACAATGAACATAGATGTTGTAATACAGCTGTTGTTGTGCGCTGCAACGTTCGTTAAAAGTGTAGCGAAAAATCAGTTTGTAGTTCTGGTGGTACAGGTTCGCGAGAGATACGAACGGATAAATGAAAATGTCAAAGCAATGTTCCTGTTCAAATCGTCAGTGGTACAGGTTAGCGCAAACAGTAACATCAAGAAAATCACAGAATCTTTGTACATTCTATGCAGAGTACATTACAAACTACGCAAAGTTATACAGAACATTATCACCGCCTACTCGATACAATTGCTGGGATATTTGGGCGTTGCATTGGCCAACATTATCTTTCAATCGTACTTGCTGTACGCACTCATAACCTCACACAAAGATCATATGACAGTTTACTTTATGGGATCGTCGATTTCGTGGTTGGTCGATGAGATTTACGAGCTGTACACACTAGTAAAAACGTGTTCTACCACGTGCAACATTGTTTAGTATTTGATCATATTTTGCTAGAGTTATTCGATTTAATTGACGGTATTTTCAGGCGGCAGACACCGCGACAATACTACATCAGTTGAGGAACAACATTAAAAACATGGAATTGGAAAGTCACGTAAGACATTTTTACTATACTTATAATTATGTTTATCTTCTTATTAAACAAACATATTGTCAATTTGATTTAGGTACAAATGTATTCACTTCAAATGCTACATCAACAGATTCAGTTTTCTGCCTTAGGATTCGTAACAGTGGACTATAGTTTATTATATTCTGTAAGTAAATATTCGCGTAATCAATTGGCAAACGCAAGCAAATTATTATAATATATAATTTGCACCAGTACGCTATGGGTAACGGAAACTAAATAATGGAAATCATTTGTTTAATTCCAGATCATTGGAGCAGTGACAACGTATCTGGTTATTTTAATTCAATTTGATCAAGCACAGCTAAGTATATCGAATTCACGTTTGCAAATGGCAAACAACACTGCTAATTCTTAATTAAATAATTAATATAATATACTCTGTTATTGTGATTACGTAATATTTAAATATAATATTATTTAGGTTTCGATTGTGTAATGTATATAATGCATAATAAATGTATTTTCCAAAATATATTGAACTAGCATTTATTAATTAATGGAAATGTGATACAAGGTAATTATTTTAATGTAAACAATAGAAATGTCTGGAAATTAAGGTGTCAATCAATACATATTGATAAGGACGTGTAATTGCCATAATAATAATTACCATTATTTTTATTACGTGATTGGCGATACAGATAAGTCATAATGATTACTGTATTTCAAATTATGGGTATGTTATCTGTAATAACATTATATGATATTTTATATTATAATACTTACATATAAAACACATTGTTGAACATGTGTAAAAATCTATTTCAGTAAACATAAATATGAGCACAATGTGCACATGTAAGTTAATTTACATATTTATTTACAAGGCAATGATAATTTAAATATGATACAATTTAATTACTAGGTGTATAACCATATACAATGGCGTACCCAGGGGGCATTGTTTCCCCTGATGTCTATTGTCCTTTTTTAAAAAATTATTAGAGGTTTATAAAATAATGTATTCAATAGCATTTTTGGTTCTCTTTGCAATATAATTCATGTAAAATTAAAACAGAATTATTCGAATGAGATATGTAAAATGAATTGTTAATACATTATAGAAATGACCTCAGGTCGTTTACGTATATACATTTGAAATTTTAATTCGTATTTAAATAATATCTAATTATGCGTCACACTGAAGATTGGTAGAAAATTAATTCATTATTAATAATTATATACATAATGACTTGTAAGAATTAGTTTATTGTGGGTGCTATATCCTAACAATACAAATTCTTTGAAATATTTCAATAGATAATTAGATGAAAAAAAAAATAATTGTAACTCTGTTGACTACTGGAATGAAGTATACCAGTAACCAAATCTCAAAGGAATACCGTATACCTTCTGCTGTTAAGCCTATGGCACATCTGTCAAACAACATCGATGAAACAATAAAACGCATCTGTTCTTCAAATCAAAATGATAAATATAATCCCAAACTACCGTAAAATAAGAAACAAAAGATACATGTGAAATATCATCGAAATGCTCATCGATGAAAATAGAGAAGCCGCTATTCTAAAATAAAATGTTTGTGAATATATAAAGAAAAGAATAATTCAGGATTCAGTTATTTCATGTTCAGTTCGAACCATCCATAGAATTATAATATTCATATTTATACAATGCATTGTGTTGTATCACATCATTATAACATATTATAATATTCTTTAAACTCATATTACTTCAGGAAAGTATATGTATTCTATAAGGCTAGAATATGTGCAGCGTGCCCCACCAAAATTAGGCGTCAACATTGTCATAAATTCTCTGTAAGTAGAAATCAAATACAAAGGCCACTGGAATATACATTATTATGTAGCTGGCAATGGTAAATAGATTTTTGGGCGCCTCTAAGCATTGTTGTATTGTAATATATTTAATACATATTTATAGTGAATTGCATTAACTGTCAACTAGACAGAAAGCCGTATAAATATAAGACTAATGAGCAGAATGGCATAGATATAGTTTATTGGTTACCATGGACAGTAAACAGTCGAGTAATATTGCGGCGTTTTATAAAGACTGCAATGTGCTCATCACTGGTGGTACTGGTTTCCTTGGGAAGTTACTCATACAGAAATTCTTACGTAGCTGTCCAGATATCAAAGATATATATCTGATAATTCGAGAGAAAAAAGGCAAAACTTCAGAACAGAGAATAGATGAAACGCTCAATAATGAGGTAAGTGAAGAAAACAGTGGCCAAAGGTAGGATTTATAAACATTTTATGTAACTACGTTCACTATTAGGCATACTATGTCTGATGATTTGAAATGTTCTTTTTACACGTCCGGGAGTAGAAGTCGGTTTCTATGGCGTCAAACGCTGGACAGAAATGAAGCATTTACTCCCTAGGGACGAAAACACTTTTCGGAAGGGAGTTTTTATTATAACAAAGGTTTTTGTAAATAAATGTCTGTTGTCATGGTATGCGTTACATGGAAACATTTCCAAAGGCTTCTAAATATTGCAATTTCGCTCCGATTTATTATAATTCATTATTTATGAAATTAAGTGTTTCTATTCCCGAACGTGGAAAAAATAGTATATACACCTCGGGAGAGATCACCATTTTTCCCTCGATGTATTTGTACCTCAGGAAAAATAAGCGGTTTCTCTCTCTTGGTGTATAATGAACTATTATGTCTTCACAATATAAAAGTTAATCATTATGAACGTCAGCATATGTAGATTATTGCCATACAATGTTATGCAAATTGATAATAGTAACTATCGAGTACAACGCAAAGTTTCAATATCAATGTAATCAATTCATTTATTGACAATGCAAATTATGTATGTGCCCGTCACTGTGAAGAATATTAATTTTGTATCGTATTTTATAATCGTGCTAGAAAATCGAAGCAATTTAATCAATATCATTTTATTTGTGTTAAACTTTTGGTAATTCTTTCATTAACATGTATGTATGTGAATTCATCTGTTTTTAGTTGTTCGATGAGATGAAAAAAGTAGTACCGAATTATAGAGATAAAATTCATGCAATATCCGGAGATATTGAAAATGAGAACATTGGTTTGCACAACGATGTCCGTGAAATGCTTATAGATAAGGTAACAATGATCAAGAATTATAATACGAATTAAAGTAGAAATACCAAACACTGCATATTTTGACAGATAAACGTTATAATTCACGGTGGAGCTACGTTGAATTTCACTGAAAAGTTAAAGCAAGCTGTGAACACAAATGTACGTGGTACACGTGACATACTCAAGTTAGCTGAAGAGATGAAACACTTGAAATGTATGATGTATGTGTCTACTGCGTATTCGAACTGTAATTATCTGTCAATCACCGAGTCATTCTGTCGTCCACCAATACAACCAGATACGCTGATTAAACTGGTGGCCGAAGTAAGTGAAGAAGTTTTAGAGAAAATGACACCACAGTAAGTATAGTTTGTGAATTTCACTGTATTAGCATGACATAAATAATGTATGTATTACCATTTCCAGAATGTTAGGTAGCTGGCCAAACACATATACGTATACAAAAGCAGTTGCGGAGCAACTGGTTCGAGAGAAGATGAATGTAATTCCGGTTGGTGTGATTCGTCCTTCTATGGGTAAGAGAATGTTAGCCAAATTGCGAGGTACAGCCCAAGTGTATGAGTCTATTTGCTTGCAGTCGGGTCAATATACAAAGATCCTTTGCGATGTTGGACTGACAATGTTTACGGTCCAAACGGTTACGGTTTAGGCATTGGTTTAGGCGTGGCACATATCATTCGCAGCCAACCGGATATTCAGCTGGACAGTGTACCAGGTGACTATGCAATTAACAACTTGTTGGCTGCTATACCGGATGTAGTAAAACAGTTGTAAGTATATTCGTCAACATCATGTTTGCAAACGGTGCAAATAATATGATGGATTTGATTTCAGTGAAGAAAAGAGTGGCAGAAAAAATATAATCTATAACTGTGCAGCGACAAATGCAAACGCATACACAGTCGGGGAATATATGGAGAAATCGATTAAATACTACACTGTACCATTCACAAATACAGTATACAAAGCCACCTGGATCATTACGAACTGTCGAGTGTATGAACTAATCTTACGAGTTCTATTCCACTACATACCAGCAATCTTAATAGACTTATTCAGTCTGCTAACAGGCAAAAAAGCAAAGTAACAAATAACACGACGTGTACAGATTGAATTCGAAACTACAACAATCCGTACATCTTTTTTTGCAGAATGTTCAAGCTGTACAGCACTATCCATAAATTCACTGATTCCGTAATATATTTTGGAAGTAGAACATTTCATATTAAGAACGATAATACGGTACGACTGTGGAACGAACAGAACGATGTAGACAAAGAAATATTTCCCTTCAATATGCAAGATTTTGATTGGGACGATTATTTTAATTACTTTCCATTAGGACTGAAGAAATATTTTCTCAAAGACAAAATGGACGACGAGAGTATTCAAGCCGCAATCTCCAAATATCGCAAGTAAGAAATAATACATTTAATGTTGATTTGGAATGAATGAAATGTTAATATTGTTTCAGGCTCGAATGGCTACATACAATTGTGCAGACATTATTTTACACCGGGTGTGCTTATCTCTTGTGGATTATCTTTAACAGCATGTTTTAATTAACGAAATTATCTAATACATATTTAAGTTCAACATTAAACATTGCATAGTAATTGACACGGAGAACCTCTACTACCGAGTGATTAAGAAAGATTGACGTTACTGATTTGTTCTGATTTTTTTGTTTGCCGCCTCGTCGTGTCACTGACACTGAACTACTATAGACAAATCGCATTGACCTACAGTGCATGGAAGGAACAAAAATGCATTGAAAAACGAGTTTTTTTTTATTATCGATATATTTATTAATACTTCTCTTCATATTTTCAAAAAACATTACTTAGCTGTAGTTCGGAAAATATAGGTACATATATGACAAAAAAAAAAACATAGTACGCCACTGATTTATTCTTTGTCAGTAAATTGATACAGAACTTCATTCCATGGAATAAAGTCTTGATTATAATACTAACTCTCTCAGTCATGTGACGATCAATCATTCTAAGTCATTCGGTATTTTATAGCCCTTTTACTATATAAACATACATTTTTTCATGTTGATGTATTTTATGATTTTTTTTTTTAAAACTGTGAACTTAAAAATATAAATCTAAATAGATGAGAAATAGAACGATAATCAAATATACAATGATTTCATTAATATAGAATTATTTTATTAACACATTTCCATTAACAGTAAATTAAAATATTAAGTGAAAACAGTTTATATAAATTTTTAAGTATGTATAATACATTCACGATTTATTTCGCAATTAAATCTTGCTCACGTTGTCTTCTTTGCATTTTTGCTGCTTCATCTCGTTCTTTTAATTGTTGTAATCTCAGAGCTCTTTTCTAAACAAATAAATGGAACAGGTCATAACATAAACATAGAATAGTACAACAAATAAGATTACCTTCAACTTTGTACTCTTTTCGTGCAGTGTTCTCATATCTTTCTTTATATTCACTAATTTATCACGATATATTTGAATTGTTTTAAACATTTCTTGATAATCAGGTGAATTCTGAGACCAAGCTAGTTTCAAATTCTCGTTGTGTAACTGTTCTATCAATACTTTCTGTTTAATTCTGCAACGAAATCATGTTCAAGTTTGTTTATGTTTTAAGTACAGTTGTAAGTAGATATTTGTTTCTGTCAAATAGGAATGCAGTGAAATTACACTTACGTTAATTCATGTAATTGTGACTGCACTTTCTTTAAATGTGGTTGGTAGATTTCTAGCACACCATTTGTTAAATTTGTTACTGTATCATTTGTGAAACAACTTTCTTGCAAATCTACGCTTTGATCAATCCTATAAGAATTTAAAAATACATTTTGATAACATAACCTACATTTTATTACTTACCTAGTGTTGTCTTGTATGCTATTAGCATTTAAATTATCAGCACTCATTATAAATAAGAAATAAAACACAAAAGGAACAAATACCTCATATGTAGTACTCTTATTACTTTACCGGTTCTATAATTTCGTATAAAATTGTTTGGTTGACAGCACAACTCTCTTATTTTGAACTAAACAAATCACACACTGCAACTCAGTGGCGTCTCGTGAATAGGGAACTGGTGAGCAATGATTGAGAAAATACACACACACATGTTCGGAATAAATAAAACACGAATTCAATGCCACATCATAAGTAAATATAATTATTATAAATATCTTACACAGAAATACATATCTAGTTACTAATTTTATCGCAATTTTATATTAATAGATCTCCATCGATCTAAATCTACTAGACATACATATTCTATTAAAACACGTTCCATTTCGTAATGGTACTTTTTTTCTTTTTCTTTCTCGATTTTCTGTTGTTCATGATTTTTTTGCGAAGAGATACTAATGCGTGTGAAATTGTTTTGATGTAATGAAATTATGAGCGTTAAGTAAAAATGAACTCCAAATATACATATTGTTCTGTCACAGGTCAAATTCTAAATCACACGTTCTTTTTTTACCATACACGCTAGTAAAAATCATTCCGTTGTTTAAAAAAATAATAAATATAATTTATTTGAAAAGCCAGCGCGCATTTTTCATACTTTATTTATGTAATTAGTAAAATGACGGTTCAATATTTACACATAATATAAAGCAGTCACGTTAGAAATGAGCACATTCCGTATGTAATTAGTTAGTTCATTCACTGAACAAGTAATCTCTCTACAATGTTGTTATATATATGAAATAGTTTCTGTTGTAAATCTGGAATGATTCGTTTTTATTTGTTCGATAATACTCTTCCAGACATCTAGGGGAGGTTCGCACATTTGAAATCAGATTATTTATCAATCTGCCAAATTATTTCTACTATAATACAACATTTTGTGGACGTGTAGTGAATCGGCATACATATATGCCGCATGTTATTATTTATGTATATGTATATATATATAGTTTTATTTATTACTTAAATTCAACAGACTGAAAATGTAGCAAAAGCACAGGATTCTCGAGTAGTAGAATAACAATTGTTCGCAAGTAGAATGAATGACCTGAATCTCTGTACAAATACTGTTTCAAACAATTGTCATTACATTATCCCCGAATTCACATATTCTAGAATATTCCATTCACTGCCACAAAACACATAATCATTGTTCTTCTGAAATCATTTGTTAAGTAACCTATTTTAAATCATAAATATATTTTTAAATTATACGTAATATATAGAAAATATAATAAAAAAAATTGGCATATCAAAAATACAACCTAATATGTATGAGAGACTGTAGTTATACATACTCAACACGTGTTTTAATAATAATCATAATTCAAAAAAAAAAAAAAACGAAGAACGAAAAACACAAATGATTTTAAGTAAAAACATTTCTCACATTATATGTATCTACAGAAGAGTTGACGCAAATAGTTTTACAACTAGCAGAAGTAATATAAAAACGACAGTAAGCATCATTTGTCCAATGTGTACAATGGGCCATAATATAAACAATGCATTGAAAATATTCGCTGCAAATTTGTTCGGCAAAACATAGACAATCCCAGTTCCGAATAATAATAATATTTTCTTTCTATTCATACACTTTACACATTCAGAAACACCGTGTTATATAATAATGGGCTTGTGTTTTACGAGAATACAATAAATTATACACAAGTTTCGTTATATTGTTCATACACACACACATACAGCCAGACATTCGCCACAAACATAACATACTCACAACAGACACTAAATGTACGTTCACGTTTTCCTATTATAAGGTCTTTTATTAACGTTCACTAGTCCTCAACTTTTCCCAGGATGTGGTGGACACAATTCATTCCACCGTGCCTCGAAAAACTGTCGCATACAGTGACCAGCTTTACCGACCGGGCTATCGTCCTCGTTGAATGTTTCACAGTTGTCAAAAATTTGTCGCACATCCATGCAGAATTCTTCGCGTGATTTATAACTGTAAGAAAACGAAAAACACATTAGAAAAACATATTATAAATACACTTCTCCATAATATGTGATGATTACTCACTGTAAATCCTGTAGTCGTTTCTTGATTGTTGACAAATCCATGGGACTAGTAATGATTTTCTTATAAGTGGGAAACTGTTTCGTATTCACCGGCAACAAGAATGGCCATGCATCATCGTGACATTCCAACTCTTCCAGCAATGTTTTACACGGGGCCAGTTCTTTCTGGAGTTTCTTCGACACACGATCCTTACGTTGTGTCGAGGTTGATGGTGAAGCGTTCTGTTGCACGGTTGCAATTGTCTGTACATCTTTGGCGTTAGTCTGTGCATTGGCCGTTGATTGGTTGGTTTGTTGCTGCTGCTGCTGTTGTTGTTGCTGTTGCTGCTGTTCATCGTTCGTTGTGACGGAACTGTGTGACGGTGCTGGGCTGGAGATTGAACTACATTTAGCAATGGGTAAGTGATGGTTAGTTAGTGCTGGATCCTACCTCGTAGGCGGATGGTCTGAACTTTCACTGTCACGTGTCGTTTTATTGTTAGATCGACGTGAATTGCGTTTTTTCGGTTGCTTTGAATGACAATTCGGACAGTACCACTTACCGCGTGGCACCTGAAAACAATCGAGACTCACGTCAAGTAAACTAAGTAAATTATGTGTACGCAACTACAACATTATTTTCACAAAAAAACATTTGAGAACATACCTTATTCAGTGGCGGCGTTAAACAATCCTGATGATACGCCCGGGGGCACAAATCGCACAGAACTAGACGACCCGTCGATTGCTTCTTACCGCAGACTATACAATTTCGTTCACCCGTTACTTTGTTTATGCACTCGTGGCAATACCTGAGATCACACGAAGAATCCATACATAATAAATGTCAACTCGTGCCACGCACTACACTACTACAAACATACCAATTGCCATCAGGAATCGTCTCCATTTTGGGCTTGAAACAATACGTATGGTACCCCTTGTCACAGCTGTCGCAAAGCAGAAGTTTATCTTCATTATCGCCGCTATGACAAAACTGACAATTCTATAAACAGAAACAAATATTCAATATTGCACGCATAACTAACAAACAGAACAATATTATTTAATTTTTGTTGTATTCACGCTAAATTAGTTTACGGATTTAACAAAATGCAAAAGCATTTATAAATCTCGGTGGTAATTACGGTATTTACATCACAAAACCAATCAATAATAAATCAAACTAAATTACATAAAATAAAAAATAAATGTTAAAATATTAATTTGTTAGGAAATTGTGCAAACATGCTAGTATCTTTCGTTTTCAAAATAATGCATACATTGTGTTTTTTTAACGGTACCAATTTTCCAAAATGCATAGTGAAATTTTGTACAAAAATAAAATAAAGAGACCATAACCAAGAAAAATTAAATAAAAAGAAAATAAAAAGCAGTCAAATGTTGGGCTTGAAAAATCCTTTTGAAAAACTGTGAAATGTTCTAGATAATATTCCCGTTTCATTGAGGAGATATTTGACGTGAAATAACTCTTCAACAATTGGCCATCGCTATGTGGTATTTGTGATTTGTTCTTTGTATTTTTCAAGCTGCACAGGTGACATGTTAAAAAGCATAACCACCCACACTGAGTTTGTAAACACAGCGAGCTCTCTTTTTGTTTTTTGTTATGGCATGAGAGTTAGCTAAAATCCTCACAGCTTTCATGATACTCTTGTCCCACGCAATGGAGGCTTCCAGCATGTACAGACACATCGCCATCTGGGCGGACGTCTGTGACCGTTGCACCGCGTCCCGCCACACCGACAGCCCCTTCGGGATGTCCTCGTTCATGGACACCGGTGATTGTTGTTGCTGCTGCTGTTGCTGTTGCGAATTCATACATGCTTCTTGTGCAATTGCAGCCAGATTAGCATCGCCCGTACTGAGAACAAACACTCGGTATTATTGTCTATAATAAACGCCCGATGACGTAACGTGCGTGATCATTTTACCTGACACCTAGCGGTGGTTTCAGGTATCGCCTCTCAATGGCCGCTTCCAATGATGCTAGTCGTTCCCTGGCCAACGGTACTGCTTGTCCGGGAGTCACTTCTTCTGCATCGCGGTTCGGTACTTTCCAACCTTTCACTTGCATACTGGCATTTGCAACTTTATCTTCGAGTGCTTCCACCTATATAATATAATATAACAGTTCAAGAGACAAGTTCACTTAGACAATATTTCATTACTGACCTGTTCCAGCACAGAGAAGTCTACACGTGTTGCTACGGCTGGATTCCATGCGCCCGGTTTATCGGCTACTGAAGTGCCTGCTTCCGTAACAATGATACGATTCGCTTCCGGACAATCGGTCAAATCGGCCGCAGTGTGATTGCCGTCTTCAATCTGTACATTCGCTGCACACTCGTACATCGATTGCATTGTCGTCTGTATTGTTCGTCGCAGTTCCTTCTCGCGGACGCCGCGCGTATGCAGATGGTCAATGGCAAGTTTCAACTGGTCAACGTCCGTGATCCGCCACCAGCCGGTGCGCATGTCGGGCGGGATAAGCGCCTTCTCTAGACGTTTGGGCGGGCCGTGTAGTTTGATGTACTCCAGTTGTATACTCTCCTCGGTGCTCATCTGTAACGGACCGGGACTGTCACAGGATATGCACGAGATATAACTGTTAGAACAATTAGGTGGTGGAAATACGGGAATCTTTAGCTCCGGGCCGTAGTTGTCGCGCATACACGCGCCCACCGTGTTCGTATCCCAACGGTTGCCTGACGTCATATTCACACCGTCACATGTGCTGCCATCGCGTGACAGAATACTGAACCATTTACTCTCCGACGACTCAAGTATCGGTTTCTCCTCGTCAGTCTCCATTTTTACTTCAGTCTTTATTTCAACGATTTCCGTTTTCAGTTCTTCCTTCACTTCCACTTTGACAACGTCCATTGGCTCGTCGATTTTCGTCGCTGGTTCTTCGCTCGTCTCACTCTTGTTCTCCTTCTCCATGCATTCGCCTAATTTCTCGAATAAATTAAAATTCTTCGTCACTGGCTTCTGTACAAGTTTACTACTTGGTATTTGTTCTTCTATGTCATCGATTTCAGTCTTTATGTTGTTCGTTAAGTCACTTTGTTCGTCCGCATTCTTTTCTTGTTCAACAGTAACTTCATCCTTCACCGCTCCGTTCTGAGATTCGTTCGCGTTTGGTTGTTGTTCGTCTTTCATTTCCACGTCGGTTTCCGTTTTGATTTCGTCTACCCTGTTTGGTGTTTTTCTATGTTCATTGT
Organism: Carabus problematicus; assembly: GCA_963422195.1. Taxonomy (NCBI): domain Eukaryota; kingdom Metazoa; phylum Arthropoda; class Insecta; order Coleoptera; family Carabidae; genus Carabus; species Carabus problematicus. Next base: position 2,128,949 of record OY728583.1, on the reverse strand, counting down.
TATCGGGTTCGTTTGTTTCGTTTCCTACAATCTGACTGACTTCTTTGTCAGCACTCGGATCTTGATTGTTGTCCGCATCGGGTATGATGTGTTTAATGTCATCCACACTCGTTAGGACCACCGGTGGTGTGTTCTCTGCTTCTTGCAGTTGTTCAGCGAGCACTTCAGGCTGAGCGGACTCCATTGCTTCAACAAAGATACCGCCGGCTGTCGGTAACGACCAGTAACGTCGCCAATAACGATCTTGTCCATAGCAAGTTGCACGTAACTGATGTACGCAATTATTCAACGACTGCAACTGCGTTTCAGAAGTTTTCAGTAGTTTATCTAACTTCTTACTTAATTCTTCTCCTGATAATTTCTTATCTTCTTCCTGGGGAAAATCATTTGAATGTAATGTAAAATTCGTTCTACTTACAATGCAAACCAGTTACCTCTTCAGGTTGTGTGCCTTCGCTTTCATTCTCACTGATTTCCTCCTCGTCATCCACTAGCAATTCGTCCTTGTGCGGAGTGGGCGTGGGCGCTGGTGAATCTACGGCTCTGGGCGTGGCCTCGCCACTTGCAGGCGTGACTCCTCCCTCTACATCTTCGACCTTCAATTGTATTTGCATTTTTTCTGCGGCTTCAGTTCGTAATTTACGATTTGTCATCATGCGTAGCCTGTGAAATAATACCAATGAATTAATCTTGTAAATACAATGTTGCTGTAATGTCTAACATACTTTCGTATTTTGGTATCCAACAGCCAACGTTCCTTTTTCAACTGAGCTACGGTATCCAGTGAGCCGTCTATCTGTCGTATAACTGCCTTGTTCTGGAGTAACTCGTTACAGAGAAACGCTAACATTGCCGCCTTATCGGTTGGACTGAGTGACAGGAATGGTTTGTCCTTCAAACTATCAGACATCCGCCACGTTGCATTCTCGTGCAACAGTTCGTAGTAGGCCGAATTCTTACCGACCTGTGTCTGTTGCATTTCCGAACAATTCTGATAATGGTCAGCTACGCGTTTCTCTCGGTCACGTTCAAAATGTACACCTATTAACAAATAAAACAATCATAGATCCCATGTTAGAACTAAGTAGATTTTCAGATTACTATCAGACTTGTGTATATTTATTAATCATGGTAAGTAAATCAAATGATACCTTTCCAATCTCTTCCAACATTTTCTTTTATTTCCTTACCAGTTAAAGATTTCACCTCGCCCGTTGCATTCGCGTACAAGTAAATCCGCAGAATCTCCGACAGATTCGAATGTGTGATGTCCGCTTGTCGTAAGCTCTGACCAAGGATCGTAGTGTGCCGGGCCGGGTTCGGTATACCGGGATCCTCGATGGCGCATACCAACAGATGCGTCATCACTGACAGTAGTTCTTCTTCGGCATCTAAACTTTCGTTCAGCAGAGCTTGTTGCAAGGAATCAAGACACGGTAATGATTCCATATCGAACCCGAGTGTTTCACCGAACGTGTGCAAGAACTCGAAGACCATGAGAATGTTTGCGAATGCCTGTCCGGACAGCCGAAGACCATGAACGCGTGGATACTCGGGCAATGGTTTCTGCGTGAGTTCCATGTCCTCGCATGGTTTCCGCAACTCCGTCAGTATTTCCATGTCAATTCTTCTCTGTTCCATGCGACGTTCTTTGCTCGCCTGTTTCTCCATGATAGCCTGCTGTTTCTTGCGTTCACGTTCTTCCAGACGTCTCCGGCCTTCCAGAGCTTTCACTAATGCCATATGTTGTCTGCGTCGTTCCCGTTCCTGTACCGGAAACATTGCATTTAGTATTTGTAACAAGTCTACGCTTTACTGAACATTAGATGATTAGTAAAAGAAACATTGGAACGGCTGAAATTCAATGTGAAAATGTTATTCATTAATGCGAAAGCAATATGAAAATGCAGGCAGGCTAAATGTTGATCAAGCATGCTTAAATTTCTAATACAAATAATATTACATTGTTATTAGTTTACTAAATATTGAACCCTTGAAAGAATAGTTGCAAGGGTAACTTTAGAAGAACCTATTTCAAAGTAACCGTAACAAATCATACATATAAAAACAGATGCAAGCACTATTATAGATGGAGGTTGGGTATCCAGGCGGGGTGCGGGTGACTTGGAGAAAGTAATTCGTATACACTAAGGATAGTGTTAGTATATACAAAATATTCATACCAATTCAACAGTGTACAGCATTTCCCGTTGTTTATTGAGCTCCTGTATGTACATCTGAGAGAGAGACAGAGCGTTATAACAGCATTTACATCAAGCCAACACACACAACAAATAAACAATTATACACACAGACGCACGCTCTCTAAATGTTTGTAACAAAACAGTTTGTGTAAATATTATATACCTAGGTAATATACAAATCCAGCGAAACTGTGAAATATATTTCTACAATTCAGAATAGTCAACATACATCTCTAGAACTACATCACACAATACTTATTACATATTTGTCTCAACTGAATGTTACTTGGACGCAAAGATTGAATTCGTAATAAAATTGTATTTAGTTTCAAGTAAAAAATTATACATTTTTAGTTTCTTTTACTCAATTCAAATTGGACTACAACATTTATCATTTCATCTCTTGATTATTTAATTCAGATAAAATAGTTTTATTTGGATAATTGGTTTAATATTAATGAAGAAATATTGTTCCAAGTAACTTGAATACCGGTAATATGATTTTGGTTGAACGATTTCAATCTTTGCACTAAATTTTTACAACCAAACATTTCAATGAAAGTTACGTATCTATTCCAGAGGAAACAAACTGATCAATATCTAAACTAATCTAAATCTATAATCAATAAACAAACAAATATTATTCAACTAAACAAATTTTAAAATATGACTAAATAGAATACACAAAATGAGATCATGAAAAACAGAAGATTTAGGAATAAATGAATGATTTGCATTTGTTACGGATGAGTTACTAATCATTTATCAACGGTACTTAGATTTCAGTTAGTGACCGTACACGTATTTATAAATAAATAAATAAAATCAGTAACTGTAATGCCATTATTTTAAACTCAAAATTACCGTATGAAAATTGAACAATTTGTTAGGATTATATTTCTAAATAAAAAAACAAAATTACTTACTTGTTCCTTTAGCATGGCCGCCTGCTGTTTCTTTATTTCACGTTCCTAGAACAAAAACATAACACAGGATTAGACATTTAAAACAAAATGCTGCCCATTTTGTACTACTTATGTGTCTCATTCTGATTTCAACAAGTATGTTATCTAATATGATGGGTTTTCAAAATCATTTTAACTACAGCAATGTTTTCCATAGAAGTGCACGAAAAATCCTAATAATGTTCAGGTGCAATTACTAATTTTATGAAGAGAAAACGAAAAGTCCATAATATTATTCATTTCCACTATTTGTTTTGTTTCAATTACAGTTTTTGTGGCCTCAAATGTTTATAATAAAACTACAACGACATTATTACAGAATAATTGCATTGAAACATAAATGAATACATATTCGTTCATAACATTGTAAATGTAATGATATATGTACCTGGATCTTTCTCTGTTGGTCCTCAAGACGTTGTCTGCCTAACTCTTCGTGTCGTTTACGTCGCGCCTGTCATGCAACAACAACCATGACATAACGAAAACAAAATTAAATAAAAGAACATAAACATACCGTAACACATTCCGAAATACTGTAAAGTTTACATTATATTTCTTTAAATATTATGCGTATATGTACGAAAAGTTAGAAAACAACTGAACTTCTTATAAATGCCAATATAAAAAGTCAATCAACAGATCTTTACGAGTATTCGAGAATGTGCTACGTACGTTTTACTTAAATTCATTTATGTATATTAAATAACATAAATAAATCACTAATATTTCTTTAAAAAAAACTTGCATGTTGTCACATAATTTTTTTACGTTTACTTTAATTCACAATATTCAAGAGGAAATTTCCAATCACTTTATTAAAAAAAAAAACATGCAGTTTTTGTTTCACATTGTAAGTAATGTAAATCATACCGAAGAGTTTCATTTCAATGACGTTAAAATGACACTCTATCGGCTACACTGTTATGATGAATAGTATAACGTTTGGTCATGCGGATAAGCACGATATTAAAATTATTGTTTGCCGATCATTCAACGCATGCGATTGTCACTTATGTGAAGGCATAGTTAAAAGTATAGGACACACATCCGTATGGGGACGCTGGATGAATTTGATTAGAGAACGATAATGTTGTAGATGATGACGATGATGGTGATGATGATCACTACTATAGCATTCAAGAGAAGCAATGATAAATGTTATATAGAGTTATAGCAGCGTTATCATTAACAAGCACTGTTTACATACGTTCGTATATATGTTTGTATGGACGATGGTTCATTTCATTTAGAACTACACATCTAATTGTGTTGAACGTTGTTAAGTCTCACTTGTAAATGGTGAATGAATCAATGTATGGTGGTGCGACGGGACGGGGGAAGACAGTGTGTTTTGTTTATAAGCGGTACAGTTGTTAGTTTTCTACCAGAGCTACCCTGGCACCACAGTATGTGTAATATCTCTCTCTGTATTTTCTCACTATCTTTCTCTGTTCATGTGCGTATGTGTGTAACCTACCATTAGACTATCCGAACATGTCAATGCACTGTCCGACAAGGACATGTGATTTTTCGCTTTACTACCGGTGAAATCGGCATCGTTACTCGTTATGTCTGTACCATACGCGTTCAAAATATGGTCACGATTCTTCCAAATAGTAGCAACCGTTGAACTGGCCAGTCCCAGTTCACGAGACACGTCCGATTTCGTCCTACCACCCTCGATTTCTGATATAATCTGAATTTTCTGCTCTAAGGTGAACGCTAATCGTTTCCGACCCTAAACGCAGCAGGTATATATATTAAACATTAGCAACAATCTATGTATATAGTTCGCCTAACCCACATCTCAAGCTTTCATTGGACAAATCAGGTATGTACGTGTGGATATATATATGAATACTATACCTCCACAAAAGTGATAAAACATATACACTTAAACTAATCATACATACATCGATATTCAGTACAGTGTCAATAGTATCTCTATAACACACGCAACAACAATGTTCCTTAAACAATATTGTTTCATTCAATATAGATTCATTGAAACTGTACTTTAAACTGACACTCACACAAGTTTTCCGCTAAAAACAAAATGAAAAAAACAAAACAAAACATGCATTCATTACACGTCATTCGGAATAAAGACACAAAACATCAACACAGACAGAAGAGAGACATGAAAATGGCACATGCCATGTGAGATAAAGAGGGACTCACCTCCATCAACTGTTGTGATCGTACTTCTCTGTCACGTTTCGCTGCTTCCTGTTTCTCGTTCTTCTCAATCTCGCGCGCGATACGCGCATGCTCACGGTCTATCCGTGCGGCGGCGCGCGCAGCCTGTTGACGTCGTGCAACCTCTATGCGTTGCTCAACCGCCAGGTTGCTCCGAGTTACGGAACGCAAATCTTCCAATCTGTATACGGTAAAAAAATCAAATTATTTTAACTGAAATGCATGTGATTTACCAGTCACTTACCGTTTGGCTACTTCATCTTCACTCATACGCAAATATTCACCTTCAGACGTGGCGCCTGGCGGTGGTTTTTGTAAATAATCACCGAGGATTATTTTACAGCTGAATGTAAAATTATCTTTCGTCAGCTCCATACTTCCTGTTTGCTCCAAATACTGTGAACGAAAATGAATCTTAGCGCATTGTGCCTTAAGTAGATCGTGTAAAGAACATACCTGTGAAATTTCAGCCAATTGTTTCAATTTATTGGTAGTTTCGGGCGGTGTATAGCACACGTCACCTTTGATCCCGCCGTGTCTAGTTAAGCCTCGTATTATTGTCTCCCGTTTCCAGCCATGCTCCAACGGTAGTCTTAGTTCTCTTTCGTTGAATTGTCGCCGTTTCTTCGGATTGGACACGCCATTGGCGTCCGTCTCGCACTCGGAATCTGTTTGATTGGAGTCTGTTAAATTATCAGAATCCGTGGACACTTCCAAGTTGCTCGAATCGCTCAGAGCTCCACGAAATTTCTCCTGCTGCGTAAAATTGAAACACATTGTAAATACACACACACACACACATATATTAGGAGTTTCTTTGCCTTACCAGCAGTTTATCATCGCCTGACTCTGCCATGAACTGTGCTGCAAGCATATTCGATTTCAGCATTGATATTTGTTGATTCATCGGCGTATTCGGATCAATTTGCACGGGTTTGATGCCCAGTGCTCGACTTTGAGCCAGCAGTGACGCGACTGTGTTCTTCTTCGGCTTGGAAACACCACGACCGAGGTTCCGCGGTCTACCATCTTTATGGTTCTGTGATTGAGACGCGGTCGATGAGGATGAGGTCGGTGTTGATGTTGTAGACGGCACGGTGCCCATATTATCCGAGTCATCGTTTCTGCTTGGTGGTCGCGGTGAATCGGCCGCGGCGAACAGTTGATTCAATGATGCACTTGGTGCACCAGGAATCACAGACGACGATAACGGTGAAGGTGACTGAATGACACGACGTGGTTTCGGTCCAGGTTTACGACGAGCTACAACAAATAAAGAACGCACACATTGTGATTATTGTTTACCCACCACAAGGTTTGCCCACCACAAGATTTCTAAGGACACTTACATATTCTATCACTGCCAATGTTTGCAGACAGTGTGCTGAGTGAATTCAGTGAATTGCTCTGACAGTTCGTCGATGATGTACTGGAAGATGGCTTAAGTGATAGATTCAATGGTGCATCGTTAGACTGATCCGAGTTGGTATTGTACGCCGGTATATTGATACCAGATGGACTACCGTTAGTCGCCGGTAGCTTTATAACTTCTACTCGGTCATTACTTGTTGATAAATCCTGAGGTTCTTGCTGTAAAAATACATGTTTCATAAATTCTAATGTTTATCTCATGGATTTCTTTCTCCACAAATCTCCGTCTTTGCATTTGATAGACTTATGGGGTTCGCTTACGTGTAGTTTTGCCCATTTGCTGCCTCTCTCGATCAGCATGCCTGTGCTGGAGTGAGTGGGCATCACGCTGACCGACGGTGGATCCAATGATATTGTTTTCTTTCGTCCCCTATTCGTTGTACCCGGTATCTTGGGTCCGACAATAGATGAAGTGTACTTGATAATTTCCGTATCAGGTGGCAAACGAACACCGCCCAAAATAGAACTAGGATCACTATAAAACAAGATCATTGTTATTATAAGTTGATGTTACTTACTACGAAGAATGCGCGAATGCTAATTTCAATACTGGATGAATGTAATAAAATAATATAGACTGGCATTAAACAATTTACCTTCCTTCCAAAGCAGCACTGTGCAAAAATAGAAAAGATATGAATAATCATTTTTGTAATCATATTTACATGAATATATATTGTCTAATAATACTGCAGGGTGTTCTAATCAAACGTATGAGTAACATATTTAGCTAAGGAAAATTTTGTTATAAATCCCAATTAGTACCACTGTTTCCTATTAAACCGAAACACTAAATCTGTCATTATTGAATATCGCTATTGCAGAATTACTTATTAAACATTAGTGTCACTTTTAGAAAACTGAATATGAAGTATGAATGCAAAACACAGCATACATAGACATTTTGAAATGATTTGTTTTAAATAAAATCCATAATAAACAAGTGTGAAACATTCATTTAAATGCTATAGAATTATAATATGTGAATTGTCTTGGATAATAAATACTACAGACGTTGCACAGCACTTGTTGTTTTATTAAATAATATTTTAGACGTATAATTACCTGAGAATGTTTGGTGGAATTCCACAGGAGACGCTACTATTAACTAAGGACTGGGTGGTCAGCGTGTTCACGCCGGACGATGACTTGTCCGACGAGTTACTGACGAGACTCAGCGGAGACGTAAAAATACTGGATGATGAGCAAGGCGGCGGCGCCTGTGACCTTGTAGGCGTCGAGGTTCTCGGCAGCGACTGTTTGCCGTAATTGCCGTCCGTCTTCTCCAACGAGAGCGGTTTCGGCGAGGGCAACGACGGTGACTTCTTGAGTTGTTGAGATTTAGCGGAGGATTGCAGTGAGAGTGTGGATCCCTTGTTCGGCAGTTTCTGTGAGGACTTGGTGCTGTACAGCGATGCACTGTTACCCGTATTCGAAGATTTACTGACTGTGGGATCCAAACGGCCGTCAAGTTTGGCTCCCGCCTGAAGGCTCAGAGCCGTCGCCGATGTCTTACCCTTTGAGCCGCCCGAACCCTTGGCCAACGAGGAACTTTTCGACGAGTTCTTCGAGGACTTGTGATGCGACAATGACGGTAGACCCAGAGACGAGTAGGCCAGGTCGCCCGGATTACTTAGGCCCGGAAAATTCAGGCCCGAGGCTTGGAGACGGGCTAGGTAATCTAGCTGCGATGCCATCGACCACCATGCTGCTGTACAGGAACAAGAACAATAAATAAAACACCTTGCATTCACTTGTACGGTTAAAACTCTGATACACATGTCAGTTACACTGACACTGAACTTGCATTGGACAGAACTTTCATAATATACGAAAGGAAATTGAAAACGTTCCATTTTAAATGCAATTCTAAACATATGCAGTTTTATTCTTGTATCATATGAGTATAAATACATCTAATAATTTCACTAATTCTGTTCGCAAAACCTCATACGACAAGGTTCCATTTAAATCACGAATAAAGAAGAACAATATCGAACATTGAGTAATTGAACAGATAAACGACATAATATTATATTGTTTCATTAGAAATTCTAATTCATATACAATACTGAATATTAAAAAAATATTCTGCACTTTTGAATGTAAGAAATATTAACAATACTTTAATTATATTAAAAATATTATGTTCACTACATGAAATTTTAATATAAACGGACATGATATTGTATTTCGAAAAATGCTACATTTAATCAGATCTATATATTCATATATTATTCCATGAATATTGTATGACGAATTAAAAATTTATTCAAATGATCTGATAAATAACGCATAAATGGTACGACCGAAATGTTTTAATCCATCCCGTTAATATAAATACATTCATCAAAGTTACCAAAATATAAACTTAATTGCAAAATACTGGTAAATTATATGATTTGTTTTAAACTAACAAATTATCTATTATTATTAGAATTAAACCATATACAAATGGTAATCAATTGCAAATTATAACGCGGAAATTTATTGCGACAAGCACAACACTTTGCTCGAATACAACTGTTAGAAAAACACGTATTTTACACAAATTATACAATAGAATTCAAGTAATTATAAAATATAATTACAAATATATTTTTCAAACCACGAACACAGCACAAATCATTTCATCAAATGTTTCTCAACACCGTATCTTATCAATGAACACGGCAAAAAAAAAATGGTAATATTTGATTACCGAGAAGTATGAGAACAGCATATGTAATCTAATCAGAAAAATTGGTCACATTTAACTGTAGAGTACAATTTTGTTATTAGTACGACCACTGACAAAATGAATATGTATAATTACGATAAAATACGCAGCGTAGCTCTAGTAGGCTCACACTGTCGCCCACTAGATTATTCATTAAAAATCGATCGCAATTTTATGCGTACTGCAAATGTACCGCGCTTAATGTGGAAACAAAATACACATACACAACACAATTTACCTCATTGTTACACACACGTACGATACAGAAACCACACATTGATATTTAAAAAAAAAACTTGACCGGTAAATAATTTCAGGTAAATATTTATATCGTAATGTCAATATAATACACACACACGCACGCCGAATCAGAAATATATGCCTCGTATATATGCTACAACTACAGCGTTCTGTTTTAATACAATCTGATAACGATCTGTGTTATTTGGCAACACCGTTACTATGGTAACATCTAAACGTTTCCACCTCTTCGCCTGACACATACACCGGGCACAATCACGTTTAAATTCAATGAGAATTCAACTAAAACACTGGACCTACAAACTGCCGTCAAACATCACACATTACTGTGTACGATTTAAAACATTTCTTTCCAACTGAAGTATATAATCTACACGAATACCTAACTCATATTTACTGATATAAGTTGTGAGTTTATCTATTCACATTAGACGCAAGATGCGCGTCACTTGATAATTCTTGATATACGTCAGATTTTTATTTGTAGGTTAGAAAACAAAATGAACATTTGAAAACATGGCGGATTGATTAACGAACGTTGACCGGTACACACTTGTCACACACATATGTAAACACACAAGTTAGGTGGCGATAATCAGTAACTAGGAATGTTTGATTTGTGTATTAGCAAGAGTTTGACGGTTGATCCGCGAGGATTGTATTGCTACTACGTCTCTACTCACTTGCAGCGGGGTTGATGCCTAGACTGGCGGCCTGGCTCGCCGCCACGGACAGCGTGCCCTGGTAAGCGGCGGCGCTTGAAACGGGCGGGAAAGACGATACACCGCGTCCGGCCGCCGCCGCTGTGGGTAGCAGCCCGAACGGTAGACTCGGGTGCGGACCCAACGGTCCGAATGAACCTCCGGCCGCTGCAAACAGGCTGGCCGCCGAGTTCGCAGTGTTAGCATCCGTACGTGGCCAGTAAGCTGCACAAACACGTACACAGAAATCAGTACAGTTTAATCATAGTCAACCATGGAAATACAAATAGGAAAGTATGAAATATACATAAGAATGTATGAAATAGTTCCTTCACTGACTTGGTAGTAAATCATTTTGTAATGAATAAAATGTAGTGTAGTAAATACTAACAGCAAAACTCAGATATTACATGTATTCTTTCGAAATGTAGACCGTGAAAGTGTTATAACGAACGAATAACTTACCTCCAAATAAGTTTGCTGCATCAAGCAGAGAGGCTGAGTCTGAAGGATTGGACAATTTACTGGAACCAGTTCCACTTTCACTGGTTTCTCCATTTTCCTTATCCATTGCAATCCAGGCACCCCTGAAATTACAATATCAATCAGTTCTATCACCCACCATCAACTTATCCATATGCTAAAACTATTAAATCTTAATATAAACTTAGTAAACAACAGTATCAGTAACACTAATTACATTTAGTCGAAATGTAAAATAAACAAAATTAAATCAAACTTAATTAATCAAGAATTTTCCTTAATTCAATATATGCTATTAAAAAAAAATGTTTTTAATCTGCAATAAAATTGATATACCATTTAATCTTTCAGAAATATATCCTTACTGAAACCCGTCCTATGTCATTATCGTATTTTTAAAACGATTGAATTTATAAGAGCGTATTATCGTTTTGTTTAAAAATAGATCGAAAGTTTTAGACAGGAAAAGTTTTATTCATAAAAATCGAATTTATTCATCTATGCCGAGTCGGTCAAGATTGCGTTTCAAGGTCACGTTCAAGAACAGATTTAAAGAAATATTTGTGTGCCACAGAGAAATATGAGACGTTGTATATTACTACCGTGGATCGTTTTAATTTCGATAAAAATAACTACGAAATTAACGACCTGCAGACGACGTCAAAGTATCGTCATTTGTGATTGACTGATTACAAATAAAATAATGTAAGTAAACAAGGACACAAAACGAATATGATAAAATGTTTAAACAAGTTTTTTGCCTTGTGTAATTATTTGCAATAAAACTGCCATTGAAACAACGCTGTTGCACATTTCGTAAACAAATATTGAAATATGTACTGATATTCGGAATTGATGTCTGAAAATATACAATACAGGGTGTCCTATTTAAACGGGCCACTACAGGAATCTCGGAAATTATAAGAAATACAAAGTCGGTAAAATTAGACAAAAGTTACTCATGTATGATACTTTAAACTACAAATATGAATGTTGAAATATTCGCAATATTTTGTGAATATTATATCATTTTAAATTGCTGATTATAACAAAATTCTAGAGCTGCTTATAAGAATAAATATAAAATTATTACGAATTATGTATACAGGATCAGGAAGTGGTCTAACATAATATTTTATCAATATTTCCGTTCTTAATTCTGTTTGTTAATTAGTATACTTAATTATTACTCAAAGAATCTCAATTCACAATTGATATATATTCACGATTTAAAAGAAATTGTTTTTCTTTGTAAATAAATTTATGCATCACATAAAATTATCTTCCAAAGACAAATACATATGAATAATAAATGAAATTGTCAAAAAGCAATAACTATTAATCATATTTGAATGATTCTAAAATAGTTACAATGTTTAACCTTCTCAGAATCTTAGACAATTTAACATATTTGATGTTATTGATGTAATTAGTAAATAAACAAAATGTATAAATACCTATTAGTTATTTTTTTCTTTCAAAGTCCAGAATAGACCATGAAATCAGCCCATGATGAATTTCGCTCTAAAAAAAAAAAATGAAAATCAATTAATATATATTTTCAAACCTGTTTCAAATTAATGTTATAGAAACAGCACGTAACATAGTATACTCTTCTCAGGCTAATATGTATTAAATCATTACATTCTATTCCAACCTTATTAATATTATTGAAATAATCATATTTGATGATAAATATTTGATCTAGTATTAAATCAACCATTTTTAATATTAATAAACTAACAATTTTAAATAAAATAGCTTTCGAAACGGATCATGAAATATTAACAAGTGTATTCTGAAAATGAAAATCCGGTCTATTACGCTTCAATATTCACCCTCTTATGGTAAAATGGGCCATAAAAGATATCGGATATAACGTTCTAAACGAAACTGTACATGAAAAACCAGTATAGAACTCATTTTGAACTTGAGACGTGAAGAATGAACACCTTACGAAATTTTGAAGGTGATATTTCAATTAGTTCCAACTATGGAACATTTGCATAACATGTAAATGCGAATCAAGTCATCTCTCTGTGTGTGTGTGTTTCTGTATTTGCATGTTCGTAAATTCAAAAGGTTGACCTTGAAGTACATAAGAGAAGTAAATTATCACTTATCGTAAGTAACTAAGTTGAAGAAAACGAATGACGTATTAAAACATACATACATATATGTATATTAGCGTGGAATATGTGATTATATGAATTGAATGTATATATTACTAAAAGAATACCGTATTCAGTGATTTACAAAACAGACTGAGAACATTATAGAAAAAATGTAACAGTATGACAGTTGGTTTTAGTTCCGCAATATGCCGTAGCGCTGATTGTACATACATTTATTTTATAATACTTCAAGTATACCATTTTATTTCATAATCGGAGACAGTAAAATTAGTATTACGGCTCTGTTGAATAATAATTCAACAATTTCTACCCTAACGAATTAGAATTTTTTTTTATAATTGATACATGTTTGTATTTTTTGTGTACTTATATAAAAAATATCTATTTTGACATATAACTTGAAAATAAACCTAATATGTAAAATCCAAAAATAAAATATAATTTGAAAATCTAATTAACACCTGTTTGTTTGATCAGAAACGGTGTAATTGTATTTGAATAAATAACGACTATTTACAGATACAAATTCAGTGAAATCCGCATATAGTGGACTTGAATGGATCAGGAATTTGGTTCACTATAACCGAGTGTACACTATAACGAAAAGTATTTAGTATATTATGTATTTAGTTGGGACTCGGAGATACGTTCATTATAAGCGAATTTCCACTATATGCGAGTCCACTATAAGTGGATTCCACTGTATTTCTATAATTTATACAAAATTAATTATTCAAACATACATTTATAATAGTTAAAAATACTTTATATCAAATAAAAGATTGTTGACTCCAATTTGGTGTGCAAGGGTAGATAAAATGTATGTTACTGTACTAGGTCAGAGGTCAAGGTCGTAGTGTTAACTTCTAGGTCAAGTTCAATCGTTCTCTTTGTGAATATATAGTTATATATGTACGATAATGTGCAAATACTAAATAATGTTCTGATACAAAACTCGAATAAATGATATTAAAAACGAAACTAAAACTATATATTCCCCAGTAGGACGCCTCTGGCGGCCTTGACTGAGGTCGGCTCTCGCATATATCAAACGGGCAATAATAGTATACTGTATGTTTATTTATATATATATAAGCATCATATCTCTATTTCTTGTTATTTTTAAATTCATTCTGTTCAATTAATCTGAGGACAGTTTTTACTTTAAATAAACACCACGAACGTCAATCTGAAACGATACAAGATCTAGTGTTATATTTACATTGTATGAATACATAATGTTTCATTTAATTTACTACATATACATTACGATAATATAGTTATGAATGAATTCAATAATACAATTAATACTGATACCGAGAAATACACTAAAACTGGAAAAAAAATACGTGATTCTAGGAATTCTTATTCGTATTTTCATAACTTTTGTATAAAATATAATACTCAAGCATCAGACTGTATTCCTGGTCAGTAAATACGGAATAAATGACTTAATGAAATTTAATACATACATATTTTTCAATTATCTATTTATATATTTAATTAAACAATGGATCGTATTGTTTTATACTCGCTATTATTTCCAATGTTATAGGATTTCATGTAACATACAAAGAGCATAAATTCAATAATGTACTGTCACTATATTTATTACTTTAGCTAAATGCAACATACAGAAGAGACAGAACAAAATTAACCTTGTATTCTATACAAAAATCTACCGACAATACTTCGATTTCTTTTAGTTTGCTTCCTGCGGAATACATACAGTTAAATGAACAGCTCATTCTGTTTCGTGTTCATTTGAATTTGACGAATTTATACTAAAATCTTGCCGCGAAATGACATACATACTTCTAGAATATGTAGTACGGCAACAGAACTTACTTCTATATATGCATAGAGACGAATGTTTATTCGTGTATGTATGTACGTGTGTGCGTATATATGTACATTCGTTTCGAGGTTATTCACCCCTGGCTCGCTTGTTTGCTTGCCTGGCCAAACCGTAACGATACAAGAGTTATGATATTTCCTGAACACGGCTGTCACATGAGAACTGTGTACGTCGACCACTATTTGTAATACGTATATATAATTATATACGTATTATTAAATATAATTTTATATATATATATATATATATATATATATATATGTATATATATACCGGGTGTCCCAAGAAATCTGGGACATAGGGAATTAACATGTAAATATAGAAATATTTTGTGATTACTTAACATTTTAGAGCAAAAGAATTAAAAACTGCATAATATGATGCACACTCTTAATTGTGATTAAATAATTAACCAGCAATCAATAATATTAGGTGTCAAATACGAGTTTTGATCATGTTTACAAAAAGTATCATTTATAAAGTTATAAAATCATATTGTACATCAGAAAATAGAAATGTTTTTTTATACATAATATATCTAATGTGAGATTAATGACAAGTTGGCAGAATGCCCGATAATTTGTCTTTACAAGTTACACATGATTTTAAAAATAATAAAAGCATTATCTAAACATATAATTTACTCGTTAGAGAAACATTTTTCAACGCTGCATATAGCATCATATGCAGTTTTTAATTTTGAACAAATTATTATTTTTGCTCTAAAATGTAATGTTCAAAAGCAACCACAATTTTTCTAGATTTCCATGTTAATTCCCAATGTCCCAAAAGGAAATGAAAGTACTCAAAACAGAACACATTATCAAACAATACTGTAAATACGTGCTAGTTTATTAACATCAGCGCCATGAATAATTCATTCGTTCATTGTGAACAAATTATATGCAAACAATCGTATATTTTCAAAACTGAAATGTTCGACAAATGTAACTAGTGGAAATATGTTACAATGTGGCAGCCAGCCGGCCATCAAGATAAGCACACGGCAGGTTTCTAATCATCGAGCACACTGTACATTATTTTACATAACACAGTATCGATTATTCGTAACTCACCGCACAGAAATATTACGAGTAGAACCGGATGACGTTGGCACGAAGAATTCAAACGTTTTCGCAGAACTTGGGAGCCGGTCGTTTGATGCACACAACCAAACACAAATGCACACTCTGTGTATATGCTTGTAATTTTTGGTTTGTAAACAATACTATAATACGTTTGTTTTGCATATAGAAACGGGCAGTCAATATACAGATCGCTGGTTGGAAAAAAATTTGACAGCTAACAAAAACTCCGTGAAACAAATTTTACACTTATATTCACCGAAAGCAGACGTAAAATGTATATAATCACTAGTTTCCGTATTACTACACAATTCTAACACGGTCTAGATTATTTGACACTTCAAATATATTCAAACGTTTCACATAACCTCACATTATTATAAAATGTCATACCTGAATTCCAAATAAAACATGTGAATTTCCGTAACTATATATGCCCGAACTAATTGTGCACGTTTTTATAAAAAGCCAACAATAAAACTCTATAAATTTTCAAACAAATTCCCACTTCTTTTTCAGGTTATAAATTCTAAAGTGACATGACAATCCAACTGGCCTGTTTACCATTTGTTTGCACTGGTGTTTCGGATGGGTGACCTTGGTTGCAACAGCACTCTTAGATCAGGCCAGCAAACAAGCTATGGCATTTCCTATGTGTGTGTGTGTGTGTGGCTGTATATCTCTCTTTCTAAATGTGCGATGGTATTTTTTGTGTATGAATTTACATTTAACCGTCATTGCACAGGTAGACAAGCAGCATTCTATTTCTATGTATGGGACCCAACTTTCAAGTGTTTGTTATTTTTAACATCAGCAGCAACTGCCACTCTATAATAAACTAGAATCTGCAGCAACTAGTAAACATTTTCAACATAGAATTACAAACCGGAGCTGTATATTTATATTTGATATTAATCAAGATTTAAATTGTAAAAAAAATATACGCTCATGACAATTGTGATGTACGTGCCAAAGTAAAATGTAAATAAGATAGCAAAAAGGAAAAACAAAGAAGAAAATTGCAAAGTAAAATAAGCGAAAATAATTTCCTCGATGGCATTTTTGTTTCAATGGGCTCAAAACAAAAGTAGACGGATAAATAAAATGAGATATAATTGTTTGGAGTAATGAAGCGAGAAAAACAACAATTCATAAAGGAAAAAAGAAAATGGAGGACAGTCA
Organism: Carabus problematicus; assembly: GCA_963422195.1. Classification (NCBI taxonomy): domain Eukaryota; kingdom Metazoa; phylum Arthropoda; class Insecta; order Coleoptera; family Carabidae; genus Carabus; species Carabus problematicus. Next base: position 2,111,723 of record OY728583.1, on the reverse strand, counting down.
CAAAAAATAATTCAAGAAGATAGTAAAGAAAAGGTTTATTTAAAAATATAACGTTAGTAAAATATTTGCGTATACATTAACAAGAAAACAACGAACTGCTTCATCAAGATAGTGATCTGCTCGATGGTTAGTAATGAATAATCGTTAATGAACAAGCCAAGAACAAATTGATGAGATTAAGTGTTCAAGAAATAAAATTATTAATACAATCGGCTATTTCATTCGCTTATATTATTAATTCCATGCGTAATAGATTATAAAATTATTTCATTGATATTTTTTCATAAGTGCTACCAAAATATAAATCGTTTGCTACGCCAGATGCAATTAAAACATTTTCAATGCCCTACATAAAATATTAAAAGCAAATTTTAATCTCACATTTGTACATATATGAAGGTGTTTAATAGTTATAAACGATAAAAAATACATTAAAAATAAATATGTACTTGCTCTTACTTGGAACAGCCATAAAAAATAACTGGTTCTATGTATATAAAATCAATTGATATACATAAATGTTCGATGCTAGAATCGTGAACACTCATTCACATGTTTCTTGAATGAACAATACAAGGTAAAAGTTATTAATTTATAATTTGCAAGGATACAAAGTAAAACAAAAATGCACTTTTAGATAATTTAATTTTAAGCATTTTTGTCACTGTTTTAAGAAACTTTATGACAAGAAGAGGAATTGAATAAATGAAGAAACGATAATATGAGATTGTGGAATGTTTTCATCTAGGTCGCATGAAACAGCAGCCAAATATTTTACGTAAATAAACATACAGTTTGTAATTATTACACTACGAAAATATAACATTACAAAAAAAAAAAACACATGGATAAATAAATACAATTCATTTGTAATTCAAAACACGATGAAAATTTCGTATATGTATTGTAAGAGCATCGATAAGTCGACTGTAGAATATTGTTAATATATGTCTGGGATGTGCTTGCTGAAAACAGTGTAGCTAATGTAAGAACAGTTATATCTGTCGTCTCCTGCAGCCGAAGAGGAACTAAAAATAATTTACAGTCGTCCAACATGTCAGCAAAGTAAAATTAGGTCTTACAAAGTTGAAGATAATACTAACATTATTAAACTTGTACCTTGCAATATAATCACAATCAATTCATATAGTTTAAAATATTATTTATTCAATAAACTAGTAAAAAATAAAGTGCAATACATTTGCAACTTTTTAACGAATCACATTCCATTTGCATGTAACAGTACATTTAATATTGTCTGTTAAAAATATCTGTGTTTTAGAGTTAGCATAAATAGGACTATGCAAGCGTCGTTTCACATAAATATAAATAATTCTAGTTACACGATTTCTCTTTCGTTTTTACCCTAGAATCCTGAATACTCCGACCGCCCTTAGAGTTTGTTCTTAAATGATACGATTAATTCTTCAATTCCTTTGAGCGAGTCTGTTTATTCTCTAATAAATGTGAATATGTGTCACTATTGTAAACGTACAACTTATGAGATGTGGATTTCGAGGGAAGCAAATATTAGCGTGAAACCTTTGCGGAGAAGGTGTGCTCGGTAGAATCATATATATTCAGTACACCAAGCAATAGTACGTCTAGCAGCGCCTCTAGCGGCGAGCAAAGGGAATGAGAGGTCTGACAGGAGCGTGTTTGTCACGGCCCAACCAACTCAGGCGGTGTTCACAGACAGCACGCGGGGCGTACGCGCGGGACGGAGGAGAAATGTTATATAGCAGCGCTCTCTTTATACAGCCGTTCGTTGTCGAGTCTTCCATATTGATTTTCCATTTATGCCACACCATACATGCATACATACGGCATACGAATCGTACGTACGTTTCATGAAACGTTGGCACGCGCGCAGACACAGTTCTAATGCCCTTTCTACCGATGTAGCTACGCAATAAACATGAAGTAATATAACAAATTTTACTTAGCTATGACGAGATCCTCACAGAACACAACAGTGATATTAGACAAATGTACATATACTTTAGAATTACTTGTATTTAATGAAAGCAAAGAACTGTAAGTTAAATGCAGTAAAATCACACGAAATACACGCATCTATACATATATCTAATATTTAAAACATGGACCAGTTTGTAAAAGATCAAAAATGTGTGTAAAACCAAACCAATTCTGATTATCCGTGCCAATAATGTTAATCAATGTAGTACGGCGAATAATCGTTTGATGGAAATAAGGTTATGTAAAACATATTCACATCTCCCTGGTATGCAAATTACATTGGATTTTTCAATTAAAGTGCGGTGTAAAAATAAAACGATTGTATATTCAGTTTTCATCGATATGTTTATTTAAGACAGAGGTTAAGTAGTATGCATTTCAGTGGACATTTAATGTATTATTGATTGGAACGTAGAACAGGACGCCATCTATTCTAAGCTTTGGATCCCTTACACTAAAGTCCAGTTACTTGACACTCAGATTACCCAATGCAATGTTCAAAATTAGTTAGAAACCTGGACCTTATCAAGTAATATAATGATTTAGCGAATTTGGCTACCCTATAATCAAAATCCCGTGCAATTCTTTACAGAACAATAATCAAACATTCTCTAGCGTAAGAATCAATTATTAATGATTATTCATTACCTGATACTTGCATGTAATATTTATAAATAAGACTACTATTGACAGCTCGATAGTAACTAGTACTAATAGCTCCTAAATTTTTCTTTTAAATTTGTCACAGTTACAATGAAAAATGTGTATTTTTATAGCATATCATCAGTGTCAAATTTAATCTTACTAAATCCTTTAGTATTGAGCTAGTGAGTTAGTAATACCAGTCATTTAAAACTAAATATCCCTAGACGTATACAACTGTCAATTTCAAATCTAAATTTATCTTTTTACTTTTTTATACTATATACGAAAGTATTGGAATAAAAAAATAGTTTTTTTGTGATAATACATTTAAACTATAATTATATTTCTAATAGAAACAGCAAAAAGTAACAGTAGCAGAGCGATTGCAAAATCTGTATCGTGTTGGTTTACGAATTAGCATACTAAAACCAGCTTCAAGCGAAATATATGTAAAATAAATTTTATTTCCAGAATATAATTAAATCATCAACTTCAGTGACAAATTAAATGATGTTACTCAATAACACATAACAAAAAAAAATATTTCTATTCATAAAAACAATTTATCATGACAATATTGTATTTTAATAGATTCTATTAAAACAGTTACAGTATTTGCATACGTATTTTCCATAGAACATAGCATTTTCCAAGAGAATTACCCGGTAAATGGTTGAACAATTAAATGAAAAGAGGAAAATAGTGTCGAAGGAGAATAATGAGATTTCCACTAACTTACACAAATTAATTTTGTAATGTGACGCAATGATGTTTGGGATGCTGAATCAATACGTTGAGATGTTGAACGGGAATATAATCGTTACCGTGTAATACTGGCTTTTACAAATGCAAACATATAAATAAATAACGATAACTCTCAAAACATGTAGCATTTCGATATAACTATTGTAATATGTACCTTATTTTGTTGTCATTATTAGCGAATGAGTATTTCTGTGTAATAAATAACTCCCACTACTAGCATCTAGTTTTGAATACTACTACATAAAAAAACACATATTTTGCTTTATATATATTTATATATATATATATATATATATATATATATATATATTTATATATATATATATATATATATATATATATATATATTTATATATATATATATATATATATATATATATATATATATATATATATATATATATACATACATACATATATATATATATATATATATATATATATATATATATATATTATATATATATATATATATATATATATATTTGTTATACAAATGTATTTGTTACGTGTAATTATTTCAAACAAATTCTGAAAACCCCACATTCGTAAGCTAAGCCCGTGTGAAGATGGCCGCATTTTGCGTGTTCGCCCTTACACCACCCTACCCCGCGCCACGCTGGTGACGTGTACATCCATCATATACACATTCGGCCATTGTTCGTACAGCCTCGAATCGTTACATACCCTATTTCGTCGTTAGATGCTTTGTACTACTGGTAAGTCTCCCCACCACCCGGCCGTTCCCTTTCTTCTTCAGCCAGTACAGAATGTAACAGTACTACCCCCTTAAACACAGCGCAACCCCTCGCTCAAGCCACTGGGTTTTAGAAGATACGTAACGATAAATGTTTTTCATGTAGGTACTTTTTTAATTTAGTCACGAACATTGGATCAGCGAGGGCTGTGCACAGTCAGGTATACAAGTAGAGGGGGGAAAAACGGTTAACTATATTTGTACTACAATGGTACAGCACTCATCAATCTAGGTTAGAGAATATTTAACCGTAGCTAAATGTGCTGATTGCCATCCCCGGATAACAGAAGAGGTAGTCAGTACTAAAAAAAAATAGGTTCTAAAACCAGTATTAATAATAATAGTTCACAATAAATATGAAACACATACGATTACATGAACTAGTAGTGCAAGATACACTATATTTTCTCTCAAACTGTTCCTTAAATGCTATCGCATTTCGAACAGGAAGTAACGGGTATTATTTGGCTACAAGACTACAAGAAGAAGAATAAGTTTCCCATGAGTATAATTATCGCTCGTCGTTTGTGTGGCACACGCCATATTTGTACATTTCGGACGAAAATACGAGCGCTATTGAACGGCGCGGCGATGCGAACCTAAATGAATATATACCTGTAGAATTTTGTAGTTAAAGAATTACAAAACGATCAATACTCGGTCCGTGGTACACCATCGCTGACACGGCGGCATATCTCTCGGTTGTCGCAGGAATACACTGTACCTACCCCTGTACACCGCCAGGGCCCTCTGCATCGGTCCGTGCTTCATCCATTTGTCCTCTACACATCCACCCTCTCTCTGCTTCCACCACAGCTGCACGCCAGCTAACAATCCATAACTGTCTCTTGTGTCTGTGTGTGTTAGTTCTATTAGATCGCATACGCAACCCTGGATGTGCCTCCTATATACCAACTGCTCGTATGACTACAGTATATATATAACTATATCCGGTAGTACACGTTTAAACAGGAAAGTAATACATCCACCCTTCGAGAGGTGAGATAGGGCCTCGGGTCAGTTATAGTGCAGTATTTTATATTTAATATTGTACTCGAAAAATATTAGGGTTTATTTTCAATATTGCAAGCGAAAGATATTACTGATTAAATTACAAAGAAATAAACTTTGTCTTATCACCTTAACAATTGTTTTAATCATAACTGTTGCTTAGATCATCGGACATTTCTAGTAAAGTATCTACTACCCCTTAATACGGATTTGGTGATAATTGTACACATTTTTCAAGTGTCTCGTGCAGGTACTTTTAGAGTAATCACATTTCTTACACTTACTTTCCCTTTAATTCACGTAAAGAACAACATTTATATTTGAAAATATCAAGATTAAACCATAAAGTTTATCTATTCCGATTGATTTCGCTACATTTCTGATATAAATTGCCGAATTTTACATATTATAGTTTAGCACATTATTACTTTTGAAAAATCCAATAATATTTCACGAAATTCTTAGTACTGATAATTATCTCATTAGAACAACAAAGTGTAGAAATAAAATATGTATGAGATATAATCATAATTCATTAAATGTCCTTACTACACGTGACAGAATATTATATAATTTTGTACAAGCCGGCTATGAATTATTGATTGACTGTCTGATGTATTGAGAGTCGTTCATAATCATGTATATTGTATAGGAAACGTACAGAATATTGCTTACAGACAGGAAAAAAACTACATGCGTATGAGAAAATATTTAAGCTGTTTTAGAACTGGTGCTGGTACCATTTCTAACTGTTTTTAAGTGAAACACATGATAAAACAACAGGTGGCTTCCATTATATTCAAATAGCTACCAGCAAGGGGTGTTGGCGGGCGCGGGGGGAGTGTATGAAGTTGGCGAGTGCGTAAGTCCGGTTTACAATGTAAAACAAAAAGCTCCGTCCAGTGCTGCCCTCATTCAACTATAGCATCAGTTAATAAAACTGACTGCTATTTCTACAGGCCAACAATACTGATTTTTTTATTACTAAAAATTAACACTGTTGCGATGTAGAAAATACACAAATTTTCACAATAAATAGTATCACATGTAGTAACATTTAGTAACCCTTAGCTTAAAGGCCTTAGTGTAGCAAATGTGGCATCTAATTGTTTATTTCTAATCCATACTACTTATTCTGAGGATACACGTTCAATATAAAGTGTAGTTTAAAACTGCACACTCATAAACATATTGAATCATGCATGTTTTAAAAACTGTACAGTTAACAGTATGTTGAATCTTGCGTGTGTTAAAAAACTGTGCAGTTAAGTGTAGAGAACGTTCTGATTATGTTAGTTACATACCATACACGTTTCACTCGGATTACACATATACCTTACACGTACCAACACACACACGTACAGACATATGTATGTATCGAGACTAGTTGCTACACGTAAGCAAGTCGTAGTACAGTAGTGGAATGTTGTTTGAGTTAACACGTCCTAACACTTGTGTGATTCGAGAGAGTCACAGGCCAGTAACTAGACAACGATTTGCATATGATAAAACTAGCAAAGCTCCTGGATATTTTGCACAATATGTGCACAGATAGTTACGTTACCATTAAAGAATGTTATTTATAAGTTATACCAAGTTCCGTCTTACTTTACCATGACCTAATTCATATAAATTGGATTGTGTGTTAATATAAAAATTTATGTGTTTTTGTCAGTGTCAAAAATTAAAGTACCTGGCACAAAATCCACTAGACGATTTTTACAGCCATTAATTGAGGTTCTCTTGTGAGACAAATAAATAGCACGTCATTAATTAATTGACGAACGCAATCAGCATCATTAAATTTACAGTTCAGTAACTGAACGAATACCGTTGTTATTCGTAATACCGAATTTCATACACCTGTCAATTATCCGCGCTGCACAAAGCGAAATAGAGATAAAGATAGAGAAAGACAGAAGAAGAAAATCAGGACAATAGATACGGTTACTGCATTCAATACTTTGCTCATTGTTTAGTCAGATAGCGAAAATTTAAACAGTTACTTCCATTTTATTACAGAACATACACCATTGTACATATGTCGGTCTAAATTGAAAATAAAGATCGAAAGATTTATACTACAAATGTAAAAAACAACAATCAGATTCCATTTTTCATTACATTACAATTTAATATACAATTATTATTAAATTGCATATTACATTATTTAATATACAATTTATATTATAAATATAATTATTGCAATTAGATTGTTTTCTATTTTATTTTATTATCTTCATGATTCTGGGAATAGTTCTTATAAAATTCCAATAAGGAAATATGTATTTAATAGGCATGTGCCTTACTATATAATAATTAGAAATTATTATTTTAATCCACAATAAAATAATATTATAGCTAAAAGGAATATCAAAGAAAAAAATATATTAAATTACGTTTTTATTCCATGAAATGTAGTTGATTCCATTGAAATACAAGGTAGATAAAAATTATATTTTTTTTCATCTTTTTACAAGCTCTGTTTTTTTTTATTATTTGCTTTTCACGTTCTTCCACTGGCGTTTTCAATGAAATTTCCCTGTTAATTTCCTGCATAAAAAAGTGGCGTACTAAGAAAAATAAGTGAAACACTATAATTTTTAAAATAATAATAAATACGAAAAAAAATTTCTAGCAAAATTAATAAAATATTATTTCAACTTTGGCAAATCAAATCTTGTCAACGCATACATTAATATAATGATTAATATCGCAATTAAAGAATATCCAGTGATTTTGCATATTATTGAATAAATACACCGTAATTCCACATAGGATTTTTCAAATTAATTAATTTACATATATGTAGTTTAATTTAGTCAGAAATACGTATCCAAGTTGGCTGTGCATATTTTACGTCATTTTGTAATTAGTGGATAATGCGTGTATTGCGTGAACAGGCATATCCCGGATGTAGACTCTTTGTTTTTTTGTTAGAATTAATTAATCTAAAAGGAAATATGAACGAATTTGAAAATAAAAAAATTAATACATATATGGATATTATTAAGTATAAATTGATATGGAAAGTATTCCATTGAAAATGTTCTATATAAATTTTATCTAATCTGTAAAACTGAAATCTAGAAAAATATTTTTAAAAACATTATTAACTACGAAAGAAATTAACTTTACTTTTATAGAACTCATTAGAGAATTCTTGAATCAAATATGTAGTACATTTTGTACGATCAAATAGTAATTTATGTAGTGGACTGTACATGAAACTAATTGCAAATGCAAAGAATAAGAGCAAAAGTAAATTCGAGTGACTTCGTTAGCATTAATATTATTTTCCAAGCCGGTTATAAATAAACACTTAAGACTACTATTTATAGGCGCTAAAGGCGTTACTAAATTGTACACTATTACTATAGTAAATACTATAGCAAATACACAATTTTCCATAGTAACAGTGACTAATTCAGTAGCTCTTAGCGCCATTAGTATCGAGTTTTGTATAACAGATAGTATTTTATATAGTATTTACATACATATTTCACTATCTTTGTTTTTTTATAATTAAAATTAAAAGTCGAATGAAATATTAAAAAAAAAAAACAATTATCACAAATTATAAATTGTTAATTTTCATCGGCCTATATATGTATATGTTTCTATATCTTCCTGTGTCTTTACACTACAATCAATTTAACTACATAATGAAGTAATTAATGAAAATGTTATGAATTTTAATCAGTATTCTGCTGTTGACACAACTAATTCAAGGTCACAACGGCATTTTGAATGTATGTATAAGCGTAACTCTATTGTTCGTTGATTATTCTAAATATGTGCATACCAATGCAAAGGTATCAACCTTTGCATAGGTAATATATAACAATTCTTCGTAATAAAATACAAAAACTTACGCAGTATTTTCAATATGTATTAAAATTGTTCAATACCAAATAAAGAAATACAAGTCAAAACAAAATCTGTCATATTCAATATTCAGTTTGACAATAAGAAGCAATATTTTAACATTACTGACATATATTGAATGATGATGGGAACTTCCTATTCATTCGTATAGTCACTAGAGAATTGAACATTATATTTGTGAAACGGTGCAATGAATGATGTTTATAAATGTCGATACTAAAATTAGTAAAATGCAGTTGACCCACATTTTAAATGTTCAGACAATAAATCATATCATATACGCGTAATACATACATCACGATTATTATTGTATATTCCAGTTAGTGTCGGGTAGCACAATTAAGGCATAAATGTCCCTAAGTAGAGTTGCCAGTTCACACCAATATGGCACAGTTCATTGTGCAAACCACATAAGCGCTAAATTTTCAATGATTCGTTATAACGCTATTCATGAAGACAATAATTTTGAAACTTATTCCAGATTTTCTAAAATGACCTGGCTTAAGTATATTTCGATCAACGCTATTGTAGGAACCATCTTGAGCGTTTTTCGGGCTATATTTAATAACAAAGAGCATGTTGTTACTAATATATTGCGTTTGAAGAAATATGATGCAAGTTTTGGAACCAGTTAAAACCTGTCGCAATTGTGCACGAAGTGCGAACAAATAAAACCGACGAAATATTACACTCAAGGGGAATCTGAGTTCGTGAGACATACAGTAAAGTCGCGATTTAGTGAACTCTCGATTGAATGAACAACCCGATAGAGTGAACACTTACATTTTAGCATTGCGTCCCGATATAGTGAACAGCTGTAAACCCCGATACAGTAAACTATGGTATTTGCGATACTTCTCTGGGGGATCCCACTAAATGTGGGTAAAGGAGAATGTGTTACATGATTTGCGACAAAAAATAGTACAAATTAACCTGAAAAAAAGCGTAAACAATCCAACATTACTTAATTTTTTTCGCTTCTGCAATAAATAACCTTTTATATGTACCTTCCCATTACATAATACACGTATACATAATATTATGTAATAGGTACATGTATTTTTTGTTTTTTTTTTTAATTATTTTATTGTAGATTTTCTTTTGTCAATTGTAGATCTTGAGAAGAAGGAATATTGAATGCAAAATGATTTTAATAAATGACTATAGTTCAAGATGATAACAGATATGCGACGTTTCGACCAGATAGTTTTTGGTCATTTTCAAGCAAATAACAAAATTCTCGTGGAAAGAAACATAAACAAAAATATTCTCTAATATTTTTCAAAATATTTTTGTACTTTTTGAGTGTAATTCTCAAGAGATTTTGTTTATGTTTGTTTGAACTAGAATTTTGTTTTTCGCTTGAAAATGACTAAAAACCATATGATCGAAACGTCGTATATCTGTTATCATCTTGAACTATAGTCATTTATTCCAATCATTTTGGATATAATATTTCTCCTTTTCAAAATATACAATTGACTAAAGAAAATCTACAATAAAATAATAAAAAAATCATCTTTATGATTAAGTTTTGAAACAAACAGTTCACATTACCTTGAACTAACCATTTTGGATTCAATATTTTTCCTTCTCTTTTATTATTTTACATATTCATACATAATTTTGTTAATTTAGGTACCTAGAATAAAAGTTGTTTCTCAAAATATCTGAGTGAGACCAGAACCCCCAAAATGTAAACACCCCTAAATAGTGAACAGGCTTGGCCGGCATTAGTTCACTAAATCGCGACTCTACTGTATTTTCCAACATGCAATAACTACTTTCTAAGATAAATAAAATACTATGACCGGTTAAAAATAAAACATTTCGTTCATATTTCATTTGCTACCTGTATTGTTCATTAAGGTTGTAATTCAAAAATAAATGTAGTTTGAAATTTGCGTGTTTAAAAATAACACCGTCAAACTATTTCCCATGCAGTCGTTGTAAATATTGTTCACGGGTTCGGACATTTTTTGGCACGGGTTCAGAAAAAAAAAATGCACGCTTTAAACATACTCCCGATTTACGCAATGATAAATTTTGCCGTAAAGGAAATAAATAAATTATGAATTGTTTTTGAAATGATGCAAAAATGCTTGATTATACAAAGTATGTAATATTATGTAAATTGATGGAAATGGCATGTAAAGTTGTTAATTAAATTAAAACTGGACAATTAATTTGATTTACAGACTGAAAAATATATAAAAACTATGTTTAAACAAAATTATTCCGTTTTCTCATATTTAACACTTTTCAATTAGACACTGTTAATGTCAGTATAGCAGAAAATAACAATTTATTGTTTATAATTAAATTAATTATATTAATGAATGAACAACACCAGTATAATTGCCTAATATCTTAACAATTCCAATACTGTTTTTGTGTTAATGTTTCAATTTTATTTGGCCTCATGCTAGGTTTCAAATTTCATTTTCATATGACGATTGAAAACGATTGATTATTTGATTTGTTTCACTTTTTATTTATACAAATATCAATTAAATTGTTTTTAATGCCCACAAATATTGACGGTTAAGCAAATTGAAATTTGCTGCATTGAAATAAAAATACACCACAATGAATGAATCTTTGTTTATTGTTTTCTAACGGATTTAGACATTATTAATCGATACGAGAATATTAGTACTTTAATTATATTCAAATTGACATAAATGTTCCAAGTAAAAGTAACTACAAAATATTTATTTACCAATTAACTTCATGAACTTTTGTGAGTGTAAGTATATATTATTGAATAGAATTAATTTTTGATTAATAATGTTTCTATTAATTGATATTTTCTAACGTTGGTTTAAATTTTAACCAAAACTGTTAATTTCAGTATTGATATTTCTAATCACAAGTTATATTATAAATATTCGTTATGTCTGTATGTAGGAGACGGACATTTCATACATACTCCTACTATATATGAAGAACATTCATTCCAGCAGAGTGGGTTCACTAGGAACACTTAAGTATGTTCGGTCATGTTAAAAGAATGTCAACTGATTAAACAACATTTACCTTACATACATACATAAGCATACACGCAGCTGCCTGCATTATGTATGTGTGCGTATGTGTGACAGACCACGATATATACGTCCTATTTTACTATAAATACAAAGCAGTAAATATAAAATATGTACATCGTTTAAAATTGAAACAAATGATAACAAACGTATCAGCTAAATGGATATTTAAACCATGTTTCTTAGATAAAAAAAAAACACAATCGATAAAACATTTTTTTTAAGAAACAGTTAATACACGATCATAAAACTTATTTATTTATAAACTCTTGAAGTTATTGAAGTTATGTCGTTTTTCAAAAACAAAGTTTAACTTTGGAACAAGTATTTTTGTTTCCAAAATGTAATACCATCTTTTGTATTTCTAAAAATAGAATTTATATACGAGTATAAATAATACAGCGGAAATAATTAATTATTAATAAATGATTAAAACTGAATGAAAAGTAACTATTACATTTGTACATACTATTATACGTAAGTAATTCATGTAAAACTAATATCATAAACAAACGAACAAAAAAAGATAGTGATAAAAATGTTGAAATACGTCAAGGAAAAATAATGCACACAAGCAAGTTGCTTACAGTAACCTAAGCAATATCTAAATATACATTAGTGTCATACGAAATTATAAAACATTTTACGCTAAATCAACAATTATTTTTAATTCTAGTCGAATGTGTCATCCACGTATAAATGACGTATACATCACTAGATATTTGATTATTATTGTCGTAATAATTAATCAAACAAACAATATTTCAACAATCGATAGGCACATAGAATTTTATTTTACAAAATTACATTCCATATGCTACGAAACTGGGATAAAATATGCTGTGCTTCAATTTGTCAATTCACAATGAGTCACCATCCGAAGTACTTGAGATTCTACAATGAGTAAGTAAAATTTCATCCGGCACGATTCGAAGCAGAGAATTTTATAACCAGTCATGCTATTCCACTGCGATGTTTCAACTAACAGTAGGACTATGCACATTCCGAGTTCACACATCTTTAAATACTAAAATCGAGACTAAAATAATACACGGAGATGATATGAACATATGAGTTTACCTAGCATCATAAATATTAATAAACAAGTGAAAAATGTATTCATACCAGTTCAAACATTGCCCTCAGGTAAGTAGAATACAATAGTAATTGTTGTATTAATTACAATAAATGTTGACAACTAGCAAAGCGATAAAATTACATTTTGTAATAATTAATTCAGCGAATGGCAAAAACATTTATTGAAAGTTTTAACAAGACCAGAGCAGACCGTACCCCTAAATAAGTATGTGAAAGGGGACAGCCCTTATTTTATTGTACCCTTATAAATATCCCACCAAACCACGGCTGTTTCCTGTTACCGTTATTTTTTGGTAGTCTGGATATTATTATTTTTTTTTTAATATATAATATTTAACTGAAATATTTTATTATAAAAAATTATTTCAAACAAATCTGGCTCAATTCTTACAAAAGTTGTAACTATATTTTGTAGAATGCAGATCACAAAAAATAACAATAGATCGTTAATTTATCATAAAAAAAGTGTTATCTAAATTATTTCTCATCAAAATAAAAAACAAATACTAATAACACATGTTCCATTACTTACAAGTAATAACATGAATCGTCTTTACACTTATCTGTGACATGATACAACATTAACGTTTAATCAGAAAAAAAAACTATTTTGATTATCTACCTCTACAATTAATAAACAATTCAATCCTACAGCAAAGAGTAAAAGAAGAATCCACATTATTTAGAAATCAACACAAAACGTATGTCAAACAAAGCAAAAGGAATTTAAAAAAATCTGAATTTAGAGAAAAAGAAAGGACAATTCGAATATCTTTTAGTTGTGTTATATGTTAGCGTTCAATTATCATTCGCTTCAGCGCTACCTACGTATGTATACAATATAAAGCCTTGCTTGCAGACATATACCATCATGTCTGTATGCATGTAGGTATGTATGCATGTGTGTGTGAAACGGACTTCAGCACAAATGGCATTGTGTGCGTGTATGTGTTCAGAACTCTGCTCTATAGCTTGTCGAATGAAGCCAGAAGGTACACTGTCGGGTAACAGTTACTTAGAAATGCAGATGTTTTTGGAACGGTGATATTTCGTTAATTTACACAGGTACAAAGGCGGCGACACAGGGGGAACACAGCGACACAACGGGGTGGGGTGGGGTGAACGGGGAGGTATAGAAGTCGCGGGGTTACGTAACCAATGCGCCCTCTATGCCGGCTGATAGATATTCAAAGATCTCACTGATCAGTAAAAAAATGCATAACCAAAAACACACTCACTACATACGACAGCTGTGTACGAATTATTTCATAAATGAACACCATATATACGCTTGCTTCATGATTACCGCGACGCTCCCGTAATTAAACAAATAATTCGTTAAAGTAAACACACATTTACACCATCGCGCAGCGAAACACGATTTAATGTTCACATTCGTTCGATATACACCTATAATATACGCGCATTTATAAATGCGTGAGTGTGTATGTGGCTTTCGATAAATAATAATGTGTCACACATGTTCACCAACACGTTCACACACCCCGATATACCGGTACACGCATATAGAATGTACGCCATACATGGACAAATAAAAACCACCACAATTGTTCACAAATGTACTGTATGCTCTTGCTCCCGGCTGTGTTGTTGATTTTGTTTAAATAAAATCCAATACGTAAACACAATGAAAACAAACTAACACACAGTATCATACATACACACACACACTCACACACACACACACCACTAACCTAATTTCTACTTACGTTTCTTTGTAAATTATTCCATGATCTTTTCGTTAAAAATACACAAACACACACAAGATGTTGTTTTCACTTACACACTGATGGGCTATATATGAGGTAAATAAAGTAAAACGAACGAACGAACGAACGTTTACACACCAAAACAGAACGAAAAGTGGCTAGCACACAATTGTTCGTCCGCGCCTCGTTCCTTGGTATTGTCTCTTCGGTTGCTTGCTTACTTACTGACGACGACTCGACTCGACTCAACTGACGACTAGGCGAATACAAACTCCGCTACAAAGACAATAATCGCACATGTGTCAAACGGGCCGATATGCTAATCACTGCTGTTATGCGTACGTAAATGTTCCACGCGTGATTTCGTCGCGTTTTTCTACGATTTTCCCTGTGTTTTTCGCGTGCGTACGATGAGACAACCGCTTTACCCGCACAAGATGGCCGGACCAGAGAGCCGCGGACCTAGGCTTGGTTGGTGTCAGTCCGATTGCTTGCTTGCCAACCTCTCCTCCTCCTCCGCCCCGCTCGACCGTGCACGGAACTCCCCGCACACGTCCATCGGCTTTCATTCTCGCTTGTCTTCTCGCTCTCTCTCTCCCGCACCGCTCTGTACGTGCAGTTACACCGGAGGCGGATGCACACTGCTCAAAAATAACAACCAGCCAGCCAGTCGTCGTATTCGTTCTCTTGTGTGCGTTCCTACTACTCTAGTATGTTGTACTCTCTCGCGCTCGTATATGATTAGTAGCGCGCACAAATACACACGCACACAACACAAGACAGTGTGTATTTGTGAACATGTAGTATATACAACGGCAAAAGTACAAGGCACGAGACTGTACTTTGCTGTTCGTTATACGGCAAGCGAACGTTACTAGCGGCGCAGTGCAGTGCGTGTGTGCAAGGTAAGAGCCATCGGCTCAACGTTGTTATACGTTTCGGGTACGCGTATCGTCGTTACGGAAATCGCCATTCGCGTTTCAAGACAGCGACACCTCGCGCCCTGTCCAACATTAATCGGTACGTACACATACACACACACACACACACACACACACACATACACTGACATCTACATGTAATACATATTCTCCGCAATACTTTACACAGAAAATGTTTCACAAGACATGATCTAATCTGATTCGTTTAAAAATTCATTCACGTCACTATGCCAAGGCAATAACTTGAATACGTCATTATTACAATGCGTCAGCTGTTCTCAAGGCAGCCGTACCACCAAAGTAACATTAATGATAATGAATTGCCATTCGATACGAGATAATCGTTTCTCAGCTAGTAAATATTCTGCAGTTTGTTTACATATTAACATCAACAAGCAGTGTTGTTATGATGAAACAGTTGTATGATATAGAATTAAGAACGAATCAACGGCTTAAACAGAATTACGATGAATGTTTAGATCAGAGTGTGCTTATACGATAAGCAATACAGAAAGAGACAAGAGCAGAATGTAGGATACTACGTAGCAAATGTACGTAGACTATGAAACAGAGACAGAACGATCAATGGCCGTAATAAATAAAACAATCAGACAGTTAAGTTCTGTAGTGGTGTGAAGCGGGCCGGGCCAGCCGTACCTCGACTCGCGTTCCGTACACCGCACCGTCCCGCTCCCTGGATCGGTCTCTCCAGGCCGGTCGCTCAAACAACTGTCGTGTACCAAATCGTTCTCTGGCCGAGTCTTCCAACTATCCGCGATATTACGCTACTACCATCGCACGTACATACATATACACATAAAATGGACGCATCCTGAGTCAATACTTGATCGTTTGCGACGAGATATCGGGCGCCGCGACGGGCGCGAATTCAATCCGGTCACCGCGGCCGTGTATAAATGTAAACAGCACACCAGGCCGGACAAATTGATTCGACCAAGGCAGCAACAACTCTGGCGCGCGCTCTCCGTACCAAGAAAATATCCCACGACGTTTCATAAAAGTCGCATTCGCAATGCGAACTGGGACGTGTTACCCACCAAACCGTACGGAAATTCGACGAGCAGAACGTTAAAACATACACCCGGTCGATATCGTGCGCCAATCAAGAGTTACAGCCGAAAATCTAACAAGAACGTGTGTATTGACGCTCACGAAACATTTCCTAGCGGACGAGCGGCCGAATAGTTACCGTGAGGTTTAGTATGCGTGCGTGCAGTATGTAGAAACCCGTCTACACACAACTGTAGGGGAAAGAGCACACGGATTGACGGTGCAACGCTACAACGTTCATGACTTATCGCTAAAAATAAAAACACGAAGGAGCATGAGGCTAACATACAGCAGCAGCAGCAGCAAACACATACACACATGCACAAGTTGTGTAGCAATCACACAGTGCAGTGTAGCGCGCGGGGGGAGGGTGTACACAGCAGCGGGGTGCGAGGCGAGCGGCGCACGGAGGTAATACACATACATAACATTCTGGCTGATTCAGGCAAGTCGAGATACTGCGCTGTGCTATCAGGGCGTGTATGTGGGTAAGGGAACTAGCGGGGAGGGAGAGTGGTTAGTGAACGCAGGCGGCGTCAGACGGACATTATTCGTTAGCTCGGCAATGCCTCTCAACGCTCGCGTTTCCAAAATGAAAACTACCAAGTATCGCACACAAATCCAGGCTGAAATTACACGTACAATCCGGTGGTACACGTCCCAGCGTGCTAT
The DNA here is from genome assembly GCA_963422195.1 of Carabus problematicus. Classification (NCBI taxonomy): domain Eukaryota; kingdom Metazoa; phylum Arthropoda; class Insecta; order Coleoptera; family Carabidae; genus Carabus; species Carabus problematicus. Next base: position 2,094,118 of record OY728583.1, on the reverse strand, counting down.
GCGCGAACCACGGGTGACTAGATCCCAAGCGAAGACATTTGGTAACGTGTCGTCTAGTCTGTGTGTTTAGCATTTCATGTGCCTAGGTATATATAGCTCGAACAGAACGAGCAACAAATCAATATGGACTTGCCAGCTATGACTTGTGGATACACTTTACAGTTCGTCAACGGATCCTATAAATTCACCAGTTTGTGTTTTCCTTCGCTCTCTACTTTTGCATTGCGTCAACAATACGACTCTGTTCGTTATTCATATGAAACAAATGATGAATATTAACTGGTGTTCGGTTGATTTAGAGCATTTGCACATTTAAGTAACACGCTCAGGATTGTTGACGTTTATCATGCAGTTGCATCGACTCTTAGATTCAAATAATATGCAGTTTCGTTATTACGCAAGCAATGTAGTAATATATGAAAGACAGGCTCTAATGAATCATTAGTTTTTTTTAACGATCAGGGAATTACAGTTTCTATAAGTTCAATAATGACGTGTTACCCTTTAAGAACAACTTGTAAAACGTCATTGTATATACATAGTTGTAACACGTGACTCATAAAATTGTATTAAAACATATGGACCGCAATATATGTTTATTTATAAATATACGGATATCACTAAAAACATATCGGATATATCCTCTTTAAAATTAATTACTTTAAATGATTAATCAAATGGATAGTTTGTATATGAAAAAATAATCAAAAACGAGTACTAATTAGAATAACATTTTACCTTCATAGTTATTGCATATTGAAATGCTAATTTATTATATCAGATAGATAATTCTATTTCATATACATATTTTGTAAATAAAATCAAATATTATGTCTTATTATTTTCGTTTTTGTTTTGGTATATTTTGTCATTTTCGGTTTGGTATATTAAATAGTGGAAATATAAGGGTATGCTATACAATTTTCTAAGAACTTATAGCTTCCATTCTCGTATTCAACGTTCATTTGTGCCTGTAGCAACTCTCCACCATTTTATACTGGGTTTTGCATTCACGCAAAAGCATGTCGCTTCAAATTTCCTCATTATAAATTCCGCTGTATTATTTTATTTTCCGTCATGCAATAACGTGACATGATTCCACGAAACACGGCATATAAAATGAAAAGTTTAAAATGTATCAGAATGCAAGTAAAACCACGTTGCATGAATATATTACTAGACATTGAATATTTATTTATTTAGTTACATATGTTTTAAAACTTACCGTCACAATCTTATTCCATTTGCAAAGAGTATTTTTAGTTTTGTGAATGTAATGTTTCAGTCGCATCTAATATCAACTGGCAAACGTAAAATCAATAACAGAAACGTGAAATAAAAACAGTGAAAATAGCAAAATAGCAAACTCTCGTTGCTCTTGTTCATTCTCAACTATACTTAACCAATTGAAACTTTCATAGTAATTCCTTATTACTCATTCATGGAATATTTCGCACAGATCGTGTGCTCAGTACGTCTCGGAACATATTCGTTTCACTTTTCCTGAGGAATTTTTTTTAAATACAGACGTCAACAGCAGCAAATATTCCGAGAATCTCTTCCATAATTCTAAATCTACAAATACAATATTAAATTACTTTGTATTTTTACTTACAATCTTATCAAATGTATTTAGGATTATTTAGAAATTGATTATTAGAAATAGAACTATATCGACGGCTGATTATTATAACGAATATATCTACAAATTAATGTGAATTTAATATTAAACAGAAATAAGTTTTGACAACCTTTCCTGATTTTACAAATTTCTGTCAATCATTATATGTTTTCATTGATTCTACATTTGTTCTAGAATACATATTTTAGCTTATACAGAACTAATTGTAAGATTAATATGTAAGCATCAGACTCCTCTATATTTCTTTCTGTTAGATCAATACAATAAAAACTGTCATAATATATTCAATTCCATGTGACATGTGACGCATACTCAATTTTATACACGAAAAAATCTACAAACTTTACAAATTAAATTATAATTTATAAACCGCACATAGAATGTAACTGCACGATAAAGGCTGATTTACACATAGCATGCCGTGCCTCTGCCGTGTTCATGCCGTGCTGGGTCGCCAGCGGTTGCTAAATTGCCAATTGTATTTAATTTCTATGGGACGGTCATTTTCCATTTACACATACCATGCCGGGCGCATGCCGTGCCACAGTCGTGGCAGTCGTGGTTGCCTCGAAAGATATTTCAAACGGCACGGCAGGGGAACGGCAGGCGCCCGGCAGTGCATGTGTAAATGCCTAGTATGCCGTGAAAGTGGCTTCGGCCGATTTCGGTCTACTCGGAATATCTCGAAGTCGTGCATAGGTGTTGAATTTATTTATACACACGTTCAAGATTGTGATAGCATGACCACGGCACGGCAGTATATGTGTAAATGCTCATGGCTTTGACCGGCAGGGGAACGGCATGAGCACGGCAGGGGCACGGCATGCTATGTGTAAATCAGCCTTAAATCTTCCACGCTCCTTTAAGTTTAATCCCATAATAATACAGATTCCCGAGCCCCAGTAGAACCTGTTCACAAGGTGCCTAGAAACACGGAATTTGCTCGACGAACAAATTCAGTATTAATTATTACCTAAAAAATAACTAAACGAATTAATGAACATTTGTTTCAAACGTTTCAACTTGTCGCTTCAGTTGGTTGGACTACACACACATATACACACGCACACGTTTTTATGACGTCATAAAATAACAAAAGAAGTGTCATATTTAACGGAGGGGAGAGATCAATAATTCTGGGTAACGGTGTCCTAACGGGCAAACAGACAAGTAAATACAAGTACATAGTGTCGCTATTGGTTGATGGGTGGCAGCAGTATTGCTATAATGTCGTTATAAATTATTCTCTATCCTATAGAGCAGTTTAATATGACGTCACAAGGTCATGTTAAAAAAAATGATATGGCACACAAACCATTTTGTTATATGAGCTAATGCTAACTAAAGATTAAGAAATTTAAAATTGAAACCTGATCTTTAACTGAATTTTTTTTATAATTTATTTAGAACCTCTAAAGCAGGTATGTATCATATTAAAATTATCATTTTTGTAGTATAAAATCTACACTTGTAATAGGTTTATTCGTTAGGGCAGGGTAGGGCATAACACATGTAATAGGTTTATTCGTTAGGGCAGGGTAGGGCATAACACATGTAATAGGTTTATTCGTTAGGGCAGTGGTAGGGCATAACACATGTAATAGGTTTATTCGTTAGGGCAGGGTAGGGCATAACACTTGTAATAGGTTTATTCGTTAGGGCAGTGTAGGGCATAACACATGTAATAGGTTTATTCGTTAGGGCAGTGTAGGGCATAACACATGTAATAGGTTTATTCGTTAGGGCAGGGTAGGGCATAACACTTGTAATAGGTTTATTCGTTAGGGCAGTGTAGGGCATAACACATGTAATAGGTTTATTCGTTAGGGCAGTGTAGGGCATAACACATGTAATAGGTTTATTCGTTAGGGCAGGGTAGGGCATAACACATGTAATAGGTTTATTCGTTAGGGCAGGGTAGGGCATAACACTTGTAATAGGTTTATTCGTTAGGGCAGTGTAGGGCATAACACATGTAATAGGTTTATTCGTTAGGGCAGTGTAGGGCATAACACATGTAATAGGTTTATTCGTTAGGGCAGGGTAGGGCATAACACATGTAATAGGTTTATTCGTTAGGGCAGGGTAGGGCATAACACTTGTAATAGGTTTATTCGTTAGGGCAGTGTAGGGCATAACACTTGTAATAGGTTTATTCGTTAGGGCAGTGTAGGGCATAACACATGTAATAGGTTTATTCGTTAGGGCAGTGGTAGGGCATAACACATGTAATAGGTTTATTCGTTAGGGCAGGGTAGGGCATAACACTTGTAATAGGTTTATTCGTTAGGGCAGTGTAGGGCATAACACATGTAATAGGTTTATTCGTTAGGGCAGTGGTAGGGCATAACACATGTAATAGGTTTATTCGTTAGGGCAGTGGTAGGGCATAACACTTGTAATAGGTTTATTCGTTAGGGCAGTGTAGGGCATAACACATGTAATAGGTTTATTCGTTAGGGCAGGGTAGGGCATAACACTTGTAATAGGTTTATTCGTTAGGACAGGGTAGGGCATAACACTTGTAATAGGTTTATTCGTTAGGGCAGGGTAGGGCATAACACTTGTAATAGGTTTATTCGTTAGGGCAGTGTAGGGCATAACACATGTAATAGGTTTATTCGTTAGGGCAGTGTAGGGCATAACACATGTAATAGGTTTATTCGTTAGGGCAGGGTAGGGCATAACACTTGTAATAGGTTTATTCGTTAGGGCAGTGTAGGGCATAACACATGTAATAGGTTTATTCGTTAGGGCAGTGTAGGGCATAACACATGTAATAGGTTTATTCGTTAGGGCAGGGTAGGGCATAACACTTGTAATAGGTTTATTCGTTAGGGCAGTGTAGGGCATAACACATGTAATAGGTTTATTCGTTAGGGCAGTGTAGGGCATAACACATGTAATAGGTTTATTCGTTAGGGCAGGGTAGGGCATAACACTTGTAATAGGTTTATTCGTTAGGGCAGTGGTAGGGCATAACAAATGTAATAGGTTTATTCGTTAGGGCAGGGTAGGGTAGTAAACCTTCTACATTTGTTACCCCTCTACACTACCCTAACGAATAAACCTTTCACATTTGTTATCCCGCTACCTTTCATATTAACATTTGGTGAAATTGTATTCTGACCAACATTACACTGGGGTGTTGCGGGCTTGCCTACCCTAATGAATAAACTTTTACATTCGTAATCACAACATATGTATGGGTGAACAACATTATTATATTATAGCCCGAATATTTCAATTTTGAACCGATGTACACCTGTCCGAAAGTTCAATGAAATAAGAAAAAAATGATTCTGTCGCAGATGTCATCGTAATAAATATATTTTTACACAAATTTTAACATTGTATTTTATGACAATGTGTGCTATATCATTTTTTTGCTCAGGTCACGTGTTCTAAACTGGGCTGTACATTCCCAGCAATGTAAACGTCAAATTCTCATTTACAATCGCGTGTTGTATCTGTTCTTTAGGATACAAACAAAATTCACACACTATTCCAATCTCCACTGATTTCTGTAAATCGTGTTAGTTTATCTTGTATGTCTCTTTAAATATTTTTTTTGCTATCTGTGCCTTGGACACCCCTAAAACCGATACTGTCCACAATCCACGATTCATAACATTGTGTTACTATTATTCCCCATATTTGGTGTTGAGAAGAATGGGATTAACTTAGATCAGCTATTGGAGTAGGTCAAGACTGGATATTAGAACAGAAACCTTGAACAAGGTTGGAAATAGCGAAGGTCAAATTTATAATACAAGTAGGTAATTCAAAGTTAAAATAATTGAAATAAATCCCAGAATGTGGAAAACTTAGAATAAAGTACAAAGCCTGTAAATGAACTAGAAGATAATTATATTTACATATTTATACGTGTTGAACTTTTTTTTAAATTATAATATTTGTAAAGTTTAGATTTATTATTTTGTAACTGTATTATAATCTATTATGAGAATGTAATACAAATTAAGGTAAAGTTCGTCTGTGTATTTAAAAAAGTAAGGGCCGATTTTTTGTCTCAATCCGCTCCTGTACGGAACCTGTGCATTAAGTCCGGTTCTGTTTCTGCCATTATTTAATAATTAACCTAAAATGTTCCACTTATGCTCACAATTATAATTATAATACACGAACATTACCGTATAAAATATCATTTAACAACTATATTAAATTTACACTTGCTTCATGATGTGCAGCCTTATATCGGATTCATTAATCTAATCTATTAAAAATAAAACATAAAACTCACGAACGAACACAAATAAGGTAGCCTGCCACTTGTCACAAATCAATAATGAAAGTATCTATTGAGGTTAGCTCGGCGGAAACCAGCGGTACTAAAACTATGTTTCAGCGCTTGTGCGAGTACGAGTTGTCATGGCAATGTGTCAAACACTACATACAATTATTACTGCGCGGTTATAATTTCAACAATGAACAGATAAGTTATCACTTAGATATAGATACCAGTTGATTGCGTGAATGCGCTACGAACAGACCGCTTCAATATTCTGTCATAATAGTTACTATTAATTCCAATTTGTCTAAAACATCAACAGTGATAGAAAGTTTGTTTTAATTTAACAAACTCCACTTCAAGATAGATTAGTGTGTGATAATATTCGATATTAACCTCAATCATCAATCATGTTCGTCAATTAATTTTATAGTGAAATAAATAATATTGCAGGTATTTATTTTTACTATATAAAATGTTTATTATAGTTATAAAATTAAAAACTTAATTAAGTAATATAATTTATTTTATTTGTAATTAATAATAAGCATTACTTACCTATCTGGTAAAAATAGAGTTAGAATTTTATCTAATCGTACAATTCGGTGGTACCACTCCTTTATTGACTAACAATATTAAGAATTATATTTTTATCAGCGGGATTATTTTCATACCTGGATGATACTTTATTTTTAATCAGTTAAATGTGAAAGTGTATCTATAAATGAGACATTAGCTGTTGTACAACATGCTTGTAGATTTGATTATCAGTAGCGTCATTCGTAGGAAATGAAACGTCAAATTTTATAAAATATAATCCCAAACAATCGAACACTACAATTTAAATTTTATGTTTTACACCGAATATGTTTGACGGTGACCGAATTTAACGAAGGTCTGTTTAGTACTGCTGGCACATCACGTATTAGAGCCCCTTGATCTTGAAAGATGCGAAAATATTCTCCTCAGTCAAGCATAATGAAAGAGATACTGTTATTTGTAAAATACAATTAATAAAATGTATTTTGAAACTTATGAAATAAGACATACAAAATTGTAAAATATAATAGCATGACTCTATTGGTACATTACTTGCATTACTTATTAATACAATCCATATAACGTATTATGCATTGTTTTTTTTTTTTCATAAAATATATCATGCAAAAAAAAATTATATAAATGTACGTTTTAATATTTTAAAAGCATTTTTCAGACATGCAACATGTTTGGTTTTTATCATATTTGTGTATTCGCGTTTATTTCAACACGAAATCATTGGCTTAGTATTTTTTTAATGGCTACAATTTGTAGGTTATATAAAGTAATAATGTTTATTGCTTTAGGTTAACGCGTAAATGACTACGAAATATGGCCTTGGAAGATGTAACAGATCTACAACAATTACGCGGACATACGAGTGACGTCACAACATGTGATTTTGCACCAAATTTTACGCTAATTACTGGATCTAGGTGAGTGGTTATTTTAACGAATTCGTCAACCGATGTTTATTGTCATTTTGGATAGACCAAATGTTCGTTACCCGCATATCACCTACGTTATACTGGTTTTCGACGTATAATATTTCAAACTATGGAATTTTATAAAAGTAATAAACTTAATGCAAAATTTATGTTATTTCTAATGTACGGCATAATAATATTGAATATACGATATTGTTGTGACCCTTTTTTATATAATATTAATACGGACAGCACCAGACGCAACATTGATTAAATAGATTGATAAAATACATACAAAAGAAATATTTATATGAAAATATTGCGTGTTGCATCAAATGTCGCATGTATGAAAATGTTTTTGTTATACTGAAATACATGCAAACAGCATTGTGTAAAAATTAAGAATATCACGCCTGAAATATATATTTCTATTTTTGAACTTCGGTACATGACAGAAAATACATATTTCACATTATTTCAGTATAAATTTCCATATATTATCATGCCATTATTTGATTAATCAAACTAATAATGGTAGAAGAGAAGCTACAGGTGGTTCTGTATTTTTTTTAAAATAACTGTTACGAACAAAATAAATTACAATTTTGTTTTGAAATGTTCCGGTAGATTTCTACCCAGCTGTGATTGGTTGATATTAAAAATGTAGCTAACTATTTTCTTTGTTATTATTTCGTCAACAAGGAAATAGATTCTTCATTTGGCCACGTCAACCTGAAGTCTATAGCAGGTGTACCATCGTTTAGGAAATATATTATACATGGACACAACTTCGTTGGTAACATGTACTTATAAATGACCTTGTTTTCCAACAGCTTATACATATATAAATAAATAAATGTAATTGATCAGAGCAAAATTTTATTTTATGCTTAGTGACCAAGATACGGAACGGTGCCCTATAGGCAAAATTTCATTATAAATATTTTACAGACAAGTGAGAATTCGAACATATTTTGCCGAAGAAAGATTATAGTGTATTAAGAACATGTTTTTGAATAATATATCATCGTACATTAATAAAAACGAAACGAAAGTTAGTTCTTTTTTGTCACTAGAGTGCTTTGAAATACGACAAGCATTATGTTGATTTGGAAATGTGTATTACGTAATTGTATATCATTTTCTATAGTTATAATGTTGCTGGAATCGAAACAATAGTTACAATTTCACATTAGTTACACTCGGAATAATCCATATCGTGGACACAAGTTTCAAATAATGTCACTTGGTATCTTGAGTGTCATTACAGTAATAAACGATATGTATTATTGTTAACTATACGTACAAAGGCACTTATATTTGTATAATGTAGTTTCGTTTGTTAAAAATACAATTACATTTGATAAAATCTGTGACAAATGAAACGAAGCGTATATTCGTCTTTCTGATTGAAGATTTGCTGTCGTTAACCCTTGAAACATTCTCCTCAAATGCTGTGAACTTCCTTGTTCAATGTTTCCATGTCTACAGTCATATTCTGTACATATTACTTGTTTGTATTACAGCGATAAAACAATTCGATTATGGGATTGGACTCCGGGTTCCGGTTATGCAGAGCGGACGAGCTGTTCGCCGATAAAAGCTCACAAGTACGGTATGACGTGTGTACGAGTGTCACCCCAGGGTGCCATGTTTGCTGCCGCATCCGTGGACGGTACCACCACGCTCTGGGGACTGCGTACAGCTGCACCCAGTAGACTTGGTACCCTGGTGCAGGTCAACGGGGATGCTATACGAGTATTGAGGTAAATTAAAAATATTTACAAATGCAAGCTTGAAAAGAAAATAGCATGTGCGATTGAAGGTAACATTGTAATTGAATATTTCAAACCTGAACCGTCGATAATTAAGAGTGCCTTCATTAAGTCCTCTAATTGACGTTGTTGTTACAGGTTTGCACCGGACAGTTCCGTGCTTGTAACAGGAGGTGATAATGGAGCAATATGTGTATGGGATCTGATACACAGAAGTTTAATAAGGTAATCAAATAAATTATTAACAAACGTCATAACTGCTGTATATAATATAATTTACGTGAACAGAATGTTTGAAAATACATGTGAATGAAGTTAAAATAAGAAAGAGCAAACGTAGAACAGTAGAAATTGAATTAGTAAATATTTTGCAGAAGTTTATTCCGACACGAAGGCACAGTACAGGGTCTCTCGTTCACCGCGGATTCACAATTGCTGGTGAGCGGCTGTTCATCGGAAGTGTTGTACGTGTGGCGTGTGGGAATGTTAACGGATACTACCAGCACAGATCAAACACCCGTGCCAGTCGCTTCCGTGGACAATGTCCACGACCTGGGGATCCTATGCTGTGACCTAGCACCACATATACGCTCAGACGGTGTGTTTTAAATTACAATTGCCAAACTAATTAACCGTATACTAGTACCGATCTGTGCATGACGAAGTTATTACGCATAATGTCATTCAATATGTTTACAAGTTACATATTTACTTTCTAGAAAGTAATCCATTAGTAAAGATCTACACGTTAGCAACAAGTGGCAATGATCACGTGATAAAAATATGGCAAATCACACACCAGATCACACCGAAACATTTAGGTGAACACGGTCAAGTACACATTGAACAGATCAACGAATTGGAAGGACATGAATCGGCGATCACCTGTGTGAAATACAGTGCCAATAGTACCTTACTAGCGTCGGCTAGTCTCGATAAATCGATAAAACTATGGAACTTGGATGGAAAATGCTTACGAACGGAAGAGAAACATACACGATACGTTAATTGTATTGTATTTTCCAGAGATACGACATTGTTGGCATCAGGTATGCACTAATTATTGAATTAGTAAAACTGTACAAAAAACGATTAGATATTCTTTCATTTTTCATCACAAGCAGGATCCAATGACAAGTCCATTATAATCTGGAATCTTACATCGAATGTGACGTTGGATTCGGAACTGTTAAAGCCGCACATGCATCTCGGTGCGCTATTTTCCGCTATTAACAATGACGTTCACGAAAATACAATGATCCAGAATGCCGAATCAGACGACGATGTTACACTACTCGAAATGGTAGATGATATTGCTGATGGTGCAATAAATGCTTGTCGATTTTTCGGCAACAGTATACTGGCAACTGGATCTGGGTAAATTGCATTGACTTTGCGTCGAGCTACTCGCAATGTTTTGTTTTCTAGCAATTTGTAGTTTTTGCTTGACTTCAAGTTCAATAGTTTTGAAAATAAACCGCAAATATTCTATTCTTTAAACGAAATGCAATTGAAAATCAATGAACACACAGGTTCCACAGCACGGTATACTATATCTGAGTAATATTATTTCTAGCGACAAGTTAGTGAAAATTTTCAATGTACTCGATGATGGTAAGTGCTTGGAAGAATCATCGTTTTCACCGTTCGAGGGACATACGTACGCTGTTAACAATATAGATTTCTCAAGTGACGGAACCAAATTAGTATCATGTTCGCAAGATGGCTCCGCCATCATTTGGCATCTGCAGGTAATTGTGTAAACACATTTTCTGTCGTTCATTTTTCCACATACACATGTTTAACATAATATTACAGACTGGAGAACAACTAGCACATATACCAGAAATTGATTTGAGTGTGAGGATTTGTAAGTTTTCACCAAACGATGATATCTTGTTGACAGCTGGCGATGACGAAAAGGTTACACTATGGAATACTGAAAGTATGGATACAATCAAGTAAGCTTTCGCTTTGTCTATATTGAATTAAAGAAATTTTAAATTGTCTAGACTTGTTTACAAATCATTTTAATGAATTTCACAGTATACTCGAAGGCCATTCTGATTCAGTTACGTCAGCATCATTTACCCCGGACAATAGACTTATAGCGACCGTTTCGAATAATGGAGATTTCCGATTATGGAACGTCGACGGAACGTGTTTGTACGTACAGGATGAGGCGCACGACTTGGGTGTGCAGTGTTGTGATTTCTCGCAAAATTTCGAACCAATTCCGAACATGTCCAACGTTGATAACTACAATTTCTTACTGGCAACATGCGGCAATGACAGTCTAGCAAAGTTGTGGCGAATCAGCGTGCCAAAGGTAAGATTTGTTGTTCACTGGTGGTCACTTGTAAAGAGAGTTGCTGTTCTATATTTGACAGTTACAGATGGAGAACACAGCCCGCTACGATCACATAAATGTGAAATTATGGCGCACGTTGATGGGCCATGGTGGTAATGTTATGTTTGTGAAATTCTCACCGAAAGCTGGCGAGATTGTGTGTTCCACCGCTACGGATAGACAAGCCCGACTGTGGTCGGTCTACAGTTCGGAATGTCTGCATGTACTTGAACACAACTCGTTGGCCGTGTCGTGTAGTTTCTCCGACAATATGAACATGCTTGCTGTCGGATGTTTAGACAAGACGTTGTGGTTATGGAAACTGCCACAGAAATTGATATTCCAAACGATCGTTGCAAGCAAAATACGATGTAGACGTAAAGCGCTTATTGATTGGCGCACCGAGGATGTATCCAAGTGGGCCAGGGAACTTGATATGCACGGTGTAGCGGAGAAAATTATGACAACTACGCTGGACGGTCAGAAACTATTGACGTTAACGGAAGACGAGATTTGTGCATTGTTAGAATTAGGTTAGTTCGAGTTCATTTGACAGATCTAACAAGAAAACTAATGAAATATTTTCAGACGATGCTGAGGATTTTGTGTTACAACTTAAGTGGTTAAAACAAGACGAACTAAGTCCACGTATATCGGAAACGTTTACCGAGATTCCAGACGAGTTTCTATGTCCGATAACCCATGAACTGATGCGAACACCGGTGAAATGTAGCGACGGTTTCACGTACGAGAAACAGGCAATCACCGAATGGTTTCTTTCGGGCAAATTTACCAGTCCGATGACAAACGAAGTGTTACCAAACACGGAATACACAATCAATCAAGAACTGAGAAAAGAGATTCTTAACCATTATTATTGATATTATGCGCTGCCTTGGGACGAATTTTGCAATTATATAAGTGCCTAATCAAATATGTAAATTATATTGAATTTTTAAACACTGTTTTGTAATTCTCGATTTGAAGTTTTTATCTATTTTCTAATTCTTGAAATACTAGCAAAGACTGATAGTTTTTCTTAAAATAATTTTCGTAAAGCAAATTAAAGATTTGTACATTTAATCATATCAAGCACACTAATTACTTAATAGAAGTTAAAATGCAGCATTGAAATATTTTACTATTATACTGAATTATCGTTATTTAAATGTTGCAAATTTTTCTATATGAAACTATAAATAATATATATTATCTAGGTTACCCATACATGTAATATGTCAAACAATGTTGAAATAAGTAATGTAATGATACAATTTCTACTCACTGTGATAAATGATCCAAGGGAATATTGGCACAGACTAATGAAGGCATTCAGAATAAATAACACACAATATTGATAATAGTAAATCTATTGTATTTTCAGTTTGTAGTACTTCATGTACTCACTGTAAACCACAACACATTAATATTACACATCGTTTCATAATTATTGATAACCTCAAAAAGGTGTACAAGTATCACCAATATAATAAAAAATATAAAACTCAATGGAAGGATTGAATTAAAAAGGTTATACACTATAAATGATACATTCAGAATGTAAAAAATATTGTTACATATTCAGTAACTTACCGTCACGTCGCAAGGCTTGATACTTCGTAGTCTTGATATTCTGCTTGATGTTGATACGACAGTCACCCATAAAACTATCCTGTAGTGTGCATGCTTTCTGTATTTGCAAAACAATTAAACATCACACGTAAATAAACAGGTCTATGCAAGATTCAATCATAAAGTCAATTTAGTTAAAACTTGAAACAGATTTGTGATGATGCAATACAATGTGCGGGTAAGAAATTTTACTATTTTAATTAGAAAATGACGCACACGCAAAGTTGTAACAAAAGTTTTTGTAAGAATATTTTAGTATTTACTTACATGGAATGATTCTTCGTTTGCAACTTCCAAATACGCATATCCTCTTGGTGTCCTATTGTTTTTGTATGGCGGTATTTTGACATCTATTACATCACAAGTCTTGTTGAAATGTTCCGTGATTAGTTCCTTGCTAGCATCGGATGGTATGTTGCCAATGAAAAGAACATATCCCCATTGTGGCTTTGTCAATTTTTTAGCATTATTTAAATCCTTGGGATCCACCTTTTTTTGCTTGTTCGGATACTTATTATGATCTTTTTGTTCATTTTCGTTGTTTTCGTTCAACGAATTGTTAGTTTCTTCAGTCTCATCATCGTCGCGTTCATCCTCCATTTCTTCATCATTGTCGTCCAATACTTTGGCCCCTTCATTGTCGCTATCTTCTGATTCGTTCATTTTCTTGGAGACCTTTTCAGGTTTTATACTTGTTTCGACTTCATAATCCGATTCTTCCTTATCTTCATCCTCTGCCTCTACTTTCTTCTGTTCAAATTGCTGCTTCTTCTTCTTCTTCTGTTGTTGTTGTTGTTGTTGTTGTTGTTGCTGCTGCTGCTGCTGCTGGTTTTCCTTCTTCTGGTTGCCCTTCTGTTTTTTATTTTTTGCATTCTGATTATTTTTTACTGCAGCTACTTGAGTACCATTCGCTTGTTGAGCTTGATTCTCCTTATTTTTTCCTTTCTTCTTATTTTTCTTTGCTTTAGGTGATTGTACGCTATTATTTTCTGGTTTATCCGTTGTTTCAGCATTCGCTGCTGTCGCCAGTTTTTGCATCTTCTTTAGCTTCTTCATTTGAGTTTTTGTCATTGGTTTTTCACCTTCTGCAACATTTGCAGCAATCTCTTTTATGCTTTTTTTAGCTGCAGAATCGCTGCCTTTTTTCTCCACATTTGTCTTTTTCGACGCAATCAAAGATACTTTCCTCAATTTTGCAAGCATTCTCTTCTTTTGTCTCTTGTTTAGTCCCGATGCAACGTCTGTGGCGATAACCTTCTTATTTTTTCGTTTCTTTTTGGATTTCGCAGGTGACGTAGCAGTTGAACCGTCCAAACTTTTCACACCGGCGAATTTCTCCAATTTACCTTCATTCTGTTTATTCGGAGTACCTGGCGGGGTTTTCTTGCCCTGATTTTTCGGTGATTTTGCAACGTTACCTTTCATTGCTGGAGTTACAGGATACTTCTTCTCGCCTTTCCCCTTTGATGGAGTATTGGCGGGCGTGTTCTGATTGTTTTCTTTTATCTGCACCTTCTTGCTAGCAACACCATTCATCACTGTTTCTTTTCCAGGCGTTTGTGGCTTCTGTTTCTTCTGCGATTTAGGCGTTTTATTGTTCTTCTGAGGCGTTTTTTTAACTGGCGAATTTACCGGTGTTTTCGGAGTATCCACCACAACTTTTGCTTTTTTGGGCGTCTCATTAGAGTTAACCTCAGACTTACGTTTGTTAGGACTTTGTTTACCCATGTTTTCTAGATTAAAGGAAACGTGCATTTAATAAATGTTGATGTGACACAATGAAAGATATTTATAAAATTTGCAAATAACTATAAATTCTTTTCAATCATTTTTTTCAGTAGCATGGTGTAATTATTAATGTAATACAAAACATATCAATCTACTAATATGATTTAATGATACAAATGTGATTAGTAAATCATAAATGTACAATTTACTTACCACGTTTTTATTTTAAACTAGCAACCACGTGTATTTCTCACAATGCGGCAGACAAACCATAACCAAGCAAACAAGCAGGAGGTTTGATTAGTAATCTACCAAAAATTCAGCATCGCCAATAGTATCAAAATAAAAAATATAAATTATATTCAAATGCAAAAGAATTTAGTACAAAATTAATTACATGTACAATAAAATCGTACTGTTACCGTAAAATTTCAAGAATTAAAGTAAATAAAGTTAATTCTTATAAATTTAAAGTTTACATAAAATTTGTAATGTTGGCATGATTCTATGAATTTTTTTAATGCAGTGGCGTACGCACTTTATGCATCATTTCCTAATTTAATTCCATTATTTTCATTTCTGTTTCCATTAACTATAATAAAGCAAACAAAAAGGCTAACTATATAGTTAACTAAATTCATAACTAACTAATAATACAATACACAACAATTTTAAAATATTCTAACTTAATACACAAGAAATATTCATTTGAATATTAATTTTATTTCAAGTTTTAATTCATAAAGATTAAATCTATAGAAAGGATAGTTTTGGTGATAAATATTATAAACTTCATGTTGATTTTTTTATTTTTTTTTATTGCATGAAAGCAACCTTTACAAGCTTAACCTAAATATTCCTGTAGCCAGGTAGATTTACCAAAGTAAACTAGAGTTTACAATGGCAAATCTACCTGTCCACAGTCGATAACATTACTTTGGATAAGCGTTAAGCTGCCTCCTTGCTTATACAGAAATTATATTTAAGAAACAGTTTGATCACAACACACTTCGTTTTTCACCATTCTAGTAACTTGTGATCAAACTGTAACTAATATAAAAGTTTTAAATGCTTTTCACAGATACATCGCTACATCTGTTCGAAAAAATACATAAATTGTATAAAGTATATTAAAAAGTAGGGGTTGTGTTTTGCAAGACATCATATTGTTCGAAAACAAACATATAAACAATTACATGCAACGTATTTTACGAATGCTTGGAAATATACTTCGTACTAATTTAACCAAAACAATTAAAATTGATCCCTAAACCCATATATAATTCAATTAAAAGATCCAGAACTACTCAGAACCGATCAAGAATTTGACGTTTAAAATATTTTAATAATATTACTGTTCCACATAAATTGATAAAAAAAATATGACTAAAAAAAATCTCTGATCCTGTGTCCATTTGCCATGATTTCATATACGTCATTGAGTAGTAATTGAAAGAAAAGAATGTTTAATATTGTCATTCCCAAATGAATATTACGATAAAAATATTTTCTTGATTCAAAAATAACCTTTTAGTTTTATACTTATGACTCATTGCAAAGAGAGCAGCCATATTGAATATAGCGCCATCTTTGCGACCTGTATCACGTGAGTTACGAGTAACATGTGTATATACTGTTAATATTCTGGAATAATCAGTAAACGGCAATGACAAAATTCTGGAACTGTATTAATAGAAGAGGTGTCAATCCAACGGTTCAGCGTCCACGTAATCGAACACATGTTCACCAATTGGTGTGGTATGAATGATTGGTAATTGCAATGGCATCGGATTGATTGACCAAGGGCTCATGTGTGAGCCACCAATGTCCAAACCCAATCGCAGGTTAGACGGAGTGTTACCAATAACGAAATGGTCCTCGGACAGTGGTAGCATATCTTTCAACAATAACCTACAAATGTTGGAATAAACATATCGTTACTAGCATGTGTCTAAGAACTCGTGGAATATGTTTCAAAACTTACCACACAGATTCATCAGCAACAACGTGAACCTTGGGAATTGGAAAACCGTTAAAGTGACTGGCAACGGGCAGTGTGTATGCACCCATATCCTCGAACACGAGCCAATCACCGATTTTCATCTCAGGAAGCAACACATTCTCGCATACTTGATCCAAACCGTCGCACGTGGGACCCCAAACACTGCTTGGTGTTAATTTACTTGCAATATGTTCCTGCACACGCAAGTTACACATGTATAAACAAAACAATTATTTACAAAACTAGTAGCAATAATAATGAGAATCTGACAATGTTTATAGAACATTTATTAACAGACGTACCTTCAAAGGTATCGGAGTCACTTGCTGATGATCATAGAGCAAGCAATTGAAGCTCCCGTAGACGCCATCGTTGATGTAGTACATGTTACGTGGCACCAGATTACCCGTAGCGGGATCTCTAATATCAACTCGACGCACGGAATGAATGTTACAAGCCAATGTGTAAGCTGACGCCACATAGAAACGTCCAGGTTCGGCGATCACATTCACACTGGGATCCGGGAAATAATCATCCAGTGCATCATTCACAACGTCGGCAATCTTATCAATCGACGTGCCTCGTCTACCGGGAAATCCACCACCAATATCGAGCAAATTGAACACATAACCCAGCGTCGCAGCGTAGTCGAACACCTGACGAGCATAGTTGATGGCGAGACGGAAGATTGGTGGGTTACTGCAACCGGAACCAACGTGAAAACTAACACCGATCACATTCAAACCAAGTTCTTTAGCGGCGTGCAACAGTTTCGGCGCTTCAGTCTGATGGTCACAACCGAATTTCATACCCAATTGACACTGGGCTTCCGGGTCGTCACAACGGATTCTTATAACTAATCTACAAAAAATAATATAAATCAATACAGAAATAGTAAGAAATAATGTATGATGCTTACTTGGCATTCGGGAACAAATTCTTCACCTTGTGGAGTTCCGATTCATTGTCAAATGTCATGGTCTCAATACCGACGGAGGCGGCGTGACGGATGTGCGAGATCGGTTTGGCCGGGTTAGCGAATATGATGCGACTTGGATCGACGCCCATATCGAGTACTTTGTTAATTTCACCCTTCGAAGCGCAATCAAAGCCCGTACCCAAAGCAGCCAACGTTTCAATCACAGTCAGACTATCATTGCATTTTACAGCTGTAAATAATACGACAATAGTGGTGAATTGATTGTTAAATGTGGGTACGTTAACCTAACTTTATTTACAATATGGTGGACTGTGTGTGTGTGTGTGAAGATTAGAAAGAAGGTGATACAACATACCGTAGTGTGGATCGACCCTAGGCATGGCGCGTTTCCATAGTTTGTGTTTCTGAACAATCTCTCCGATGTCACAAACGTAGAAAGCTTCTTCTTGTACTCCGGATTCGGCAATGCCGCGCACAACGGACCAGACATTGGTGTTGTTGTCCAACACGTGCACGCGTTCATCCAAATTGGTGATCTTCATGTTTACTAAATGAGTTTTAAAGTCTAGGGAGGAAGTAGCGATGGGTTCTGTCAAAGACAGTTAAATATAGTGCTGTAACAAGCAAACTGCAAACAGAGAGAAACATAACATAACACAGGATGATGCATTTTGTCTGAGAAGTGTCTGTAGGTATACAAATGTTGATATGACTTACGAGGCAGCTCCTGTTCAGTGTAATACAACGTGTAACTGGCCGGTAAAGAGCAAACGGTTAGTGGAGGTGTCTAGTGGAGGTCTAGCAGCACCAAGGGGGCTCTGCGTTTAGGTATAATTTCCAGTTGTAAACGAAGACCGAGTCGCTAGTAGCTAAGGCCACACCGGCTTGAGCACAACCCTGTAACAAAACAAGAATCATTCACATATGTATTTGTATTATATGCTACTATGGACAGATATGAATAAAAGCTCTTATGTATCAATGTATAATACATAATTAATGTATGATCACAGTAATCAAGATATTTGATTAATTTAAAATTTAATTTATGTACTCAAAATCAATTTTGGTTTTTCCAAATTGTTTCCGAGATATTAGAGATGTCATTCATTATTGATGAAATTATTATTACACAATAGCAAACTATAAATAAATAAAAATTCACTTTTTTCAAAATTTTGTACATTATTTACCAACATTGTAAATCGAAGCAGGAATTTATTGATTACTTAAAAGTAATGTAAATTAATTAATAAACATATTAAGTATACGAATGTTTCTTATTCATAACACTTTTTGCTTCAATTTCGTTTACTTTAGATATTTCATAACAAATATCAAATGTATTTAAATAAATAAAAGTATGCTGATTTAGAGAATATTAAATAAATATCAAGCACGCATTAAAGTACATATATACACATAGAGTTTTTATATGCAATGTACCCATAATATTTTTCACATATTCGCTCTCAAAGTATAGTTATATGTTCATTGATTAATACGACGCGTTCACGAGTAAATAACGAAAAATAATAATAATAATAATAGATTGATTGGGGTACCTGGGGCTGGCTACGAACGGCAATACTTTCAATATCAGCAGCAGCACTCATTCACACGCAATTCTCTGTATATACAATGCTGGTAAAACCACCAGCCGGTAAACTGAAACACAAGTTGCAGCGAGCCAAGTAGGAATCGAAGAATATCCCGTGATGGATCTCAGAGGGACGGAAAGTTGTTGAAGACCGGCTGGCGATGTAGTGCGATCGGCGCAATCAGGCGCCAACGCTTGGCGTTCTTGTCACAGTTAGGAGCACTGTATAATACTAAGTAAATACTGGATCTCGCCGGCCATTATATAGTCAATCTTATCACGGATGGCCGTGTAAACAACTCATTAAACAGCATGTCAGTCATCGATAGACTTTGGGCAACCTTCTTTTTTCGACACTACAAAGACGGACAGAGGAGAGTGTGTAACAAGTGTCTAGTCGTCAGACCAATTTATATTTCCGAACTCGCACGAACAAGTAGGTCCGAAATGTGCGTAATCGGGAAGTCGTGGAACCACATTAATTAATATTACATTTGGAGTTGGGTAGGGTAGGGTAGGCTAGGGTAGGTTAGCCGACGGGTAGGATAGGCGTGTATTATTAAGTAGGGTAGGGTAAAATAGCCAAATCTATAAATTGCACTAACAGCAAATGCATTACACACAACTTTAGCACAACGTTACGAACTAAGAACAGGCATGTTCGTATCACGTCGTATTATTCCGTAAACACACATCGTGTATCTTCGAAAATGAAACGGTCTGATGGCTAGACTCTTGTGAGTGTGTACCAGTTATCACCCGGTTTGGTTCAGAAATTGAACCATTTTTTTATCAACAGCAACGCGCCAGGATGGTTCGATGACTGGATGTGACGTCAACTAGGGAATATTGATATTACAATGTATGGTGTAAATATTGACGAAGAACCAGATTCTTATTTCTTTATTTTTCTCGACTGTCAATATATTTTTTTATCTTATCTGATTATACATGGCACAATTAATAATTCTGAGAATCAATCCATTCGGTATGCTTCTAAGCAGCGCGTGCATCCTATCTAGTGATTATTTAAAAAAAAAATTGGCAAAAGTAAAACCTACACTTATTAGTTAATTATACTAATTTAGTTATCTGAATTGCTTTGTATGAACGAAATTATTGCAATTTACTTATCACTTGATGTACAAAATACATTGCATATACATTGGCCTTGCATGTTTGGGGGCGTAGTGAAAACATTAACTTTTTTGAACATGTTTCGAAGTCTAAACCAGCCCTAGCTAGTTTACATCTTGCCAAAGGTTCTATTCAGATAAATAGCGTTGACGATAATTAAATTTAGTTCTATAAATACCAACCCCCGGCTACCTATGCGGTTCTTCGGAAGACTTATGAAATAATGCCAAATATGTAACAGAAATCGTAGGGTGTTTCAGTGGTCTACTCGTATTAAATATTTGACACTGTTCAGAATTACATTTCCAGAATAAACGTCCGACATTCTAGTAGAATGTTATATTTATTTTACAGTAATTATTCATAAATTAAAGTTATCAATTCAATGCGTCTAGAAGTAATATATCTATTAGCTTATTGCACTTGTTGGTTTACAAACCATTTGATAAAAATACCTGACACAGGTGAATAATGATGCAATAATATACATATTGTGTTACTTGTTCAGACATGTTTGAATGAACAGCATTCGTTCCAGATGCAGATAATACGATAAAATGGCTGGAAACGTCAAGTGGTACTACGTATCAATATGATGCATTTTTCTACATTTACATGTCTGCTAAGATAAATACTAGTAAATGATCATTTGACCTCTGATTGAAAGAATAACACAGTAACAAAACACGTGTGCATTGAACTTGGTAACTTCTTGATTATTTGCAAGGATGTACAAAAGTACTGACATTTATAGAAAATGCTCGCAGCATAACCTCACTCAGATAAACGTCAAATGTTACAACAAAAATGAATTAGTTTACGTACTTCTAAGGATGGATGAGAAAATAATCATAATTACCTATGGATACATACTGTTATTTGATGAAAAGTCGTGTCCAAGTTGATAAAGTTGAAAATACAATTGTCGGAAATCGGACAATTGTATTTTCAAACATACTGTTATGTAAACAAATACTGTAATCAATTATTAAGATAAATGCAATCGAATGATCTTATTTCCGTTTGAACGGATAAGCCGTAAGTTTGTACAGACCTAAGGCGGGCTTATTTTCATTAGCTTGAAATATAAATATGTATATATAGATGTAAATAGGCCGTTTTGAGCGGATGTCGTCTGGATTCAACAAGTTCGAGATAAAATAAAAAGTACAGCCATTGACATAATTTACTATCAAAAACAAAATCACGCAGTAAGCACACTAAAATCATGGAAGAAAAATTTTGAAAACTTTTTGAACAGAATGACATGACAAAAAATCGTAAGTAGTGGAGATTTTAAATTTACAATATTTTTTTTTTTAATTCTATGCTATTGAATTTCTTAACAATAAAATTCTAATTGTATCCTGTCAATTCTGAATTATCACGTCAATTATATATTTCTTTTATTGCAAACGAACGATTAGAAACATATTGTACATTTTGTTTACAATGTCATCATACATCACGCGAGATCGTGATTGTTAATTTTTTTTTTAATTGTAAGGATGACACATTCATATCTGATATGCACATGAAATTAGAACATGATTATTTCTATCGAATAATCTAAGATTTAAACGGTAGATAAATTATAAATAGCTATAAATAAATGCTAAAAATATACCACTTAAAATATTGTAAAAATAAAATTATCGTGCTACTTAAAATATATTAAGCTTGGGAGAGAGAAAAATGGTTTAAAATGCAAATATTAGTAAATTATGAATTCGGTAAAGATGAATGAAAGATTTTTTTGTCGAAAGAGAATACTCACTTATAGTTTTACGAATTTTTCAACTAATGATACGAACCGACTAACATTGCATGTTTTCATTTTTAAATTGGTAACCAGTGTCTGTAACCATGGAAATGCACAAGTTGCGTGAAGCCTACCTTTCAAATGTAATATCCTACTTCATCTATGAAAAGAGTAAATATTTTAATCGAAAGAAAAAACTGCATTTTGCGCTTAAATATTTTTTTGTTTATTTTGTTTTAGAAAAATAGAAAGTACAATCCAAATGTTTTCCATTAGTATAACATTTTTATTTTATTTCGTCAGTTCAATTGACTACCAAATGAATACATTTTACAAAAGTAGTTTGTACAATTAAAAAGAAAGTCAGTGAAATTCATTCAACAGTATGGCAGAATATTAACGATATTCTTCTGTTTATGTGTTGCAAGAAATTCTTAGAAAAATATGTCATAATCATTAAATTTTGTAGAACATATGAAGAAAATATATATACTAGTATATGGGTAATAGTAATAAATAAATATTGAGTGTTTACTTCATTTATCAGAGAAATTTCACAAGAAAAATACTATCACTGTAAATACTTCTCTGCAATCAACATCCTAACTTATCTTTTAGAACAAAGAATTGAGTGTAAAAAAATATAATAACAAGCAAATAATTAGCCTGATTGAATTTTTTCCAAAAGCATTTCCAACCGTTCTTTCATAACAGGTTGTCCTCGTTTGGTTTTCTTATTAAGTTTTTTATATTTCTCATTTTTCTTCTTCCTGTACTCGTTCATTGCCTCTGCTTTTTCCACCTTTTTCTTCAAGTATTCCTCCCTTTTCGCTAGTTTCTCTTCTTTCAATCTTTCAAATTCCAGCCGAGCTTTCTTGAAAGCGCTGCTTTTATTTTTATGTTTGTCGATTTTCTTCGGAGTCTCCTCAATTTCTTCACTAAATTCAATGTCTTCCAAATCTGAATCGTGCGGAACATAATTGGGATTTCGTACATATTTATGCTTTTGAATTTCCACTTTTTCTTCATTTTCATTATCGGAATCGCCCGCATATTGACTGTATATTTTCTGTACATCCATCTGTGGTTTATCGTCCTTTATCTCCTTGTAATATTCGCGCAAAACTGCTTTTTTTCTCTTATCTTCCCACTGGTCTAGTTTATATTTCTTGCTGTATTTCTGCAAACGCCATTTCTTTTTATCGAACGGCTTCTTACCGGTTTTATCTGCAGTTCGCTTCTCTACTCTACCACCTTTGAACTTTGTATCTATTTCTTTTTCTTCGCTGTCTGGTTTCGATTTAATTTTCTTAAAGAAACCTCCTTGCCCGTCACCATTTTGTTCGTGTTTATTTTTCCTGTTTACGTCATTGCGTTCGACATTATTTTTTTGTTTTTTCGCTTCAAATGAATTCTTATTGGAATATTGTGGTTTATTCGATTTAAATGCATTTGTATTCGACGCCCTGTCGTTTTTGTTTTTATACGAATTATTACCAAATTTATTTGTGACAAAAAAACCATCACTTCTATTTCCACTGGATTCACCAGTTGATTTCGTCGAACTTTCAATGAAAAACGGCACACTATCTGCAGATTGATTTGATGAATTCTTTTTGGTGAAGAATGGATCTCTGGATCGTTGAGGGCCTTTAGAAGGTCCGACCCGATTCTTAATCATGTTTCTTGTTGCTAATGAAGGTCACACTGAGGTCTTCTCAGTTATTGGAAGATCTTCTTACCTAAAATAAAGCGTGCTTTACAATAAATATTCGATTTGTACAATTTCTACAACTGCTTACATTTCTGTAAGAGATTATCTTACGTTAGCCAAACTACAATCAAATTGTGATTTCATGCAATGAAAAGATGTTTGCATTATTATAAAACACGCTTCATTATTTATATGCTCCACAAAATACATATATTTGTGATGGTTTGTAAATTAAAACAGTATGTGCCTATTTTATTAAATATTTGCCTATTTTTCTGTTAAAAGCCTAACAATTAGTTATTCAATTAATTTAATAATTCATTACTTTTTGTAACCCTTAAATTTTGATATTGTGAAGAAGTACAATTTGCCATGTTTTCCGAATAATCGTTACAGATTGATTTATAAAACTATGTATTTACAAAATCATCGTATTTGTTTTAAAGGATATTTTTAATTAGAATTTATAAACTACTTATTAAATCATTAACTAAAATAATACTAACTATAAGCATGCAACCGGAAAATGTTAATTAAATATCGATAATATGACTGGAAACAAATTATGACTAATTGATGATAATAATAAGAATTTCATGAATGTTGTTAGAGAAATATATTTTCTATTGATTGCCAATACAATAGACACCTGTAGCAATATTGCACAACTTTTCGTAACATTACACTACATTGTGTAGCAACAATACTAATCGATAACTGGCAAACATACTTGAAATTTCATCGGTATAATTGTTATATTTACCCGATTTGACAGAACTATGAAAACAGTATCATTTGAACATACAACTTTTAACTTTGAACAGATGCTATACTTATTTATGAGTAAATAACAAAAGATAGTTACGTTCTGTTTACAGAAATGATTTTACCATATTGATTCAGAGGTTATTTATAAATAAATATATGTACGTAGAGCAGAATATGTACTTTTTATGTATTATTTAGCGTTTTTTTTTCTGGAAAATGTTCAAAATGTTAATAAAATAGTACTGGTTAGTACGTATAATAAAGCTATTTTTAATAATACTTTCTTTTGTTTTGTCTGTTATGAATTAAGTGCTTTTTCACTGTAAAATATTCGTGATAAGGGTAATTGAGTTGAATTATCAGTACAAAATTACATAACATTTTATTCTCACGAATCTACGCCATTATATTTCTATACGTATTTTAACTAGTATTATAAGTCTGCGGAATATATGAAGTGAAAAATTGAACACAAAGACAATGCCATAACCGATATGATTTTGACCTCTGATTCCAAACAGACCTTGAGACAAGTAGAGTTGATAAAAAAAAGATACGACAGCCTTATCAATAAATATTAGTCTACACGTGGTGGTAGAGAGGAGCGGGACAATATTTTTCTTTTCCAAAACATATATATTCATGAACCATTAATTCGATATTAATAATTTAATTGTCATACTTTAGCAGGTAACATTATAATTGATACGAGGCAAATATCTTACGAATATTTGGTTATTTAACTACTTGCAATATTCATTACATCATAGTGTTAGTCTTTGCACTTGCATACAAACATATTGAATACTACTGGCGACGTCAAAAAATAGCTCACGTATTTCTGTTACCATTACAAAACTCTCCACCCATGTAGCATCATTGAAAAGTGTCAAAATTAGAACTTATTTTTTTTTTATTCTCTATCCTTGAAAATCACGACATAATCATATGATTACAAGGTTGTTTTTTTAGCACAATCTGAAACTATTTTATATACAGAAATTCATTGTTATTTTATCATGATAAAAAAAAAACAAAAACAATGGAAGGAAATACCAGACGATGGTGATACGGTTTCAAGTTAAAAGTTTTTAAAATTAACCTGTGGTTCAGTACATACGAAATGTATCCAAAATCTGTCAAGATAACATTTCAAGCGTTTCGATAAAAATATCACGAGTGCAAAAGAAAAGATTCTAATAGAAAGTAGATCAGTGTGAATCAGTTTTCGATCTTTGGAAAAACCAAGGGACGATAATGAAATGTCAGTTGGACGAGTGTAAAGAAGATCCATGTTTGCTTACCTTTGGCAGCCACCCGTGGGGTTGGCAATGGCTTATTGGCGGAATGATGACGAGTTATAGTAACAATTGGGTGAAAATATGTGGCACCCGTCGTTTCTTGTTGAAAATTACTACTTTTTAACGCACTCAATCACCACCATGCCGGTTTGTCAAGCGAACGGAAACGAAGAGGCCGAAACACAAACGACGTCTACGAGGGCAACTAGTGAACTAACGTTACTGCGTTTTATAATGATGCACTAGTACTGCGTTCGTTTGCTTTTCCAGTCGCAGTGGACTTAATTTTATTTAATTTTTCTTTATTTGTTAGAGATGTACTAACGTTAATAAAAAAGAATCACATTTATTTTTAAATAAAAAAATAAAATGAATTTTTCTTTTTGGAATAAATTATTTTGAAGTGATTATGTAAACAGAATAAAATTTTAAAATTAAAATGGTCTAATTATTTAATAGCCAATTATACTTACTTTTAAATTAATATACGTATTTAGACCTGACGTGTATCTTTATTGTTTTTACTTGTACACTAAAAGGTAAATTTAAAAACGCCTTGCTTTCTGCAACCAACATATCAAGTTGGTAAATACGATACATAAATATTTCCTCCGAATAACTAATATTGTCGTCGCTGAATTCAATGTTTTAAGTCAAATAAATTATAAATCGTCTAACACTGAAGCTTTTTATACAATCCAGGAACTATTTTGCATACCATGTAATTGATTTTGTAAACATTTTACATACAAAGAATTAGTTTTTCCCGTTCAACAATTGTGTGTAAATATATGTACTACTGTCATTATTATAATTCTTTATTACTTTTTAAGTTACAATAATCATATTATCACGGAGAGATTTTTTGTACAGTGCAATACATATATTGGTGTTTATTTCTTGATGCTGTTAATGACCATGTCAGCAATCTTCTTCGCGCCACCTGCATTGACTTTCTCATAGTACGGAAGTGCCGTACAACGTTTGTACCAGGCAGCCAGACGGGGGAACTTCTTACTGTCGATCGGTATGACAGGCACAGCGGAACTCACAGTGGCCAAAGCACACATATCCGCCACGGTCAACTGATCTCCAGCCAACCAGCTATGTCCTTCCAGAAAGGCTTCCAAGAAAGCGTACGCCTGGATCATTACATCAATACTGCCTTCGGGGATCTGTTTCTTACCATTGAACAATATTGGGCCCTGCAACAAATCAAGCATATATCATTAACTAATTGTCATTCAGAAATTTAGTTGTACAACTTACATAAACTCCTTTCAATGACGGGAACAAAACACTGCAATCGAAGTTCATCCTCTGGTTCACGATGGCCCGCTGCTTCAAGTCCTTCGGGTACAAGGAGTCGGTAGTTCCATAATTGTCCACAAGGTACGCAACGATGGCGTGACTGTCCCACACAATGAATCCATTATCATCCAGCGTAGGCACGGTGTGCTGGGGATTGATCTACGAAACCAAATAAAGCACATTATACACTACTTAACTGCGTTACAGTCAGTTATTATAACAAGTATCTTACCTTCAGGAATTCTTTCGTCAAGTGCTGTTTGGCGAAAATATCAACTTCTCTCACGTCCACGTCAAGTCCTAGTGCACTGGCTGTCAGCAGTATAGCGCGGCCTGGTGGACTGATGTCGGTGTGGTACACGATGGGTGCCATTGTAGAATTAGTAAAGTCTTGAATGAATCTTCTTTGTGTGAATGTCGGAATATGACTGAACTACCCTACCGAATGCTCTTTATATATGTACACTATGTAGGAATATTGTCGGGATGTGGTATCTAGAAGTATAGAAAAACCTCAATTTAATATTCAAAGACAGCATTTTAATTTTCCTTCCTTATCAGTTTACTTTTAATTAGTTCGGTGTGTTTGCTTTTAAGCTTAACATTATTTTACCTAATATGTTTCCTTCCGTAACTAGAATTGAAATAATGATTATATGTATACTTGATAATCTAATGCATATCTGCTAAGATGCAAATAAGATATAATATTTATCTCTTTTTGTGGTTCCTACGTAATTCAGTGATTAGAATGTTAATATGATAATAATCAAGGTTAAACAAGATAAGTGTTGTCTTATATCTGTAATATTAATATTAGTAGATCAGACACTTATTTTCTTGCAAAATAATGCATTATAGATACATATTTTTATAATGATTAGCTAGTAATACAAACTGCATTAATTTTTAGAATTGATGAAAGTTTTTCAAAACTCTACAGGTATTTAAATAAATTTTTATCGCTGTATTATTACGGCGTATACAAAATTAATAAGGAAGGAAATTGTAACGCTATTTTTTTTTAATGCTAAATGTAGGTTTTTCTATACTTCTAGATACCACATCCCGACAATATTCCTACATGGTGTACATATATAAAGAGCATTCGGTAGGGTGGTTCATTCATCTTCCGACATTCAAACAAAGAAGATTCATTCAACACTTTACTAATTCTACAATGGCACCCATCGTGTACCACACCGACATCAGTCCACCAGGCCGCGCTGTACTGCTGACAGCCAGTGCACTAGGACTTGACGTGGACGTGAGAGAAGTCGACATTTTCGCCAAACAGCATTTGACGAAAGAATTCCTCAAGGTAAGATACTTGTTATAATAACTGACTGTAACGCAGTTAAGTAGTGTATAATGTGCTTTATTTGGTTTCGTAGATCAATCCCCAGCACACCGTGCCTACCCTGGATGATAATGGATTCATTGTGTGGGACAGTCACGCCATCGTTGCGTACCTTGTGGACAATTATGGAACTACCGACTCCTTGTACCCGAAGGACTTGAAGAAGCGGGCCATCGTGAACCAGAGGATGAACTTCGATTGCAGTGTTTTGTTCCCGTCATTGAAAGGTGTTTATGTAAGTTATACAACTAAATTCTAGAATGACAATTAGTTAATGATATATGCTTGATTTGTTGCAGGGCCCAATATTGTTCAATGGTAAGAAACAGATCCCGGAAGGCAGTATTGATGTAATGATCCAGGCGTACGCTTTCTTGGAAGCCTTTCTGGAAGGACATAGCTGGTTGGCTGGAGATCAGTTGACCGTGGCGGATATGTGTGCTTTGGCCACTGTGAGTTCCGCTGTGCCTGTCATACCGATCGACAGTAAGAAGTTCCCCCGTCTGGCTGCCTGGTACAAACGTTGCACGGCACTTCCGTACTACCAGAAAGTCAATGCAGGTGGCGCGAAGAAGATTGCTGATATGGTCATTAACAGCATCAAGAAATAAACACCAATATTTGTATTGCACTGTACAAAGAATCTGCCCATGATAATATGATTATATTCACAAACAAATGTGTAAAATAATAAATATTTAAAATAATCATCACAGTTGATAGGTTAATTCGTCAAAATTGTAAATGTTGTTTTGCATTTAAAGTTACAATAAAGACAAGCAAGTAAAAGTATATATTTTTCAAAATTGATTCAAACCTACATATTAATCCTTACCAATCCTTACTTCTCATAGTTGTGTTTCAAAACGGGCTGTTTCCTCTGAGATATGAAAACCTAGAAGGCTAGTACTAATGTTTAATGTTAGTCAATTGTCTTTCAAATAACAAGATTAATTTGATGGGCCAATCAAAATAAATCCGCATATAAATTTTGGCCAGTCTGCCTCTGTTTTGGGCTCTCACCCAATGACTTTGGCTTGAAAATGCACTGAGATGGAAGTGTGGAATTTAAACAGGTCGTAAAGATAAAGCATTAAAAATGGATTCGATGTGCTGTTCAGAAAGACATGTGGTATATTCAAATCTATATAGCAGTGACGTCACATCAAATAAATTTTATTCACGACATAAATAAAACAAGCTATCTCTTTCTTACACATTTGACTCGTATAAATCTATACGCACATCGTATTGCCATAAGTGCGGGGCTTCTCAATAATTCGTTTGTTTTTTTATGACGTCACTCCTATATGGACTTGAATACACTTTACTAAAATATCATCCACATAACGGAAGTAAAATAAAATTTCAAAAATCCATAATTTAAATAGCGATGTTTCTAGAAACTGTAATAATAGTTCTGCTAATATAGGACTTAGTTGTGATTCCATAGGTATATATACACCTGATATCTGTAAATCGAATGAAGAATCAAATTGTAGATAACAAGATTTGAGCACGAAATCTATTGAAACATCGTAAAAAATCAGAAAAAGGGAAATCAGTAGGTACGTTTTGATATGTCAGACTATTTAAGTTTCCTAAGAGTGGAATTTATGAGTTCGTGTGGGATACTAGTGAATAATGAAATAACGTCAAGTGAGATGAGGTTGTAATTGGATTGGGAGATGAAATTAAAGATTTGATTTTATCAGTTAGTTGAAAAGAATTTTCTAGAAAGAACGATGAAGAATATTTTAAAGGGCCTAATATACCTATTATCCTAAGTATTTGGAAATTTTACATACATACATACATAACATCACGCCTTTCCCATTACTGGGGTAATAATAGGTATTTAGTAAGTAAGTATTTAAAATAAAATAATTATCGTTTTGTACTTTATTTTTTTCATATTGACGTTCCCTAAAATAAAAATAACAACTGTTATCAGATTAGATAGCAAGTCTGATATTTCTAACCTGAACCAGTCATATCAAAATTTACTCTAAGTGTTAGAGTGTTCTCTGTTGTTACAAACAACACATTTTCTTCATAGTTTAATTGTGGATTATTTTACTACGTAAGTTTTGTTTACTACTCATATATTTTGTTCATTTGTTTCTGTACTGTTGCTAAGGATTTGTTCATAGTTAATTTGTTTATATTAAGTATATATTCATGTTCGACGATATTTCAATGCAGATGAAATATTTAAGATTAAATTTTCTTCGTTCAAATACACAGCATTGGAATAACATAATTAGCATAAAGTTTTCATACTGTTTTCTTTAATTATTGCCCGCAGTAAACATTGATTTTCAATACATTTTGTAAGCAGATAAACCTCTGATTTGTTTTATTGCTCGGTAAAAAAAATATGACCTGAATTTCCAAAGCAACCTTGATCTTGATTCTAAGTAACGATCAACTTTCTTAATATATTTTTTTAAGAGACTTCCAAGGCGTTACACTAGTATTTGTATGTTCCTATAACAGCGGTTATGAACATTTTATATTAGTAGACCAAGAATTAGATCTAAAATATTAGGGTTTGTTTGAATTGAATTAAAACATAGCCATATCTAAGTAACACAACTAGGTATGACGTTTCTAAACGGTGTATAATTACGGTATCTTGTTTGTTCCAAATGAAACGAAAACATGTTACTTAAGTGATAAAGAGAGACAATTAATTTTATTCTTATATTTCTAAGCGATAAATTATACTTTGCAACGACATTTTTCAATACATTATCCCCTGACAATAATGGAAAAGGAAAACATGTTTCAGGTAAATCCCAAGACTGAAATAACTATAAATTGATTCTACGAATAAGTGTTATTTTAACTTTTTCCACATATGTAGATACAAACATACATACGTATATATATATATATATATATATATATATATATATATATATATATATATATATATATATATATATATATATATATGTATATATACATACATATATTGTTAAACAGAAACAATGTGATTTTGTGATATAACAATTAAAATCCGTCTGCGTAAAGAAAATCGCATGAGCTTCTATCAGTTACTGTTCGTGGATCACACGACAACAAAATACAAACAGATGAACAAATGACTATAAAAATACAATAGTTAGAGGCTAATCCGACCCTGACCGTGGTGTTGTTGCGCTTGAATTAAGAACAACACGGTCAGTTCGTCAGTATATAGGTGGCCATGTGCACTGTTCGGATATAACTGTGTTAGCGTCCAGTTCAAGTTATGCAAGTTATACATACTTTGTTAATTAATGTGTAAAGGATAAAAACGTAATCATGACAAGGTAAACACATCAACAGTTAAATAGCACAAATCTGATATTTCTGAAACAACAATTTACGAGTTTACAAAATACCTAATAGCAATCAAAACAAATTGTTGAAAAATTGCTTACTTTAAAATTCACTACAAATGAAAGTTACCAAATTAAATAACAAATATGTATGATAACTTTAACATTTTTTGATACAATAGTTGTTTAATAATTTATAATTATATGAAAATAGTCAAAATAGTTTCAAAATACGAGTAATTTAGTACTAATACTGCAGGATTAAAAACATGTATGTTACTGATAAATAATGCATATGCTATTTAGATAATAATAATATTATATTACCAATCGACAGATTGCAGATGTTGCACGTTCATCAGTACGATCAAATATCGGAATAAATTCCGCCAATGAAATATACATAAATATATAAACTTTTAACATCATCTTTAGTGTTATTTTTTTGTGATAATTCAACCTAATTTTGCAAGAGGAAATATTAAATGTTTTATAACAATACTTTAACAATATTTATGTGAATTATGGCGTCATCAATTGATATGAATTAATACGAAAATATCGTGTTATAAATAAACAGAAACGTGCCAAACCAAATATACATACGTACGTATGTTTGTAAAACTTGGAAAATGTTCTCAGAATTGTATTTATTACCCTAGCGTTTCCTGTGTCATTCTAATTATAATTTCATCTGCTAAAATATTTATTGAAACATGTACCAAATGCTTTTGTGTTTATTCTAAAAATTATAAATTGTTTTTCAACTTTATATTCGCATAAAATATGAGAATAATCCTTTTGGTTTCTAAATGGATGTAATTATTATACCTGTGTAGGATTTTCTAAGCAGACTTATTAGTTAATTGGATGTTAAAATCGATGGTCTTTAAAGGCAACTAATATTTCTGAAATGATACAGCAAGAAATTTAAAAATTACAAAAACAATACATTTAACAATAATAATAGTTAATATAAACGTCCTTAAAAATAATACATTCACACAAATTATTCTTTCATCGTTCAGATTTGTTTAATAAATTAAATAAATTGAATT
Organism: Carabus problematicus; assembly: GCA_963422195.1. NCBI lineage: Eukaryota > Metazoa > Arthropoda > Insecta > Coleoptera > Carabidae > Carabus > Carabus problematicus. The sequence continues at coordinate 2,060,991 of OY728583.1, read as the reverse complement.
ATCTAATGAAATTTGATTTGTCTAGACAATAATAATTTCTTGAAAACTTATATTACAAATTTATACGCACTAAATACAAAATATATGCATTGATAACATACAATGCCAGTTGGAATGATAAGGCAAACGAAAAGTAATTGAATTTCATATTGTTCGCCGAATCAAGATTACTAAATACGCACTTAAGAATGTTTTCTTAAGATACGTTTATTACAAACATTTACTGTTAATATTCGCTAATTACATATTGTATTTTTTGTTATAGATACGTTTAAAAATGTCTATATTCGACAGGTGTCTTCAATCAATAAACAGAATGAGTAAGCATTTCACTAAGCAACTATGTTTCATATGAAAGTTTAATAATTAATAGAATAATATCGCTATTTCGTTTACAGACAGAAGAAAACTTATAATATGGGGTAGCACGGGTACTATTGCTATTATAATATTAATTATTATAATAGCAGTAACAACTGGCTCTGAAACAAACGCGGTGACGAGAGGCAGTGATGCGTTACAAAATTTCCCACTAATTGACGGGTACGTAAACTGTAGTTGATTAACACGATTAGAACAATACATTATTTCACTGTTATCTCATGTCTCGCACCAGCAATAGTTTTTGTAGTTTTGTATTTATTTGACGTGAGACAACGTAATCTAATTGTAATCAGATAAGCGAGATTAAACAGGTCAATGATCGTAATATTGGTGTCGTTAAATAGATCTCAGTGAAATTGTAATACAAGAAATTATAATTATATTTGTCATTACTGAACTTCTAGTTATGCATCTGGAAATACACGACTGTAATGTATTAAACAAACTTTACAGGGGTAATTTAACAAAGAACTCTAAACTTTAAGTAAGTAAAATATAAATAGAATATATTGTTAATTTGTATTTTACAGCCATAACGATTTGCCATATAATCTCAGAACGCTAATAAGGAATAACGTAACTGCATTTGGTTTCGAAAGGGATTTGTCGAACGATTCTACATGGGGAAATGCAAACTGTAACTCATGTTTCACTGATTTACCACGACTGAGAAAAGGAAAAGTTGGAGCTCAGGTAACTTGATTTACAAATATTCCCGTAGTATAATTACCAGTTGACTATGTATTTTCTTCATTCAGTTCTGGGTAGCATACGTTGATTGCACGCAAACACAGTACAAAGATGCTGTTGCAGAAACATTTGAACAAATAGATGTTATCAGAAAACTAGTCAGAAAATATCCGAATGACTTACAATTTGTCACAACAGCGGATGGTATGTACACATGTATTATTACAAATAATACATGAAATAGTTATATATCGTTTTACAGGCATTGAGGAGGCATTTCAAAATGGAAAAATCGGAAGTCTTATTGGAGTAGAAGGTGGACATTCGATTGATTCTCGTCTTGGTGTACTACGAACATTCTATGATCTCGGTGTGAGATACATGACATTAACACACATTTGCAATACACCATGGTACACAGATAACTAATGTCAATTATACAGCAAACGATTTTAAACATCTTTATGTTCTAGGGCTGACGCTAGTCCCACGAAAGAAGCTAAATATAATCTGACAGCGTTCGGACGGGTAAATATCCAGTGATCTTTTGTTATGAATCTATTAGCTTTACCGAAATGCAAATGATTTGTAGGTTATAGTGAAAGAAATGAATAGACTGGGCATGATGGTCGATCTGTCACACGTGTCTAGACAAGTAATGTTGGATGCGTTGACTGCTAGTCGTGCTCCAGTGATGTTCTCGCATTCGTCTGCATTTAATGTAACACCACATCATAGAAATGTCGACGACGTAGTGTTAGAGAAAGTAGTGAGTATTTTCGAACTAATGCTTGCAAAATATTGAATTATTCAGTTGTATCTGTCATATTGTCGTTGTAGAAAGAAAATAATGGAATTGTAATGGTGAATTTCTATCCAGGATTTATTGCTTCGGATGGCACAAAGAATAATACAAATATTTCAACAGTAATTGGTAAGTATGCATACACAAATTGTGAAATTCAACTTTCAGATGACTTCCGAAAATTAACCACAATTACGCTAACAATTATAGATATGAATTTAGTTTGTTCTTTAAAGGTTTGTTTTATAAAATGTATGTATATTAAACTATTTCAGAGCACATCAATTATATAGCAAACAAAATTGGAGTGGACTATGTTGGTATCGGCGCGGACTATGACGGCGTCTCGCAGTAAGTAGCATAATTTACTGTTTTTTTTTTTTGTACTTTTTTTTTTATAAGAATATATTTGTAGAATGCCAAAAGGTTTGGACGACGTATCCAAATATCCAGATCTCTTCGATGCTTTGCATACAGATTACTCAAATTTATGGTCCGTTTACAATTTAGAGAAACTAGCTGGAAGAAATTTAGTGCGAGTTTTCAAAGAAGTTGAAAACGTAATGAAAAATACCTAATATTCTTTAGAATCTCAGAATGCAAATGTTTTGTTTTTATTTTAGGTGAGAGATAAACTGAGCAATGAAATACCCTATGACGATTGGATATCAAGAGAAGATTTGGCTAACATTGATGAAGTGAGTACATGTAGAAATCCAGCTGACGTCGCTAACCCTTCTGAATCTAGCACTACAACAGCTCCTCAAACCACCGAGTCTACGACTATACCTTCATCTAGTACTGATACCACATCATCACCTAATACTGGTTAATATAACATACTAAATTAAATAAATGTATGTATGTAAACACATGTTTCATTAGTAGTTGTTTCAATAAACATTTTAACAAATATATTATAATTACTTTCCTTAATAAATGTTTGTTATTTAGAAATTAATACGCAAAAGATGTAAAAAGAAGTTTGTGTTGAATAAAAAATTCTACAAACAAAACAATAAGAGATTATTAAATACAGTTTTACAAAAAAAAACGAAAATACAGTTTGATATATTTAATAATTTTATCGCAGTAACAAATGTATACACGTAACATTTATATTTTGAGAAAGATATATTTCCGAGTTGACATTTGATATAAAAAACCACAGTGCAGAGATACAACGAAGGAAGTGGTTATTAAAGATTAAAAATAAATACCGTGTCAACGCAATTGTACATATGAAATTATAAATTATGAATATTTTCTTCGGAAATTTCCACCTAAAGAAAAGTCAGGGCCTCAATCACAACACTGCATAATCAGTTATGTAAAAGATCTAAGCGTGCTGAGCACAAACTTGTCTGTCAGTAACAAGAAATTATCGTTGGTAAGAACTAGCAAATAATATAAAAATACATATACAGTAAACTTTGCTTATAACGAACCTCAAGGGACCGACGAAAATAGTTCGCTAACGGGTTCGTTATTTGCGAAAAAAATAACACACGTTTAATGATACTTTAGTTCGTACCTTATAGATTGGTTCGTTATACCCGAAAGTTCGTTATAAGCGAAATTTACTGTATCTAATGAAATGTCAAAAAGTGTCCGCTTTAAAAAACCGATTTCTAGAATTACGAAAAATGTAAACCTTGATATGTTTCACATTTTCACACTTCTGAACTGTGACATAAATTTTCCTAGCCATTTAACATGTTAATTATATCCGATAGTGAAAAGCAATTAAAATTTGAATAAACTATTTTCCATCATACATGACAACGGCACGGATAAATCAAAGAAATGCATCCAAGTCAATGAGAACAATAACATGTAATTGTCGTATTATATAAACAAAAAATCGCATCGTAAACGCGGAAACAATAAATAAAAGAAAAATTATAATTTCCCTTTTTCCTCGCCATGGTTCAGATTTTGCCAACCATGCAAAAACAAATTCTCCACTTGTTTTTGCATTATAAAGGGATGGCCTTTATCAAAATTCAAAGGCCATTACAGATGTACATTGTTGAGACACAGCGGACAGTATATTATCAATGTATGCGTGATTTGTGACAATGTATGTGTGTGTGAATCTGTTTATACATGTACCTATGCATGTGTATGTACACTATAGCATTGTGGTATAACAAATTCCAACATGGTTTTCCTTCCTGTGAGACACAATTTATATAAAACATTGCAGAAGGGAAGTCAACATCCAGTTTCTGATAATCATTTACAACAGTTTCAACCATGGCCTGCTTAGCGATAAGAGCAAGCTTACTGTTTGTTGTGTTCGTGTGTAAGTATAATAATAATTTTCATATATGTTATCATGCACATAGAAACGGAGAAATGCATAGATGTATTTATAATTACTAGAATTCATATTTAATTCGTTTTCAGTGAATACTTTGCGAGATGCAGATGCCTATCCACCAAACTTCGACGAATACACCGGTGATGGTACACAAGAGGCGCAATTATGTTTTCCATCCGAGTATTTCAAAGTAGACTGTAACGTATGTCGTTGCTCGTCGGACGGACAAACATATGCATGCACTAGAAAAGCTTGTTCAAAGGAACAGGTTTGTGTATTTTCTATATAATAATCCTTACGCTGCAATCGATAGTAATATAAACTGAATTTATTAAGAAGTAGATTTGTTAATTATATGCAAGTGGACTAGTATCATTTGTGACAATTATCAGTTTGACAACATCTGTATGTATTTTTATTATATTTTTAGAATTTACAAGAACTTCAGGACTACTCAGATGAATACATACCCACATCATTTATTAGAAAACGTTCCATTCGCCAAAAGGTAAAAGTAAATAGCATATAGTTTGCTAAAATGTGTGTAATATTATTTCTAAACAAATATGTACATTACAGCAAGAACTTATAAGGCGCAGGCGCGATTTGGGCGATTATGATGATCCTAACCAACAATATTACAACTACGATGAACCGATATCAAAACAAGAACGCCAAGAACTCGAACGTCAATCACGACTAATGCAGCGACAGATGGCCGAGGATAGACGTCAGGAAGCAATTCAGTTAGCTGCACAACAGCAAGAAGTAAATCAACAAACTTCCGAGGTGCAGGAACAATTAAATTATCAAAAAGCAATTGATGATCTTCAAAGGTAAAATAATACATCACCAGTAATGTCTATGTTTGAATAATCTTCATGTAAATATCAAATACTTTACAACTGAATAATGTAATACATTGTTAAATGTTATTATAATTATTTTACAGACAGTATGACGAAGCACAACAGGAACTAGACGCACAACAATATGACATGGACAGACAGCAAGCTCTGTACGATAAACAACAAGAAGAAGAAATACAGAAACAAATGGCGATGGAATTCAGAAAGAAGGGTTATTATTAAACAAGTACAACGGTGATGTTATAAACTAAACTGAGAAGAAATATTCCTATAATATGTATGCCCAAATATATTTTCGTACTACATATATCACGTCGTTAGTGTATGCACCAATGAATAATATAATAAAATATGTATAATGTATTTCGATGAAAATATAAATTAATCACTATTTTACTTTTAACCAATTTTTTAATTAACATTGCTTGCTTCTCGAATATTATTTATTCAAGGAAAATATCTAAAACAGAGAATAGTTTACATTTATAAACTGGAATCTCTGATTACTTTTAAATATGTACTGTCAAAGCAAGTATGACTCGTCAACCATCACGAATTAGCAAGTTGGGAAATCTATGCGACGATGCGAGACGAGACGAACTGTAGTATAATTTTGTTAGGTATTTTATTTATTTAAATACCTTGACCCAGATTTAAATATAATGATCTGAACGAGTTGAAGGGTAGACCTATAGTAATTTTTCTATTTAGTGAACAATATAATCACAAAAAGAAAAGCTTTTTAAAGTATAATATTCATTTCTTTTACATAAATCAGAATTTTAAAATACACGTAAGTTTTTTCTATTTCGTCATTTGTTTTCGAATTCAAATAAAACATGATTATGTCTTATTTAAAAACTACTAATTATATAATAGTTATGATAAATGAAATATACAAAGTTACGCGTCCTTGTCAGCACAAAATATTTCTCAACAAACTAAAATGAAAATAAAAGTACTCATATTCAATTATGCGTTATTATCTGACCATAAACTTGACCCGTTTTTAATCGTTTTACATGGTCTTGATAAGTACATGTTCTTGATAAGTACATGTTCCAAAACAACACCAAACCTGTATCAATCACTTTTTTGCGAGCAAGGTTATATGTAAAATTGTCGAACAGACGCAGAAAGAATTGTTTTTTTTGCGCTCACTCGTCACAAATCTCTGGATTGTTAAAGATTTATGCAGATATAAATTCAGATTTGGTTAATATAATACTTTAAAATTTGCGTATCTAATTTATTTATGTACCTACTCCTATATTTTAACTTTTAATTGGTATTTTAACATATTACGTCTATAGCTTTATAGAATATGTAAATTTCTAACTGATTTTTATGCAAATTACTAACTAAACTGGTTCCTTTATTTAAATTAAATTAGAAATATCATTCAATGTTGTTTAGTACCTATCACGTTTCCATTTACAATGTTAACTAATAATACATATTACTATTTCAAGTTATCCGTTATATTGTTCTTCTCAGTGAAAATTGTCGGATTAATTTTGAACTCATATCACGTTTCTAAAGGTTAGTACACTTTGTTTATAGAAAGCATATATAAAGGCGTGTGTACCTTCAGTCTTTCAGATGAATATTATTTATTTTAGATGTGTCACATTATGCTGCAACTGCTATACACAAAGAACCACAACATCACAATAAATCAAAACAAAATGACGAGAATCAAAGCGAGAGAAACGAATACACAAACATTCAGTACGAGAAAGGGAATATGCACGGAAGAATTAGAGATTTGATGCGTTGGTTTAGCAACCAAATTGGTACAACATTTGTACCTAATAATATTAACAGAACATTTACAAATCTAATTTTGATTTTACCAGGTAATGAATGTTGTGAAGAACAAATATAGTTATTTTTAGTAACAAAAAAACGTAATTTTATTTAGGCACAAAGTGGTGTGGCGATGGTAACAAAGCTAAGAGTAAAGATGATTTAGGATTTTTTAGCAAGTCGGACAGATGTTGTCGTGATCATGATCTGTGTCCTGATATTATACAGAAAAATGAAACGAAATACGGGTTGTATAATATCGGATTCTTTTCACGGTAATTCCTAGCCTTAGACAATTATTCTACTTTGTACTATATGTTCGAAATTGTGTTTCAGGTTGCATTGTGAATGTGACCAAAAATTATACAAATGTTTAAGGAAGTCCAATGATCTAGCATCGGGTTATATGAAATTGTTATACTTCACAATACTGGGACCACAATGTTTTCAGAAAAACTACCCAATTATCGGATGCAAAACTGAAATGGGAATGTACGAATTTCATTTCATTATTTCACCATATTTTAAGAGATAATTATTTGCCTAGATCCAAAAGATGTATCGATTACGAATTCGACTATTCAAGGGAACAAATATATCAATGGTTTGATAATCCAGAATTCTAAATGAAATGGAAAATTAGTATTAAAATTTCTTTTACCATATATGTGTGTATATCATGTCAATTGTAAATATTATTGTTATTATCACATATGAATCTAATTTGAATGACGATATTCTTCTGTAATCTGTAACTGATAGAAATGAGGTTATGATGAATTGAACATAACTGACATAAATGTTAGGTTATTGTGAATGTCAAACAAATGGTGACTTGCATGGTGAATACATGTATCATGTAATTTTATTGAATGTTAATACAAACCAGTTGTTAGTTAACTGTTAAAACTTTCACACGTGATATTAAATGCTAAAAGGTTTGGTTACATCCTATAGTGCACACTTACAATCAACAGAAATTTCTACTCGTTAAAGTAATGTGCAATGTATATGTAAAAATGTGCGACTGTAGGTATTATGCAGACATTTAGATTAAAAGAACTCATCCATAATCCCGAATTAGAGTTCTATATTTCGAAAATTCTAGTATTAATTCGAAAATGTTACCATTATATGAATTATGAGATTCTTTTTCATGGCATAACATGCATAATTTTTGTTTCTTTCTTTGACAAACGGCACCAAATTCGAATAGTTAAATAATACACGATTTCCAATAAGGAGAACAGTGAAACACCCAAGAAGAGGCCCAATAATCCTCCGCAGTTAGCTACGAAGTCTGTCTGACCGAAGAGTTCGCTTCGATGTCGTGCTAGAAAATGTGTATCCTTAAAGAATATATTCAACTGCGTAACTTCCAACCTGGTGAATTAAATTATTACTTGTCATTTGTTTCTATAGATTCATATTCATGAGAAGAACCACACAAACCATTTATTAGAGCTATTATTGAGGTCGCTATTTGTGTTTAATCGCGATTGTGCCCAGTACAAATCATTTTGTGATGTTTCTGCTGAGTATTCCAGAGTAGTACAGGATGGTAAACAGTCGCACTGCTGATAGATTCTATATTCTTTGGAGTTCTTGAATTTCTCATAAAAATTATTCTTCCGTTCAAACATAACGATTATTTCTGCAAACGTACAACAAATTAAATTTTAAATTGCGATTTTATAACGGACTCCCGTGGACTTACTATTAATTGTAGAAAAACATGTTACATCTCCGTATCCGCATATTTTCGTTTGACTTTTCCCTTATGCAACATAAAATAAAAATTATAATCGCTAATGGAATCAAAGTATATTACTGTTTGTTTGTAGTTACTTACTTGGCAAATGAAATGGTAAACAATTGCAATAGGATTCAGTGAGGTTGACAAGACATTCAATCTTGCAATTCTTCTGCGTATATACTTTAAAATAGGACAGATGTTTCTCATGCGAGAAATAACAGTTACGAACGTGTGGCGAGATATTTAGCAAACCATCAGCAGTAGTGATCATCTCTGGGGTCACAGAGATTGCAATCTGTTTATTAGTTGGTATCAGAATGTACTGTTCACTTACTGGCGGCAAATCAGCAGGATTATGCAGGATAACCTGTAATATAAAGCACACACAAATACAACATTAAAATCTCTACGCATATGTAGTTAGACCTTGAATCCTGACGCTGGTGTTCCGCATCTATATTCCCTTTCATTTACAAAGGAACGCAATCGTACATTTAGTCCCGAGAATACACCATTTTGTGTCGTCCTGTCTGGATACGAATCTCGAAAACTGTTTGACGTATATCCTCCTTCAATACTCCAACCGGAACTTTTTTTGTTATGTCCGGTCGTGATAAAATGTTTTATGCTACAATCAGATACTACATTGTTTCACGCTGTACATGATATAAACCTACGATTTCAAATAGCCATACACTCTATCGCGAAACATGTCGGATTGACCCAAATTATTAAACGTGAAACACACTCCTTCCTCGGTATATTCGTACGTAAATAATCTCTCATCAACATCCCACGAAACTCCAGCCCAGAATTGGTAGAGAAATGTTTCATCTAACGTTGGCGCGGACTGTTAGACAATAATTATGTACATATAATAATCAAGACTCACGCATCACTTTATTACCTGCAGAATATTGTAGAAAATCTTGTCGCTACTATTTACACTTGTATCAATTTCGACGTCGTATTTAACGTCACATATTAGTGAAACATCCCAGAACTGGTCGCGTCTAATGTAATACAGATTATTATTATTTTTTTACTATTAATTTATTATAGATCTATTGTACATACTTTTTACCAGTTAATGTTTGGTAATTGAGAAAAGCGTGAGTGTAATTGTACACTGATTTCTTTACTTTGTTTATCGGACATATGGTAACTGATGGAAATGGTATTTCCCAAATAGATGATTGGCGCTGAGAGAACGAAAGAATAACGGGATTTTCTTGCCATTTGATCCAGGTGTCCGCGATTAAATATCCACATGTCATAAGACTCACAACGAACACTATCAGCCACCAAATTCTACAAAACATGCCATTACTTACATAGTTCAAATTATTTATTTCAACATTGTTATCTACTATACATTTTGGAGTACATTTGTAATATTACATATCTACACATGAACTGATTAATTCTGTGTATTACATGTAACGCAGGTATTAACCAAAGCCTTGTATTTTGTGTTACCATGTAATGATAATATTTTTTTATTGAACAAAAACTATATAATGATAGTAATTTTCCTATACAGGTACATGGATGGAAATACTAATGTCCTTTATAAAAGTTACTGTTGTATTGCATAACTAATTATATATGTACTTAAATTGTAATAAAATTTAAAATAACGATTTGTTTAATCATCTCTTCATTATGAAATAATAAATAATTGTTAATACACATACAAATATTTTAGCATAGATAACAAGATTTTCTTTACTTCAATGAATTTTGTTTACTAGATATTTTAGTTTAGATAAAAAGTGCTATTTTCTCTTTTTTACAATGATGCATTCGTTTATATAAATATCTTTTATAGTTTCGAAGAAAAACTAAAAATTATGTTAAAACAAATAATTTTCGTAGTGTGCCATGAAAATTTGGTATAAAACAATCGCATCTAAATATGTTACGTACATGCAAAACAATTATCTAGTATGTCATGTAATATTTTCAAAATACAAAATCGCCATCAATATCGGCCCGTAAATGCGCAACTTTTGTCTAATTTAACCGACTTTGTATCTCTAATAGTTTCGGACATCCCAATGGTGAGCATTCGAACTTGGGGTACAATAAACTTTTGGGCAGAAAGATTTAAAATGTAAAAAATATAAAACTTTAATGTTTAATTCAAGATGCAACCGCAGCAGTATTAATTGAATCAAATAAAACGTTTTGCGACGCAAAAAAAAAACTGGAGAAATAGAGACACTAGTTATAAATTGTACTCACTTTTCTGCAAAAGTTTTATCATCTGCGCCCAAATATGAAATTCCATGTATAGTACTAGTCGAAGAGTATTCGGCAGCAATCTCGGAGACTGCCTTTCGAAATGTATCTGGCTTTCGTCTGACAATTCCTCCATCTTCCTTCATTGTTCTTATGTCTTTGTAATGTCTTACAATGTTATGTCGACGGTTGCTAGATCGCAACAGTAATGATAAATACAATTCAACATATTTCATTACGTCTAATGGCAAATTACAATCATAGAATTGAACAAAGCAAAAATGTTAAAATGATTAATTTTCAGAGTGTCCAGAGTATTCTCATTGGAGTTGTTTATATCATCATAAACCTTACACCTTAATTAAACATATTCCGAATTGGACTATGAATAATATATACATGAAACATTATTCACACCATATACGTAAAGTCCTTAGTTAAAAAAGAAAGTTATATTTTTATTTCCGCATTGAATTACACAGGTTATTAAGTTAACAAAATTTACTAATGTTATGTAATGTATGTACATGTTATAATGTAAAACGTACATGATAATTATATGTACAAGTTATCATTATGTCTGTTTAAATAATACTGTCAGAGACATTCAGTTGCAGTCAAGTATTTTTATTATTAACTTGATATTTCATAAGATTATGTCATCACCTTTATATATCATTATTAGCATAAAAGTTTACTAGAAATTTCTATAGGTGATAAAATTCATCATATTTTGAAATAAAATTGTAATTATCAATTCTCAGTGTAATAAATATTCTTTTCTGTATGTTTCAAAATTGTAATTACGTATCCGATGTATGATGGTTATGTTGCAAGACCTGTATATCAAGATTATGCATATATTAAAACACCTATAACATATTATCAAATACCAATACTGCCAATACATCACGCAATATGTCTATTACTAAGTGCAGATTTGCGCAATGTATGCCTAAAAGATGGCACATTTTGAAAAAACATTATTTTTCATTTAATAAAACATAACCATCGTACCTTGACCTAGATAAATAAAAATTGTTTTGTCACTTCAAAATGTTTAAACAAGAACAGTTGCATAAAAATGATGGTGCGAATGTTTGTTTAATATTTGTTAAGACTTCTGTTACAAAATAATGCGTTTTTAAATCTCGTATACATACAATAAAACTGACTTTACTGGAAGAGATCATGATGAGAAAAGACGGCAGATCATTCAGTTGGTATTTCAGAATTCGGAAGAGCTTGTTGGATCGATTTAACGAACTGCAAGTTATGGAAGCGCAGCATAACCTTCTATTGGAAGGTGATTGATACAATATATATATTGCAAGAATGATTGAAGGATGTTGCAAATGCATGAAAATATAAATAAACGTGTGAAAGTAACAGTTCTAACGGTAACTAACAATGCATTTGTACTTATTATACAGAAAATGCCAGACAATATAAACAGCCTTCGCAACAGTGACTTGCATAATCATTTATCATTGATTCATTACATTTAATAAGATCAATAGTTAAAAAATATATAAATACATGTTTATTCGAATTTACAGATATTTTCCATTGTTACGAATTATAAACAGAATAAAAATAATTTAGCATATTGAGCACGTATCTGATAACACTCTTCCGATAATCACGTAAATGTCAGAAAATATTTGATTTGCTTGGTTCAAGTTGGTTGAGTTTATTATAGATTATTTTCGTAATCAGACATTTAATAAGTATGTACGTAATTATTTTTTGTTTCTGTTCTTAAGTATATCCTTAAAGATCATATTTTTTTACAAGAAAAAGTGTTGATTTATTTCAAATTATTATTTGATTATCAAATCATAATTTGCCAAACAATTTCACAGTAATTCAGTCGTGTTATAACCGTGACATTTCTAATTAGCCAGAAAACATAAACTTGACCTGTAGTATTTTCAGAATAAAATCTCGTAATCATAAAAGTATATTGCACTTTTCGAAAAGTAAGCCATGGATTTCCGTAGGACGAAATCGAAGAAAAAAACCTGACTGGGTGCCCTTGATATTCGGAATAAGTATTTCATAACGAAATAATAAATAACTTACGCCATAGGTTATTTTTTTTTCAATCTATTTCTTTAGCAAAATATAAACAACTTTGACAACATTTTTTGTTTGTTTGTAATTCTCTCTGGTTATTTCATTGTGTAAACTGGTAATTCTGCATAAAGACTGGTTTCATATACTCACAACGCCCGATTCAAATCTTGACTATGTGTAGAAAGTATTTCCTTAACCATAACCGATTACGCGAGTGACATTCCACACATAGCCTACCTGATGTGTTATATCATTTAGCACACATATCAACAATAACAAAAATCAACTTACCATTGCCTAAACAAAACAGTAACGATATTTACTTAAACATTTCGGGGCTGTGTTGTAATTTAATATTGTTGTAAATATCAGAACATAATAATAACGGACAAATGCAAAGCTTGCTAATCGTAAAATGTGTGAGTATTATTGTAAATCAATGTTAGGAAATGATTGCTAAACAAGATAATAGTGAAAGTTTCAAAACAGTAGGATCCCCGGGGTGTTTGGTGAAAAATGTGCACGGTTATTTGGCATTTGGTGCGCTGTGCGATGAGTGTCGTTAGCGTTGCCATAGTGACGGTACGGTCGGCAATTGTTTACAGTGTAACTACGAAAGTGTACTATACATATATGTGTTGTATTTGATGCTCAGTTGTTGCAAGTTGAAACAAGTAGAATTGATTCTTTATAAAATAAAGTGCTACGAAAATGATTAAGGTATGAAATCATGATTTTCTTATGAAGCACTCATGTTATTTCTAATAAAATAAACCCATTATTTTTTCAAATAAATCTAAAACTAAATTATTGATATTATAAATGTTATTAATATCGAGGCAAAATATGAGTGGTATTAAAAAAATTATTAAATGTTTATCAATAAAATATTAATAATGAATTGCAAATTAATAACGGATTAACGAATATTGTTTTCGTGTTTTTGATAGAAATGTTGTTGATAATAATTATTGCAAATAAAACAGTGATTAAGAATTGTACACTAATTTCGAAGTGTTATTGATAAATCCATGATCACTGGAATACGTTAATTAATATACTACATTCTTAGGAATTTATTGAAACTAGAGCAAAAACTAAGTTAATGACAGTACAATCTAATATCACTCAGTTTTGCTATCCATAGTTAACTACAAGTGGCAGAATTATTATATTTTAATAAAACGCACTGATATCAATACAAAGAAATTCAAGAAATATTTTTTTACATAATTGATAAATTCGAATAAAAACTATTATTTTCTTATATCTTCAATTACGTAAATTTGTATAAAGAAAGTTTATAAAATCTGTAGATTCAATACGATATTTACTTAGACTATTTATTGTGAAATTATACATCGTATTTAATTACATCATAAAAAGATCATAAAATGTATAGAGGAACATATAGCAATGATTCAGAGTATGTATCATCTTTCCTAATCAGTGCTATTTGTAATACACAATTTTATAAAAAAAATCATCATTGGTATTTCATTATAATAATCAATACAAGATTATAAAACATATTTAGTAGCTGAGTTCTTTATGTTATTTAAGCATCTCTCCCCTAGACAATGATCCTATTTATATTTCTCAATTTAAACTTCCATGCTACGTTCTAAATTGCTTTAAGAATCAAATAATATAAAGGAAAAAATAATTGAATCTGTAATAACATAATTAGTTTCTATTATTCTTATCAAAAGCATCATCAACTAGGAAGGTTACTTGCGTCACAGTATCCCTTCTTCTAATTCATTCTGAAAGCATAAAAAAAAACTACTTTTCACACACATATGCTCAAGGTTATTGTTGCGATTAAACAAGAAACAACTCCAGACTCCAGTCGACAATATTGAAGCAGATTTGTTGTTGGTTTGGTGTTGTCTTATGCAGCGTATTGTGTTCACAGGTGCCATGGTAACGATTAGTTTACAGTCGTGTTCCGTTGTTTTGTTGTGTGTGTTGACGGTGTGTGAGACGGGAGTGATAAAGGATTCGGTGCCTTTAGACGAAGCTAGAGGTTGGTACATATTTCAACCGTTCAGGTTGCCCAATTTCAACACTTTTTGGACGGACATACCAAAACACGCCACAAGTAAGACACACTACTTTTCTTTCGAAGTGTATTCAATTTATTTCTAATTCAATCAGATTCATTCACAGCTAAAACATTATCGTCAAAGTCTTCTAACATCATTTCTCATGGATACTGACAGCCGTCCCAAAGTTATGTAAATGTATAACGAAATATTTTAAATAAAAGCAAAATTAAAAATGGTTTATTTGTAAATTTCCGGCACTGAAATATTATATTATAATTTGGGTATTTGTAACATGTAGAAACGAAAATATGATTAAGTTTCTATTTATTCAGCAAGAATGTCTTCTTCTTTGACCAATAAAAGCAAAAGATATGTTTTATTACTCACGTGTATATTTCATATTAATTAACAAACTCAACATGCCAAGTAAAAACGTCAATTACTCAAAAAATATAATTTACACAGGAAAACAATTGGCAAAAATAGAACATTTGATTAACATATGACACGCGATATGATAAAAACAAAAAAGTGTTGTATTTACATATATTTAACCTTTAATAAAACTAGATATATATACATATATATATATATATATATATATATATATATATATATATATATATATATATATAAACATTAAAATCTATATTAAAATTCGTTAATTTTAAATTAATTTTTATTACTTTGTTTTCAACGCTTAATAAAACTTAAAAATCATTGTTGTTAATCATTTTTACGAAATCATATTAACACTTCTATTTAGCATAACACAAGCACTTACTCATTATATTACAAAAATTAACAAATACAGTGTTATAACAAAAGAACCGAATACATCATAAAATATATCTTATTTTGGTTAGATTTTCTAGAAAGATTAGTTCCTCAGCCAATCAAGGATTTTTTCAATTTTGATCCAGCACCCGAATGGGTACCGCATCCAAAAGATTTTCAGTTGGAAGAACGTAAAGATGACACACAAGCTGCTGAATCGAGAAATATCGATACTTACGATGATGACTGGGAGTATGATGAAGAAGATATAAAGAATCACCAAGAAAAAGGCAACCTACATTGGCTGGGTAGAGATGTGATTCGATCGTTGACACAATTGACGAACACGTTTAGTAATATATCGGGAGGACTGGATACTGATAAGAATTTCTTTAGCGGATTGGTAGGAGGTTTCAAGGATAAGATCAAGGCCATTGTACCGGGTAATATTTTTGTTTTGCTTTTTGCTGACCTTAAATAGAAGAACATTGTGAAAAACTACAATATCTACTTATAAATCGCTGTGTGTAAATATGTGTACATCAGATTGTGTAATATATTTGTGTATTGGTGAAGAGTAAAGAAGAATTGTTGGCTTCCAGGTACACAGTGGTGTGGTGATGGTAACGTAGCGCGGACGAGCAAAGATCTAGGATTCTTCCGCAAAACTGACAGCTGTTGCCGTGAGCACGATAATTGTGATGATTTTATAGAAAAAGACGAAATGAAATACGGGTTATCCAACAACGGTCTGTTCACGAGGTACGGGTCACAAGAGACCACTACTTAATATATATTTTTACACGTCCGCGAGTAGAAGTCGATTTCTACGGCGTCAAACGCGGGACAGAAATGAAGCATTTACTCCCTAGGGACGAAAACACTTTTCGGAAGCGAGTTTTTATTATAACAAAGGTTTTTCTAAATAAATGTCTGTTGTCATGGTACGCGTTGCATGGAAACATTTCCAAAGGCTTCTAAATATTGCAATTTCGCTCCGATTTATTATAATTCAATATTTATGAAATTAAGTGTTTCTACTGCCGAACGTGGAAAAAATAGTATATACACCTCGGGAGAGACCACCATTTTTCCCTCGATGTATTTGTAGCCCTCTGGCTTCGCCCTCGGGCTTCAAACTACACCTCAGGAAAAATAAGTGGTTTCTCTCCCTTGGCGTATAATGTACTATTACAGTTTTATATTGTCATAGTTTTGGTACTAAAAACAGTGCACGAAATAATGTTTCAGGTCAAACTGCTATTGTGATAAGAAATTCTACAATTGTTTAAAAGACTCGAATGACATGATCTCGAATCAGATAGGGATGGCGTATTTTTCAGTTTTGGGCCCACAGTGCTTTGAAAAACAGTATCCTATCATTGATTGCCGCATTAGAGTAGGACTGTAAGTACCTACACGAATTATATTAATTAATATTATATTTTATAGATATTTCTACTAATTGCATGTGCTTTTTTTTTGCAGTACAAATAGATGTATTGAATACGAATTTGACAATTCAAGCGAGAAAATCTATCAGTGGTTCGATAATCCAGAATATTAATGCAGTTTTCGACAGAAATATATAAAATAATACTGATGCCAAAAAATTGAATAAAACATAAATTTATAATATAACTGAACACGTGATACTTAAATTTGTAATATAAAAAATATTTATAGTTTAAAATAATTTGAGCATTTGATTTTGTTTAAGTTTTTTTATCGTTTGTATAGAGTGCCAAAATAAATTACTTTTTGTATAATTCGTCTTATTGAATGCAAAAATGTGTTGCTCTTATGAAAACAATTGCATTAATTGTGTGTTTCTTAGCATATTTCAGTATTGAAATAAATAAAATAGGTGTAGTCTTTGATTCTTCATATAGTGATTAAAAAATTTCATGAAAAAGCTGTGGTTCGCAAGCCTCCGTGGCGCAATTGGCTAGCGCGTTCGGCTGTTAACCGAAAGGTTGGTGGTTCGAGCCCACCCGGGGGCGACATGATTTTAGTTTAAAAAATATAACCAAACAACTTCAACGAGCCCTAACCAGAAATATAAATTAAGAAAATTCTGTAATAAATCCACTAATTAACAAAAAAACAAAGAAGTAGAAATTAGCAATAAATATAAAACTTAAGTATGTATCATTAAAATAAACAGACATTTCCGAGGTAATAACAAAATCGTATTTTGAGAACCTCTGACTATAAATAAGTAGTATAAAATTCGACACAAATTAATGATATTAACACAGATTCACTTAATGAGAAATGTTTAAAATGAAAACGAATGAAAAAAAAAACAAGTTTCAAATAATCGCCAGATGAAAGCAATTTTTGACTTGAAGCTATTCCGTTAAAAAACGTTTTCGAATTTCTTTCCGCGACACACATTTGCAACAAACGTCTCGTGAAACAACGGTCCGTTCTGCATTTTCAGATGAAATAACACAATAAATAGGATAGATTTAAAAATGTGCATTGTTGTATTTTAATTTAAAAAATTAATAAAATGAACAAATTGTTCCTAGTTGTGTTTCCAATTTATATTGTTCATGGTTATTGGTGGTCATCATGTAAGTAGAATTATATTTTAATTAAAAAAAATTCTTTAACGTCAGTGTGGTTTTCAAATACTTCTTTCTTTAAAATCGAATACATATGTTGTGTTAAATTAATCAAATTTTGTCCATTATTTCAACATGAATTAATATAAATCTTAACTAATTATAGTAATATACAAATGTAATAATAAATTAGCACTGTTATTTGTAGTGAGCAAATGATTTTTATAATATGAATTCGTAGCAATGCTTTTTAAATATTTAAAAAAGCACATTGAAAAACATAAATTAGTACTGAATTCATATGTTTCAGCGACTGAAACACAACCAGAATCGCCTCCTGATTATACCGTCGATGAAGAGTTTTATTTTCAGGATAAGATTCTAAAACATAATTTTGTATTACCAGGTAAAATAAATAACTGTTTGGTATAATGAACATGAAGCAGAGTATTTATGTCAACTGTGTGTTTGCAGGTACGAGATATTGTGGACCTGGTAATAAATCTACTGCACCAGGTGACCTGGGTATTTTTAAAAACGTAGATCTGTGCTGCAGAGATCACGATATGTGCCCGGATAATATACCAGCCGGTGAATACAAACATGGTCTTCATAATACAGCCAAATATACCAAGTAAACAATTGTTTAATAATTACTACAAGCTACATGGATACATGGTCTATTCCATTAAATAATACGAGGATGAAAACAATTTTTATTCGTAATTATTTACAGATCTCATTGCAGTTGTGATGAGACATTTCATCTATGTCTGAAGACTGTGAGTTCAGTGCCTGCACGAATCGTCGGAGCGTTCTATTTTACATTTTTCCACATTACTTGTTACCGGAAAGAATATCCCATTATTGAATGCACAAAGGAAAGAAACAGGTACATACATGTATCTTTTCTTAGTATTATATTATACTGATAATGTATTTATGTACATTGTAGGAGATGTATGGAATATAAACTAAATGTTACGGCTCAGCCAGTTTATCAGTGGTTTGACAATCCATTCTTCCGGCATTGGATAGACCAGTTTCCAGACGAACACATGATAAATAACACTATGAACGAATTGGTTTCAATGTCAAACAGTTCAACAACAACTATTACTACATCCACTACTGTTACTACCGAAACCACTAGTATTTATACTACAACCGCTGCACTAACGACATATACAACCCCGACTACCTCATTGGAAAATACCTCGGAAAATACGAATGAAAACTTGGTAATATTCATTAACAATGTCAATTATTCTCTATTCGAGCATTCAATGAAACCACTGAATAATTTTATTCCCTATGACACATCGGCTTTTAATAATGGAAATAAACTATATTTTCTTTATAATTAATCATTGGCTTAATTAGTCTTAAGTTAGTGTGTATACTATTTAATATTTATTAAACTTATGTAATTACATTCATGACTAATAAAGTTTTTCCAGTAATTTAATAGGAGTATATAATTGATCTAATATGTAAATAACATACTACCATAGAAAAATATTAGTTAAATATTGACAATTATTTTGTTGACAACTTAACTCGGGATATAAATAAGTAAGCACAGCACACAATAAGCAAGTTTTCTTTTTATGAATCACCTTTGTCCATTTTTTTGACAGATTAATAGCTAGATATCTTTGCTAGATTGACAAGCATATCTTACAAGATGTATTTTAATAAACGTTCGTTTTCCGTCAATCACAGAGAAACGTCACGGAAACAATGAAACATCTCCAACGGAGGCGGATCATTTAAAAATAGTTTACATGTAACTGATGATTTTTTTGTTTTTTTTTTCACACACGCACAAATGCACAAATCAAAAGTATATATTATAGGCACGCGAATTTAACACAACCTTGAGGTCGTCGTCGTTTCATTAATATAAAGCACAGATTTACTACTTTCCCAATTCAGTGTCCGTAGTACAGCCTCCTTGGATCAAGTGATCAGTGATTTATTGACGTGTGACAAGGTAAACGAATAAAGCAAGGGTTTGTTAACAATTATGAACATATAAATACGTGAAATTTAAGAATTATTATTACAGCTATTGAATAGACAAAATTCACTTTATATTTCATTTATAAAGTGTTAAGATTCTTGTAAATATCTTTTATTAAAATTGATTCCAAAACATATATTATTTACAGTAAGAAAGTAAGAAAGAGTATCTACTTTCATACTTAATTACTTCGTAATTAACCATGAACGATAATTTACAGAACTGACGTCTTAACAATTATTAGTTTGTTTTGAAAATTTGTAATTCCCATGAATTACCGACCAATTGCAAACAAGTGTTACAAGTTTAACATTTTATTCCAATGACCTCCGAATACTCAGATTAGAGTTAGTCAACATTTTTTCTCCGCTCTAACAATAACATGTATGTGTTGTGTATTAGTGGCATCTAAATTGTATTCAACTTCTAGTTTTTAGCTAAAGATAATCATAGGTAAGATCAATAAACATACATCACTTCTTGTAATTTAATTGAAATTTTAAAATACTACCAAAATCCTTACATCGTAGAATTTTAGGTGTTAAGAGAATCATTCATTTGTAGATCTAGTAATGTATATATCAATATTTCAGGATACTTCACCATGACCTTACCGAATTCGATAACAAAACAACGTTTAGAAAATGCCCTAAGGGTGTATCTGCAGAATAATTTGTTGATAATCACGGATATGGTGACGAAAAATGCTGTACCAGTTGGAGACAACTATACAAGTGATTTATTCCGAACCACAGTTAAATATACTACAGATAACATGTAAGTTTACTAAGCTAAACTACAAAATAACTATTGGTTGTAAATAATATGTTTGTTTAAGAAATAACGAAGAGAGTATATCTCTAATAGTAAAATGTGCTGGCGAAACTGGAGCAAAGGAATTACTGGCGAAAGGTCTGGGTTTGTTCGAGAAAGAAACAGAAATATTCAAAGATGTATTTCCAAAACTACACAGCCTGTTAGGTGAGCAACGTTTATTACTTAACAATAAAGGAATAATTATATACAAAGTTATGTGTGTTAGGTGCCGATATTAAGATAAGTGCTGACTGTATATTAACTGAAATCGTACCAAAAGGTTTACTGGTACTGAAAGACCTATCACCGTTTGGATACAAAATGGCAGACAGGAAAATAGGTCTGGACATTGAACATAGTTTCATGGTACTGGAGAAATTGGCACAAATGCATGCAAGTTCGGCTGTATTATATGAAAAGGTAATTCACATTATCTTATCGGCGAAGAAAAATGTAGAATTTTTATTACTACTTTGAAGATTCTTACAAAACGTACAACATCACAATTCATATATACAGAATGTAATAATATAACGATATTTTCTATCAAATACCCTATACAGGATCCTCATTCAATGGACAAATATGATGTTGGGTTATTCACGGGCCAATATGATAACAAAATAATAGAACAATTTATTACATCCGGATTTAAATCATTCGTTATAGCAACAAATAAATGGCCTGGTAACGGATTAAATAAAACAGTTGAGTAATATAATTCTACAATGATACATGCTATGAATTGATAGGATATGAAAAATACGGACAAAAGATATCAGCAAATATGGACAAACTATTCAAGAAGAGCGTTGAAATTGGCAAAAGACAACCGGGCCAGTTTAGCGTCTTGAATCATGGTGATGCCTGGACAAATAATTTTCTTTTTAAATACGATGACAAAGGAAAACTCAAAGATGCAAAATTGGTCAGCAAAATGCATTCAAAACACAATAGAAAATGGAAAATATTGCTAGGAAGAAACAAAAATTGACGTGTTTATGGTTATTTTCAGGTTGATTTCCAGTTTTGCATATTCACCAGTCCAGCGGTTGATTTGCATTACTTTTTATGTACATCACCACATCCCGAGATTGAAAAGAAACATCTAAACAGACTGCTGGGCTACTATCATGAACAACTGGTGCATAATCTACGGAATATGAACTATCCTGACGAGAAAATCCCCAGTTACAAGGATATATACAATGACTTCAGACAAAGGGGCTTCTATGGTAGGCAGAGTAGAGTTTGTTTTGTACATTTTGCACGTATGTTATTTACCAGACTAACTAACTGCTTATAGAATTATCACACAAGGTTGAGGAAATATTTATGTTAGTAATGATTTATTGCACATTTTCAGCCGTCTTAACTGCAATTGTAGCTATGCCCCTTCTGCGTGTACCAAACAGACATGATGCAACGTATGATGAATTTTCGCAGGGCGATGAAAACGATTTTAGAAACTATAGTTACCATTGTGACGAGTACAGGAAACCAATGGAGAGTTTCTTACCAATGTACGATGAGTTAGGACTGTTGGACTAAACAGAAAACAAATAACAATACCAGTGGTGTAACTACTCTATAAGCAATGCAAAAAGACCGAAGCAGCTCAGGAGAATTTTAAATACAAAGTTTAAACGACATTTACCTGGGAAAATAGAACAGTTGAGGAGCTGAGAATTTGTAGTTACGCCACTGCATATTACCGATTGATATCTGACTTGTTGGCACAAATATTCACGCACTTAGAACGCAGATATAGAATTAGTAGAAGAATTAGAGTCCAACGGCACTACACAGAGCACAACCAATATGTAATGTACATAATATTAACTAGAATATATTTACAGCGGTTACAACCGCCGTTACGGTTCTACCCTTGGTAACTGCGCCGCACAGTAAAGATGCGTCATTCGATGAACTAAACAGAGATGATCACGAACATGGATTCCGAGACTTGTCGTACAATTGTGAAGAATATCGTGACAAATTACAGGATTTACTGCCGTATTATAACGAACTGGGACTTCTAGATTAAACGAACGAATCAATCATTAGGATCCAATTTAGTGTAGTCAAATTGTATAATAAAAACTTATTATTAGATTATTATTAGATAATCATTGGTTGATATTATGTTTATTATAGTATATGTTTATTATATTATTGTGTAAGAATATTCTGGTATAAATAATTAAATGAAAATAATAAATACTCATGAATCAATTAAAAAAATACTCTTACTTAAATTTATTTATTTGTTAAAATTGTGTACATATTAAAAATAAATACATAATTTCAAATAATAATTAAACAAATTAGCAATAATTCGTCCACAAATGAAACAAACTGATTATAAGTATGAAATAAAAAAAAATTATCTGAATACAAAAATTTTGAGTTTTACAGTTATATTGTTAACATGCTAGATTTATTATTTAAAATAAGTGACTTATCATGTCATCAAAACAAAAAGTGACATTATAACATATTTACATACAGATTACCTAATAATCGGGGCAAGGTTTATTCGTTAATCATTTATATTCGTTTGTTCAATATCTCTACAAATATTTAAGGTATCTTCCTAATGGCCTTTCACATTTGGCCAGACATCATTATTGAAAAACATAGCAATACATTTCTCTTCCGTTCACATTGGGCAACACACGATTCGTTACTTCGTTCATAATAATCCACGAGTAAGTAATAATATATAATTTGAAGAATTAAATATAAAAATAAATAGAAATTATTAATAAATAATCATAAGTTTATTCAAGTGTTTCTATTCCCTTATTATTATTATTTTAACTAAAGATATTGTTAATTTAGTCTTTATGTAATTTTTTATTTTTACTTATCAAATATTCATACAGAAGACAAGAAAAACTGACTAGGATGTGTAAAATTCACGTTATATAAGACGAATGCGAAGGCCGATTTATTTTTTCATTCCATCAATGTTAAACAACTAGTTTCATCCTTGATTTCTCTAAAAAGTTTTACCAAAATTCTTCAGTAGGTCGTACGTACAAAAAAATACCCATTTACATAAAACAGTTTACGTGAGTTCAATGTACATATTAGCTAAAAAAAACTAAATGTCAAATTAGAAAAATATTTTATAAATACTATTAATTTTGTTTTCAGTGTACACTATTATGAATTTACCAAACTGGGTAATCAAAGAGCACGTGGAAACGGCTTTGAAAAGTTATTTGCAAATCAAATCATTACGGATAATCGATTTACACAGTACGAATGCGGTTCCGGTTGGAGAGAATTTCACTACCGATTTATATCGAACAACGGTTCATTACACGTCCGATGAAATGTAAGATTCATTCCGCAAGTCATTTTTATAATTCACTGATATTATTTGTAAATTGTTACAGAAATGAACAAGAAAGTATTTCTGTAATTGTGAAGTGTGCAGGAGATTCTGGCGTGAAAGAGTTGATGGCCAAAGAGTTGGGTTTCTTTGAAAAAGAAATTGAAATGTTTGGCAAGACTGTTCCAAAGTTACAGAATATTTTAGGTAAATAACATTGCCTTGGTCAGAAACATCAGCACGAAGTTTATTATGTTTATTTCTTTAGGTGATGTAAAATTAAGCGCAGAACATATACTGACAGAAAGTGAACCAAGAGGTCTACTGATCTTGCAAGATCTGGCTACACTGGGCTACAAAATGGTGGATAAAATGAATGGATTAGACATGGAACATTGTTGTCTGGTGTTGAAGAAACTGGCACAAATGCATGCCAGTTCTGCTGTCTTGTACGAGAAGGTATCGAATTCGGTTGTCCTATCTGTTTACCATGTCGCAACAGAAATTCGCTATCATTCGTCTTGATTGAAGAGATTTAATTTGATTTCGATTTACAAACTCGGGAATATAATATTGAAAGATAATTTTAACTTTTAAGGAACCTCAGTCAATGGTTAATTATAACATGGGACTCTTGACAGGCCAAGCAGATAATAAACTAATTTCGGGATTTATTGTGAAGGGTTTCAAATCGATTATGAACGTTACAAGTACTTGGGCAGGTAAAGAACATCAATCATGTACATATTTTCAATGTTTTTATCCGAATTCATTAGGAAATACTAAGCGATACTTGCAGGCTATGAAAAATACGGACAAAAGATATCAGCGTTGATGGATAATGTGCTAAAGAAGAGCACGGAGATTGGTAAACGACGTCTAGATCAGTTCAATGTTTTAAATCACGGCGATGCATGGTCAAATAATTTTCTCTTCAAATACGACGCCAACGGAAAATTAGAAGATGTCAGATTTGTAAGCAACCGAAATTTATACATTTAAATATTATTTCTTGACTGTGTATTTACACTAATCCGTTAACGAAAAATAATAATGCATAAGTATGCCTTATTTAAAATTACATTTTTAGGTCGATTTCCAGTATTCTATATTCACAAGTCCAGCTGTGGATTTACATTACTTTGTATGCACTTCATCACGCCCAGATATGGGCAAAGAAGAGCTTAATCAGCTGCTACGGCACTACCATAAGCAACTTGTGGAAAATCTGCAAAAACTTAATTATCCCAATGAAAAGATACCTAGCTATGAGGATATTTATGATGATTTCAAAGCACGAGGATTCTATGGTAAAGTAATTCATTTTAAAATAAAGCGCATTACTATTATATTAACACGTTATTTTGACAAAATTAACTTATATTCATATTGAAAGATTGAATTACCTTAATCTCCAGATCCAAACTTCATTAATTCCACTGGATATCATCTTGTCTGCTATCACTTGATTCACTATAAAGTCCACATATAGGTCTTTTTACATCGAACAGTAATTTGGTAAAATAAAAACAACTTAACACGTACTTTTCTCGAACACCAACACAAGAGTCTAGTCGTCAGACCAATTCCATTCCAAAAATACATGATATCTGCATACGATATAATTCTACCTGACACGAGCATGCCTGTTCGTAACATTGTGCTAAACCTGTGTGCAATATATTTTGACGCAAATGTCGCCGACTTGTAAAAATTAGTCGTCCAGAGACTGAAATTTTGATGTACTGGGCGACAAAAATTTTGATCAATTTACTGCGTTACATATTTCAAAATTGATTCAAACTCTTTAATCCTTACTGCTCATTGTTGTGCAACAAAACGGGCTGTTTCTTGGCTTAAAAATTTATGAAACGTTTTTAGTTTTTACAATTTTGAAATCTTAAAAAAAAAACAATCTATAGCTCTTTATTTCAGTTTGTTTATGTTTTCTTTGTACACGGAAAGCATGTAACTTGGCATAGGTAACTAGCGCGTCATTAATTCATTGTAACGAATTCAAAGAAGGCGGCTACTAAACGCTTTTCTGTTTTCACAGCATACTGACAAGCTTTTGCTTGTTGACTAGTTTATGGTGCAGATAATAATATTATGCAAATCCATTACGTATTACGTTTATACAACACTATTATTAACAAAACGATTTATATTTTCAGCGGTAGTCACGTCCATTACCTCATTGCCTCTTACAAAATCACCAAACAGAGAAGATGCAAATTACGAAGTATTTTCAAAGCCTGATGGAAGTGATTTTAGAAACTTTTGTTTCAACTGTGATCCGTACAAAAATGCTATGAAAATATATCTACCTTTATACGACGAACTGGGACTATTAGACTAGATACAGTACATGCAAATAGGAAAAAAATGTTATAAATTTTTATTTTTTACGTAAGAATTTGAAATATGTATTATTATATCTATTTATACCTTAAAAATTATTATCACTGGAATTATCTTAAAATTAGACAATATATAAAATTACTACCTTTTTATATGTTTTTTTTTTTAATATTTTTATTATTACTTTTGTTGTCATAAACTAACGCACGAAATTTAAACCGCGCGCAGTAATTATCTCCATTTTAATTTGAAAATATCGACACAGAGTGCGCAGGACGAAAACTTAAGAAATATTTGATATTATGTCACCCTTTGTCACTAATTACAATATTTTCTATTGAAGACAAGAATAAAAGCAGTAAATTCATGTAAAAATTATCAGTATGTATCTTCAATTTACTGAAATACTTAATTCATATGAACACATAACTCACAACCACTCTCAACTGTTTTGACAGCACTGAACGCATCTGCGCAGTGCTGTATAAAATTATTGTTCCTATCTTTCTTTAGTTTTAGTCAGTTTTAGTAAATCATCTGAAATTGTCATTACCCGTTTTTGTCTCATTCCGTTACCTTCTGTTTGTTAAGATTTTCAAGTCGGCGCAACAAGTATTTTCGGTATTTATATTTATCGAATAAGTGAACTGTTTATTTAACCAAACTTAATAAATGGTTAGTATGAAAATACAGTCTCAGTAACATTATCTATTTTGTTTACATTGTCAGCAACTAACCTTATCTGTGTAAAAGCTATTAGTTTCTTTCTTTAATGCGCTTTAATCTTTCCAGGTGTATACATTATGGATATACACGAGTTCTTTGATTGTAACGTTCCGTTACGAAGAGTTCGGCTACCTGGTGCCCAGATAGGTGGTTTCGTAAAATCAAATTTGGAACCACAACACCAGTATGAAGAACCACCAGTTATCGATGATGCTGCTCAGTTCGATTACGCTCAAGACTACAGAGATGAAGAGGAAGCATTATGTTTCGAAAGCACTTTTCGAAATGTTAGTTTTACGTTCATTTTTCTACGTACGCAGTAAGTGATTTCACCTATGTTTAATTAATGTATTAACATTACTAGAATGAAGAAAGCGACATGCTACGGCCAGATTCGCCGACCACAGTAAATACTGCAATTCACGATGCAGATGTAGATTCTGAGATCACAGAAGGCGTCTATGCGAAGTATAATTTCGATAACAAACCACAGAATAAAAACATCGCTATTAAAGCATACCAGGAGGAGGTAACTTGATTCATATTTTGTTTGCCATTACATTTGTATACATTGGTCTTGTTCATTTCAGATTACCGACATGATTAGCGCCAATTCTGTTGTTGTCATACAAGGCCCGACTGGCTGTGGCAAAAGTACGCAAGTGCCACAGTTTATTCTCGATCATTGCGAGTCTCAGAAGAAATATTGCAACATTGCAGTAACACAACCGCGACGTATCGCGGCAACATCGGTTGCACGAAGAGTTTCAGAAGAACGTGGTTGGCCAGTAGGCACTGTCGTCGGCTATCAGGTATGCCTTGCACAACAATGCACGACCTACTGGATTAACAGTGTACTCTCTTGCATGAATCGAGCAGGCTGTGATATTTGCATTCATGCGGAATCAGTTGAATTGATTGTCTTCTCTATTTAGGTGGCATTGCAAAGGGAAAATTCACCCGATACAATCCTAACCTACATGACTACAGGAATCTTGTTGCAAAGGCTAGTCACCCAAGGCAACATGAGTCAGTACACTCACATCTTAATTGACGAAGTGCACGAACGCGATTCAGAAATGGACTTTTTGTTGTTGGTAGTTCGTAGATATCTACGAACTAATTCCAAAACTACCAAGGTATTATAACCGGGTCAATAATGAAATACATAAAGTACATTGTTCTATGTTATAGGTTGTTCTCATGTCTGCTACGTTTGATGTAGAAGTATTCTCCGATTACTTTCGAGTTCCGAAAGGCGACGGAATGGTTATGGCTCCGGTAATTGATATCACAAAAATGCAACCATATACTGTGAATGTTTACTATTTAAACCAATTTAAACAACTGCTTGATACACCCTCTGTAAGTACACATGCAAATAAATGCTCTTATTCTTTTCGCAAATTAAGTTTCACTAAAATGACAAATGCATTTTACAACATGTGTTTAACATTGAATATTTAAAACATTTACAATACATATTTTTATAGATGCCAGACTTTTCAAACGGTGAAGCAATGATACATAAAGACTTACATCAGGCCGTGTTGCGATTGTTGAGAATTTTCAACACATTTGAAAAACAAAATACACCCACGCACGGTTCTGTGCTGATTTTCCTGCCGGGCATACGGGAAATTGAGGAAATGTACGAACTGTTAAAGAATTCCGAAGATGAAGCTATCAAATGGTTCATTGTACCGTTACATTCGTCAATCACAATCGAAGAACAACGACGAGCATTTGAGAATACGCCTGAAGGCTTCAGGAAAATTATCCTATCCACCAATATTGCAGAAAGTTCGGTCACTGTGCCGGACGTGGTGTATGGTAAGTTTTCACAAAAGATACACACAAAAACATAACTCTGTTTCAAAAATGACTAAACAAAAATATGAATTGCAGTTATAGATTTCTGTCTCACCAAAGTATTAATATGCGATGCTAGTACGAATTACTCATCTCTCAAACTCATGTGGGCATCACACACAAACTGTCAACAGCGGGCAGGTCGTGTTGGTCGTGTATGTTCGGGCCGCGTCTACCGACTTGTACCCGAAGAGTTCTATGAGGTAAGTCATTGTTTAAATTAAATCTGCACACTTGATAGACACTGTATAATTATGAACTTGTGTTTCATGCAACATAGGAAATGGAACGTGAAATCATTCCGGAAATGTTGCGTAGTCCATTGCACCGATTGATTCTGATGGCGAAGCGAATGAATCTTGATTTACCGCCGCACGGCGTGCTAGGCTTAGCTATTAGCAGACCGCCCATTGTCAACATTGAACGAACAATTATGTTACTAAAAGAGGTAAGAGAAGTTTATTCTATAACAATTATAATTGACAAACATTCGCGTCGATTATTAATCTTGGCTGAACATAACCTTTATCAATTCACAAACAGTACTTTACATAAGAATAATTGTTCGTCTACAAAACGTGCGTTAATAAATAAAGCAACTGTAATTAAGTAAACCTCGAACTATCCTATTTTGTATTGATTTCGTAGATAATGTTGTAGTATTTACTGAACTTTGTAGCAATTTGTAACTGTGAATATCTTAATTTAATATCGTTTCCTTCAGGCTGGTGCCCTATTGACAACCTGCGAAGGTAAATATGACCCACGGGATGGTGATTTGACTTATCTGGGCGAAGTGATGTCGTTTTTACCACTGGACATCAGTGTGAGCAAGCTTATAACGCTAGGTTACATGTTCGGCACGCTGAAGGAATGCGTTATAATGGGTAAGTTAAATATTTTGTAATCTGTCATCAGAATTATGCCGTGAGATGACGCTTCATGTTCCAAAATACACGCTATATGACATATTAACTAATTTAAACCGCAAATTACTGCACCAACTGGACTAATAAAATTCATTCTTCTAGCTTGCGCAATGTCCCTACAGAATATATTTTCCGTACCATTCAATAATCGTATGGCAGCTTATATGAGCAAGTTGTACTGGGCGGACTGTGCATGCAGTGACTTGATTATTTACCTGCACGTTTTCATTGTAAGTATCTCTGCAGTTTCGCTTCTTTGCGTTTTATATTCTATTATTTTTTAATAACAAATTGTTCATACAGGTTTGGGAGAAATTAAAACGGCAGAATTCGTTTCGTAACCGTGGTGATGAAACGAAATGGATGAGACGCAACTACCTCCAGCCGCGTATCATGCAAGAGTGGCGTACTCTAGTTGAAGAGATCAAACAACGGTTAGAAAAGAACGGGATCACAGAACCCATTGAACGTAGAGCCACCATTCTGACCGAACATGAGAAAGCAATGATGTTAAAAGTAATATACACAGTTTCACATTCGCGAATTAGAATATTGTTTAAGGGTTTTGTACACTTCTTGTTAGGTTGTAATAAGCGGTGCATTTTATCCGAACTACTTTGTCCGATCAAGCGAAGGCGGTCAAGTAGATGAAGGGTTAGCTGTTCGACAGCTTGGCGGCCGCGACCCGTATACCACTGTTTACCTGTCCGGTAAACCACAGAACCAACCAGCACAGTTGTATGTACAGTCGGTTAAAGAACTGCTCAAGGAATGTGGACAAAACATGCATGTGTCGTTTGATGGTAGCAAGTAAGTTTTTCAGAACATATCGGAAAGCATATAATGATAAATATTTCAATATGTTTTTTTAGTAAAATCTACGTACAATTTAAACATGATAACGTGCCGAATCAATCACTCGTGCCTGGTAAAGTCGCCATAGAAGTGTACAATGCGGTTAAACTGCGATTCTTAAAATTACCAATGACTATTCCTTGTTTGTCGTAAGTATTTTATTCCAAAGAACGCAATAAGGAGAAAACATACTTTTCATACAAGATGCTTGAACTATTGATGTTAATTCTTGCAGATCTGAAGAAGCAAAGTATAAAGTCAACCAGTGGAAAGAACAACAGGCTTCCAGGAAACAAGCCGAAGGACCGGCTATTCCTGTTCTGTCAATTGTACCCAACATGGGCACGTTGACAATTGAAATTAAAGTCTCCTACGTAAGTATACCAAGTCGAATATCACATTTTAGCGAAGCAATTCTCAAGAATATTTGTTCATTTCTACACCACTTATGAATTTTACAATAGATTGTACTAAATGTACATTTACAATATTATAGATTAACACACCGGGACATTTCTATGCGCACAATGTTGACGATGTACAAGCAATGACAATGCTAGATAAAATAGACAAAGCCTTGAACAATGACAACCAATTACCACAGGTAGAAGGTGCAATACTAGTAGGAAAAGTATACGCCGCTCCGTACGAAAGAAAGTATTACCGAGCAAGAGCTTCCGGTATAAACATGGGCGATATAAATGACACTCATGTACAGGTAAACTATTCTAACCTCACTACAAAATCATTGAAAAAAATAACTGAACACTTTTGTATAATTCATAGCTTCTCTTCATTGATTATGGTAATATTGAAAGTATTCCGAAGACATCCATCAAAATGGTACCTACAAATATGCAGAAAATACCACCATTGGCTATGGAATGTGTCATGACAGGCATTCAGCCGTCGCATGAAATGAGCGCGCATGCGCTCTGGTCGCTGGAGGCCATTAAACAATTCTCAAGAATAACTGATCAGGGAAATTTGTATGGTAAAGTAAGTATCGTTAGGTTTGAAAATATATGTATAAATAATGAACGCTACTAAAATATCAATTATTTTTTATAAGGTTTATTCCGTCGTGGACAATATTGTATCACTAGAACTGTACCGAAAAACACACAGTTCCACCGTCAATAACAAGTCGTTAAATCAGTGGTTAATAGAGAACAGCTTCGCAGAACCGGCGAATGAAAGTTTTCTGTCTCAGGTAAAATAAACATTGTTAATTTTACTATAACAAACAAACATTACAGAATATATCTTGTACAGGACAATCACAAGCGGCGGGAGGAAGTGCAGAACAACAAATCAAATTACAGCGAACAACAAGAACAAATTGAGTTTTTCGACAACACGGATGAGATGCCCATTCCCGATAGAAAAGATTGTAAATTCTCGTTTACTTTAAAAGGACCGTTCAGTCCACTAGAGATGCAAATCTATAGTGTTCTGCAATGCAGTGCTAACAAGTCAATTAGTGTTGAATGGAACTCGGTTAATTCTGTACTACTCGATTCAAATCCACAAGATCCACATGACAGGTTAGTTACAAAAAGATGATGCAATATTGTAAATTATTACATTGTAAATTATTACATCATGTCACGAGAATGTTAATAAATATGTCAGTGTGCTTGAATATAATTTTCTATTATATATATATATATATATATATATATATATATATATATATATATATATATATATATATATATAATTTGTTATGTTAAACTTTATAGTGGATTTTATTTTGCAGACTTCTAGTTGCGGGCGCTGTGAACCAAACAGATAGCAATCGATTGTCTCTACGTCACACGACAATTATGCCAAATATACTCGGCTTTCCAGTATTCATGGCGCTGATATTCTGTCCCAAAATGGAGTTTCACACAAACAAAGAAGGTACACGTTTAACATCTGTACTTTGCGGTCTGGGCAAAGATCCAGTGACAAAACAAAGCTTATTTCCCGCTCACGATTTGGCGTTGAACTTGGATTTTAAGTTTACCGAAGAAGATATTGTTCAGGTAAGTAATCGAAAGTGTAAATGTTTTAAATTGTCACTGTATCTATTGGTGTATTACAGATTAACGAGATCAGGTTCTTTATGAACAAAGCTGTACAAGCTATGGGCGTCCACAAACGTAACACAGATAATCACGCGTCTGTGCCTGTCGACTCTTGTCAGAATGAAATCCGTCAAGCAATAAGAAAGTAAGTTATCTAAGCTCTAGATAATATAAATGTAAATAGCCCTATTAATAATAATATGAAGCGAATTATTCAGATTACAATATATGTATTGGTTCAATATTGTTTATTCTATTAGATTGCTGAATTTCCAACACGTTACTAGCGAACGTGAAATATTACCAAATACTTATGTCTGGGGCCAAGTGCCTGCTCATCTAGAAGTACTAGGTCCAGATTATACGGATGAAAAGGATTCCATATGGACAATGCACCTGTCACTGCGCTTACTCGACGACTCTCAAGTAGAAGTATCAAGACATTTGGCACATCTTAGAGATATTGCCAAGAAGTATGATCTTGACTTTAATGTTTTCTACGTCTGTGTTCACGTATATTATTTGTTTAAGCAGCAGTTCGTCACCGGTGACAGAGATTGAATGCAAACTGTGTCAGATAACAGTACACGATATAGTCGAGATGCGTCTGCATCTTGTATCCAAGCTGCATCAAGAAAGTGAACGAGAATTCCACGAGAGAAACTAACGATTCAACCAATGTGTGTGTTCCCTGTTACTATTAATTGTTATTTCTTCATGTTCATTTACAATTGTGATTAGACATTACCATTATCTTAAGGTTAACATTTATTATTATTTTTGAAATGTGATGAAATTACTTTAAGTTCTAGTTTAGCAATGACATATAATTTTTTTATTATTAGACTAAATTATATCACTACTAATGGTAACGCACTTATTTTGTTACACTATTCCTCAGAATGCAGTTTATTTGAATAATAAATATTGAATTCTATAATGCAATATAAAAAAGTGTTTGTTTTGACAGTTTGCCTTGTTTACATTTCCAATTAAGGTTATGTTGAACAACCCAAATACAATAATTATTTTGAAAATAACGGTATGTAGTGGTAGTGACATGCAATATCAACTCGACAAGTGAAGATGCAAAAGGTATTATTTTATATTGAATTACATTCAAATATATAATTTAATTATCTTTGTAATTTTCAGACAAAAAACAAGAAAAATGACAGCTTAACAGTACAAGATTTGCTACATTACGTTTTAAGTTGTCAAGTAAAAAATCTCATATCTGGGTTAATTCTATTTGTAGCAACGTTTTCGTGTTTTACATTATCTTTAAATAAACTCGATTTATATTTACTGCAATGTAACAAAAACTGTTCAAGTACTGTACCAAGTTTAAGTTACTGGGCTTATGGCAGAAACGTCAACAGTGGTTATTTGAAACATGTGTTTGCGGTATTAGACCGATTAGGTTACAAAAACAACCCGAATTCTTCTGATTGGGACTTGTTATGGGCCCACGATTACCCATTTCGTACGCTTTACGCGCAAATCTACAATATGAAACCACATCAAAGAGTAAATCACTTTCCTGGTTGTGGTTATATTACAAATAAAGTGGATCTATCGACTAGTGATTTGAATTATATTCCGCGTGCCTTCAAGTTACCAAGTCAAAAAGATGAATTTCTTGCATATTCTAAAACACAGCCCGATAAAGTTTTTGTACAGAAGAGCAATGACCATCGAGGTATAAAGATACAGAAAGTGGAAGATATTGAACTAAATAGTAACGGAAGTTTTGTACAAGAATATATTGATAAACCATATTTAGTGGACGGATATAAATTTGACATAGGCGTTTACACAATCATCACATCTATTGATCCGTTACGAATTTATATTTATAACGGTGATGTATTATTCAGGTAGGTACATGTTCGT
The DNA here is from genome assembly GCA_963422195.1 of Carabus problematicus. Classification (NCBI taxonomy): domain Eukaryota; kingdom Metazoa; phylum Arthropoda; class Insecta; order Coleoptera; family Carabidae; genus Carabus; species Carabus problematicus. The sequence continues at coordinate 2,025,729 of OY728583.1, read as the reverse complement.
AAATGTCAGAATGCTTATAACATAGTTGATAATTTAGTGTAAAATTAATTCTAGTCCATTAAGTACCTTGATATAGCGATTAAATAATCTTACGTTATTAGCTTCAAGTTTTAAGTATTAGTTAATAAGTGAACTTATTCCTATAGATACTGCCCGGTGAAGTATTATCCATTTGACGCTAAAAACTTGGACAAGTATGTAGTAGGCGACGATTATTTACCAACCTGGGAGGTGCCATCATTAAAATATTTTTACAATACACTTGGCTTTTCAATGCGTGACAGTTTCGATGCATATGTCAGAACTACGGGTAAAGATCCCGCAAAAATGTGGGACAAAATCGAAGATGCAATAAGACATGTTATTTTAAGTAAAGAGGAAGCAATTTTAAACATTATGCAACGGTAAATATGTTCAAATATATTATAACAATGTGTGCTCATGAATATATGTTTCAAAGGTTTAAATCGAAACGAAATTTCTTTGAAATGGTGCGTTTTGATTTTGTTGTTGACGAAGATTTGGACGTATTCGTAATGGAAGCTAACATGAGTCCGAATTTATCGTCTGCTCATTATCCGCCGAATCGTCTCCTGTATGAACAAGTAATTTATAATCTTTTCGCTTTAATTGGTCTAGGAGAAAGAGTCAGCAAGTCATCCTTAGCTTTTAGGTATGCCAATGTATTTATCATTAGTGAGTATGCAAATAAATAATTTGATTCTTATTAGGAGTAACGAGGAAGAACTTATGATAACAGCTGACAAGAATTTAATGGTATTTCCTGCTGAATGTAGCAGTGATTTATGCAAGACTAGTTGCATATCTCCCATTTGTCAAGTATGCAGACCCTGTCTAACCACTGCAACCAAGACATACTTGAAACAAGCGTACAAGGAACATATGAATCGACAGGATTGTAAAAGAATATATCCACCACCTATGGTATTATGTTTTGGTTAACATTTGAATGGAAAATATAATGATAAATGTCGCTGTTTTTTGTAGGAACAAGAAACTGTAAATGCCTCCGTGGATTTAGAAATATATTCTGCTGAAAACCAACTTCAATACCGATGGTTTATTGGCAAATGCCTGTTAGACAAGTCATGGTGTTGATGAAAAAAAAACAGTATTTTTAAAAATATATAAAACTATGCATTTGTATTGTTATTTGGTGTATGTATTTTATAAACAATGTATTTTTATTTAAAATCCGTCCATATTTATTACTTTTGTACACATTTGTATAACAAAAATAACATTTTTTTAATAAAAGATAATTTTGTAATAACAAATTGTTAATATAAGGAATATGCTAGGTTACATTATTATTTGAGAAATTAATACATTAATTTATCGTGTTATGTCACTTATTTACTATATGTAAGTCAAATAAAAGACAAAATTGTTCATAGATTATAGTGACGTGTATGTAACATTTTGAGAACCATTGGTAACTAATAAAATAAATTTGCATCAAAATTCATAAATCGACGTTAACGAGAGAGTTTAGTGTCAAATTACTTTCAAATATAATTTAATACGTATTATTTTTGTGAGATAAATAATTTATATATTTTTTGTCAGTCATAAAAAAATTTCCACGTCATAAACAAGCGCTGCGCTCTCAGTGGTTTGCATCGTGGACCCGGGTCTGTCGGTAGTTTTGTCCGCTTGTGCAGTGTGTATCAAATTGATATCAACAAAGGGAAATGACTAGGGACTTTGATTCTGAACTAATATTTTACAGAAAGTGAACCGGCCCAAGACGAAACGAAAGCATCCGGTACAAGTGGAAAAATGGCAAAAACATATGATTATTTATTCAAATTACTTCTTATCGGTGATTCAGGTGTAGGAAAAACGTGTGTTCTATTTAGATTTTCTGAAGATGCTTTCAATACAACATTCATCTCAACTATAGGTGAGTCACGATTACTTTCTTAAAAAATAGGCGTTGTTTTGAGAAGGTTAAACTGTCTACATAGATTAATTTATTAAAGTACATGCATAATAAGATGTATGTTAATTGATGGCTTACAATAACCTATAAGGGCAATCACATAATTGATTAATAGATATTTTAATGCTACTCTGTATGTTCGAAATGTCATTTTATTGAACATTTACAGTTATTGTAATTAGAATATTTACCGAATACTACTCTGTTTTAGTAATTATCTGTTAAACTATGTGTAATACAAGTTGACCTTTCTAATTACATCTTGACATCTGTTAATTTTCAAATTTTTGTCCTCAGGAATTGACTTCAAAATAAGAACAATAGATTTAGATGGTAAAAAAATAAAACTGCAAATATGGTAAGTAAAAGTAAATCATCTTTATAAATAGTTTATAACCTTGTAAGTACTGTTTTTTTTTTTCGTCTGTGACTGTGTGTATGCCCGTAATTTATAGGGACACGGCAGGTCAAGAACGGTTCCGTACAATAACTACAGCGTATTACCGGGGCGCAATGGGCATTATGTTAGTATACGATATAACGAATGAAAAGAGTTTCGAGAACATTAAGAACTGGATCAGAAATATCGAGGAAAATGCATCGGCAGACGTGGAGAAAATGTTACTGGGCAACAAATGTGAACTGACTGAAAAAAGACAAGTGACCCGCGAACGTGGGGAACAGCTCGCCATAGAGTACGGTATTAAATTCATAGAGACTAGTGCGAAAGCCAGTATCAATGTAGAAGAAGCATTCTTCACGTTAGCTAGGGATATTAAAGCAAAAATGGAGAAGAAATTGGTGAGCATACTGCATTTTTATTTACACATACACTCACATACACACACACATACAATATGTAGTTTCAATATGTACTAATGTGATTTTTCTATCTTTTTCTTGCATTCGTCTTTGGCAGAAGGTAAAACACACACATTTTCTAAGCATGTCTGTCTTTCTTGCACTTTTCTTTCACACTTTTTGCTATCTCTCTGTCTCTTGCATGTTTCTAATTGATAATTTGTTACATTCAGTTCATTAATGCTAGACGCGCACTAATATATTAACCGCCAAAACTTTGACATTAGATAACTAACCAATTTATTTTGGCTAGTTTGATAACTGATTTATTTATTTTAAGTTTGTTACCTGATTAGTTTACATTCTACCATTTTGTAATAACTGAAAGCGGTGTTTTACACATAAATATTTTAAAATCATATTTCCAGAACAATGTTCATATCTCTCATATTTTTATCGTATTTTTTATTCTGTGGATTAAAAAAGAAAATCCCACGTATCGCTATGCACATTAAATTTTTTATACATAATTTGTATGTAAAAAGTATTCATGTATTTTATTTTTGTCAAAGTACACATTTCTTTAACCTATAATTAAATAAACTTACTGTGTTTCAAAGTGTCAAAATACGAATTGATAATTCTTATTTAAAATTACGTAACATACAAAAATGATCGTATGTATTTGTGTTTAAATATTTTCGTTGGAAATTAAATTTGTTACAATTCTTTTGAAATATCAACATTTAAATCATATTCAACCTACTTTTTATTCTTATCATTAGAGTCTTTTGTTAATGATTCGTTAAAAATTACAGATACCAACCAAAGTAACGACATTTCATAACAGTTTATCTTTTACAAATGTACAGATTCGTTATCTTTGATTGTCACCGTGTAATTTGCACTTGAATTATTCCAATTACTAATGCATTATTTGTGTATATTAATTATGACAAATTCAAGAGGATATCGGCGTTTGCTATTAAAGATACTGCAATAAAACTTCACAATATTATCTATAATACTCCAAATTTCAAGGTTATTTATTTGATTGATAACTAACTTAATTTAGTTACCATTAAATAATTAAATTAATAACATTTCTCTGTGCGGTTCCAAATGATGTCATCATATTTTTTGTGCTTTTATTTTAATTTTACGCTAAAATTTGTGCGTCCGTTATAAAGCCAGTTTTCTTGATCATACAGACACAAAACTAAATGTGTAGTGAAATAATCCTAATTCTCATACATATTACAATAAAATCATTAGAATGCATTGGACGCAATTGCTTACTATAAATTTTCTGATACGAACGTGTTGTATAATACGATATCTATATCACTAAGACCGCATGTAATCGTATTACCTCGTGTAAATACACGTAATTCTAGTTAGCGATAAAAATAAACACATTTCGCTGGCAGCCATTCAGGTTTCTGATGATTTATTATATAAAGATGTACAATTTCAGTTGAATTCGCGAATTACGTCAAGATAAAAACCAGTCTCGTTTTATCCATAATTATTCATACATTATGTCCTTTTTCCTTGTTACATCCTATGTAATTTCCACTGATATCTGCTGATTGAGCCGAATCAACACTATCCTGTTTAACCATTCTATTTGTACGAACAAATCGCTTATTTATCATTCAGTAAATAATTTAAAAGATGCAACACTGCAATTATTTTAAATGCGTATGATGGTTTTCTATAAATAAAATAATTCCCGTAACGTCAAACATGCAATGTTACATGATATTCTAATTAACTTTTTATGTGAATTCTGCGTGCAATGTATTTTGTGATGAGTGATTAGTCTGTACATATATCTCACAGAGTACTATGTTGTTTATTAAAAGTTGAACGCAACTAATGATTAGCTACGCAGCTATACTGCTAACGCTGCTGGTGCTGATGAAATAACAACATTGCTTGATTAATGATTTTGTGCCCATGAAGGAGGCGAGCAACCCGCCCAAAGGTGGTCACCAACTGAAGGCTGCCGATCCACCCAGGAAACCGCCGAGTTGGTTGTCCCGTTGCTCTCTACTCTGACCCCGAGGCCTCTGTTGAACAACACATATTTTTTTGCTACACATTTGAACATTATTACAAACCGTGGAACGTGTACACGTCACTTCAGGTTTGCATTCACAACAACAACAACAAACAAACAAACACACCCAGAGAAAACGGCAAGTGTAACAATCCTTAGAATGTATTCTGTCAGTCTGTTGTACACAGGATACTAGTGACTTGACATTACCTGCACACAAACATCAACAAATCATTTTACTGTCTCTTGCTATCAGTTCAACAATAAATTACTATTGGTGTACAGAAAAGCAGTTTCATTGGTCTATTTTATTCATAACGGTGTAACATTTTTCAAAAAGTAATCATTAAACAATTAAGAGAAAAAACAAAAAAAAAAACTAAATGTCAAGTCATTGATATAAAAAAATGATATTCTTATGTGATTAACAAATAATTTTGAATATTTTTATTGGTTTAGTACGTAAGTTAGTAGGGATACAAATTGCAGGTATTTGTGAAAAAATTCGGGTGCTCCAAATGCAATATGTGTAAATGCAAATGGACGTACTTGGTATATAGGTATCTCTGTAAGGGTTCAATACTTATAAACTATATAACGTGACAAGTTCACTTATAGTTGCAGTAAATGCCCCCGTTCCGCGCAATAAAAAACTACATGCCATTATGCATATTTGTATGTATGTACGAATCCGCATACAATGAGACGAACGCCATTATTTTCCAATATTCACACATTACATTTCTTCACTGAAAATCTAGTGGGAATTACACTCACTAACACGATGGGATGTAGAACTACTGGGATGCATCTTTATTATTAGCGTTTTTTTGGTAATATGACGCAACCATATAACGTTTCATTTAAAACTATTAAAATAATGTGCATGAAGAATGAAATTCATTTGAAAGCAATGATATATTCAGTAATAATTTAAACTTCGAAGAATATTTCGAGGTTAGAATCGAGACAATGTTGTCATTTTATGATGTCACGCATGTGTGCTAAAGAATTGTAACGAATGGCTGTAAAATGTATGTGTGTTGTGAACTTGTATTTATTCCATCGTAGATATGTAGATATATGTACGTGTTTTTACTGTCAAAACTCATATTTACTGCAACTATTTTGAACTAAATTTGACATGCTGTACGGCATATTATTGTACTATCAAAACATCTGACATATGTAGTCGGTGATCTTCAAGACCGTTCTAAGGTTTTATTATGTTTCAATTAGAAATACATATATTGCCAAATTGTAACAAAGAATATTCCAATATACATTTTTACCGGTTTACAATATTTTCTATTTTTACTTACGGATATAATAAAGAAATTCTTACTACATATTAGAAATATTTGGAAGTTTATATAATTGTTAGTGCGCAAATATATCTCCAGTGATTTAGTAAGTAGATTTAAGTCAATAATACTTCTCAATATTCGTAATATGGCGTAAGTAAATCAAGTAAGAATCACAAGGATATCAAATTGATATTTTCTTCCATTATTACCAGTGTATTTTCTACCAAAAAAATGTGATTAAAAATTTAAAGGCCTAATTACAATTATGACTAATTTTTTTGTGATATTTGCAAATGAAGCAAATTAAGAAATGATTCGTTGAATACCATCTTTCATTAACAATGTACATACACTCTTATTGAAAAGGTGGTATTTAAAATATAGAAAATATTCCCTATTTGTTCATTCCAAAAGTAATATAGAAATAATAACCGTTTGTCAATGGTCTTGAATATCGCCTACCAAGCATACACTTTTTCGTTTATATAGTTTTCGGTGTTAGTTTTTCACAGATTTATTGAATGGAGTCACGGAGAATATATTGTACAATAGAGCACAGGAAACAATTACTATTATATATATACATCACATTATACGGTTCGGATATCTGTAGATTTTGTTTTACTTCATTGTTGTGTGACAAAAGTTTAAACAGTGGTGTGGTAGTCTCTTATTAGTGGCGTCCACAGTTGCCATAATACTCATTTGCCGTGAAACAAATAATATAACCTTTAATTCAACTGTCAAATTTTGACATAACTTCCGCATTAAATGATAGGAGTATATTTAAATCAACCGAATAACAATTTCTCTTCTTCAATGATTCAGAATAATAATTAAAAGATTAAGTTTAAATTATATGAGTATTCTGTTATTAGTGTACACCCATTTATGTTCAGACCATGCGTAATGGAAACATTTATGTTTAACTGTTTAACGTCAGTGAGTCTTATGGTACAATAATGTACTTCTAGTTTTTATACTGTAATATGTTACAGAACAAGTGTCCATGTTGCTGGTTCACAGATCAGTAATATATGTGATTATACCGTTAGTATTTCTAGCAGCATAAATACAATTCACAGTGAATTTAGTGTGAAATGACAGGTATTTGTATCATTTCGTTCTTAAAAAAAATAACTATGTTGCCAAATGTCCTGTTCAATCATATTATAAAATGATATTGTTACGGGCCCGAATGTATTTCATTTGAAAATACAGTCTGATATTACTGATCTAGTGCATTGAAGGTTGCAATATACAATTGACTGAAATCTTAATTAGAAATTCAGACGCATATGATACTATTTTCGGTTTTAGTTCGTTCAGTTAAAAAACAAAGGGTATGAATGAATGCACAAGCTTCGCATTTAAAACATACATATGTATTCTTGTGTTTCAATTTTCGGGATTTTATTTTATTGTTTATCAAAATAAGAAAAAAAGCTACTGCTTAATAACATACACGCTAAACCGAGCAGGATAGAGGGATGAGAGACGATAATAAAAGTATTTTTATGAATAAAAAAAAGGTAAATGACAGCGAAATTTTCGACGAAATGTCTATTGAAAAACATTTTATATCAAAATTTTATACATAAGTGATAGGTGGATTGTAATTTTATTTCTTTCTGTTGTTTTTTTTTTTTTAATATTGGTGGTAACTTTTGTATTTTGTTTTTCATTACTCTGGTTTCTTTTTTATGGACATTTTAGAAGCTCTAGATTAAATATACAACTCTTTATATGTGTAAATATTATTTACATTTCAAATATGGAATAATAAAAAAAATTATATCTACAATAATTTATATTTTCCCCATATACTGAGTACACACCTGACATGTGTAAGTACCTCTCTGTGTTTCACTTTCCCATCAAATATCCTCATAAATTATGACATTAATAATTCATTGTCAAGTCAATAATTATAACAATGCATTAGAAAATACTAGATTATTTCGAATGCATTGTTTTTACTGTCAGAAGTAAGAAATAAACGCAACAATGCTGTTGAGATTAATTCATTGCATTTTTACGTGTTTGAATTTGCAATGAGTTTTCATGTGTGGAGTGCATGTCCGGCTTTTTACTTACTTACTTTATAAATTCAGTTGTAGCAACAAAACATTAACAAAGTGATTAAATATTATTAATTATTGTGTCTTCTCTAAAGTTAGTTTTCGAACGCACCCCATCGTGTCATGCTCATACGAGCTTTACTTACGGTATTTTTTTCATTGCCAACTTAATTTATAAATTTAAGAAAGAAAAAAGAACAATTGTTGCTATTACTGGTAAGTAAACCATTGTTGAAGTAGTGTATAATTTTTGTTTTTATTTTTAGATATTTATGAATGTTATGTTACATAATAGTTAAATAAAAATTAAGTGTAACCATATATGGAGTTTAAATATAACCTGTAGTACTAAAATTGTAAAATAGTTTATGCTTATCACACTAGCTGCATTAACTTGGTGTGATATATATTTTCAGAAAAAAATTTAACAATGAAGCAATGGCTTTGTTAGTTGTTCCTCTGCATAAACACCCAGAATATATGTTACAATGTTGCACGTTAATAAATGCAGAATGGACCCGAAGCGAAACAGCAAGACTTCGTAGTTTAGAATGTTCATGTGATTTCTTACCCGTAAGCCTAATACTTTTACAAAATAATGAAGTGATAGGACATCTAAAGCTTTCTACAGTACCAAGCATTCAAGAATCATGTTTTGTGGAAACAGTAGTAATACTGGATCAATTACGAGGACAAGGATATGGTAGTTACTTAATGAAAGAAGCAGAGAAATACTGTCAAAATAATTTACGCTTAAAAACAATATATTTATCAACGAAAGGACAAGAAAAATTTTACGAAAAGTTAGGTTATATAGAATGTGAACCAATTTCAATTTATGGTGGTTTTGTAAATAATATAAAATCTACACAGAAAACATCAAATGTAGGACCTACACCTCCACCATTACCAAAAAATAATGTACCACGCAAAATGCAACAAAAAACTTACATGTGTAAAAATATAGAAAATTGTTTTTAATTTATTGAAATAAAATATTTATTACCAAATAAACCTTGAATTTTTTTTAGAATAACACCCAATACTAATATATTTATGCTTTGGGAATGGTAGAAATGCCGCACACTTTCTCATAATGTTCTGGTTGCATCAAACTTTCAACCAAAAATCTTCCCAAATCGTGCTTAGAGACTATACGGCCGGGTGAGCTGTCGTACTGTATTTTATAGTCACCTGCTGGCTGGTCTATAAATGTACAAAAGTATTGTATTATATTGCAATAATATATTCCTATATTTATTCACAATACCTGCAATATGAGGTGGTAAACAAGCAATGTATTTCAAACCCGAAGTCTTGACAGCATCAAACATTCGTTTATGATCTGCATGTAAATCGTTGAAACGAGACGGTACTTTGTCATCATCCCAAAATAAAAATGCTGATAAACAGACAGATATCACATCTACATTGCATTCTTTCATAGCTTTCATAATGTTTTTCAATCCGTCACTCATATCTGTTGTTGGACTTAGGTCATTGCGAGTACCCAGAATTACTGTAACGCCATCAACCGCTTTTACACCTGACAATACGTCATTGTAGTTTAGGACATTTCCAACTACTACTTCAACTTTGCTTTTTAAATCATCAGGTAGTTTGGAAACATCTCGTACAAATACACGAACTATAAGACCTATGTGTAAAAAGAAATGTAAGTATATTATATAAGGTAATTACTTATGAATTACCTTTGTTTACGGCTGCTTGAACTGCACATAAACCTGTGTAACCTGTCGCTCCAAATATAACGATAGTATTCATAGTTGAAATTTAACAGCAAGTTAGGTTATAACTAAATAAAAGCACTGTAATGTTCTATGATGCGTTCAGGATTTAAATAACATTGATAAAAATTTAATGTAGGGGGAGTAAGTAATTGAATAATTTCAAATAAGTATATGTCATTCTCGCAGCAGTACTTGTCATAATTTATTGCATATTCATTTTGTGTATTGCGGACCATTGTACACAATTGTACTTCATCATATTTTGAATGTGTGTACAGTAACGATTACATATAAAGACGATACGGATGAAAGTGTCATGTCAATCTGTAATTTAATGCTATAACAATTTTCATTTATGAAAATTATTTGTAGGTGCTGCTGGGTGCTGCTTAAATTTTAAAGATTTGTTCACACTGCCTTAGACTAAATTCACAGCGTTCACAGTATCAAAAAGAAAAAATTAGGGAAAAACTAAAGAAAAGTACTTTTAGTATTTCAGCACGTTGCAGTAAAAATGTATGCATAATATAGTAAAATATTACTTAATTTATAGAAATAATCAAGTATTTTTTTCATGGATATTTTTTTGTTTCTTTTTATTACAGATTTGTGAACCAACCTAATGTTTTTGAATTATTTCAGTTGTCATAACTACAAAATTGTTCCAACAAGCAGTAACAAATGAGTAGTGGAAATAATAAATAAGTTACGTGGGCTAACGTATAATTTGTATACGTGCTTCAAAAGCCACTGTGATAAAATAATATTACAAATATATCGTGGTTGTGGTTGAAGAAAAGAATGATTGAAAACATGAATGAACAAGAAAATATGATTTTAAATGTACACCAAGTGGGTCCTGATGGCACGATAAATGAAACAGTGAAAATCGAAATAGATCCGTCTATTAATATTGTTTCTGATTCTACATATACCGAAGTAAACAATAATATCAATAATTATGCACTGAACTGGGAATTTCAAGATGATGATAAGATCCGTTTTCACTTTCCTGAAGAGGAGAATCCTACACTGACCGTGATCAAAGTGGAGGTAGATGGTGAACTAAATCAAACAAGCTATGCTACACAGATAAATTCTACAACAAACTCTGCTGAAGGTCCGTATGTTTTTACTGAAACTAAATTAGAACAAATAAATTACCTAAACCTACCAAATACTGCAGTGATTTCATGTCAGAATTGCGAAAAGAAATTCACAACAAAGTATCACTATCAACGGCATACGTGTGAATTTAATGCCGAAAAAGTTGTTCTGAAACCTGAAGTAATAGGAAAAGATATCAACAAAGCTATACGTATGAAATATGAATGCGATATTTGCAAAAAATCGTTTATAAGTAATAGTAATTTAGAGCGTCATAAAAATTGTCATAAAAATAGCAATGACAACGCTTGTGAACATTGTAATAAAACGTTTGTCACTGAAAATCGATTAAAAATTCACAAAGAAAATCATTGTAAGAAGACTGGAGATACGACGAAATTTTATCGAAGTGATGTTGCTGTGTGGCGATGTGAAAAATGTAAGCAAGTGTTTGCAAGTGAGAATGCTGGCAGGACACATGTGTCGCTCTGTACAGTAATTGCACAGCAGACTGACGACGGGAATTTACTTGAAAGTAATGACGAGAAGGAAAATAATTCTCATTTACAAAATGATAATAGCGAAAATAATTTCGATGCTACGTTTGAGAACAACATAGTAACCGATTCAAAAACGAAATCGCATATTTCTGTACTGGTTAAAACAATCACGGAGATGTTATTTCAGTGTGAATTCTGCAATCGTACATATGCCTCAAAATGTTCTGTACTAGAACATCAACAAAGCCATAGTACAGAAAAGAATTACGAGTGTATTTCTTGTGAACAACATTTCAATGCTTTCACCACAGCCGTCGAACACTGGCAGAACAAGTGCACGAATGATTTAAACTTATTCTATCTGCCGAGACTTCTGTATTGTGAATTGTGCGATAAAAGTTTCAAATCACATGAAATCCTGTACAACCATAAAAATAAAAAGAAACATTTCGTCCCGAAAATACGTAAAGTGACAGAGAATAAAACTGATTCGGACGTAGGACTTGTTCAAATGATTGAGAATATGATTCATACAATGGAAGCTACAAATCCAAAGGAAAACGATAGTTCTTCACCGGCCAATACGGATGTTAAAGTCGAGGATAATACCGAGGAGAGTGGTAAGAAGAAGCGTGGTCGTAAACGGAAGTATCCGAAGCCTGAAATAAATAATAGAAATCTGACATTGGGTGAATCTTGTCAGTATCAGTGTGAACGGTGCATTACGTGCTTCAATGATATTGCTGCAATGGATCAACATAAGGAGACCGTGCACGCTACTACCCATAAATGTGACCAGTGTGGACAGGTATGATACCGTTCTTACATTTGTAAATATAACAAACGTTGGCACGTTTAACATTCATGTGTAACATTGTATGCTTGGTACATGGTTTTTACTATAAGTAATAATTGACGTTTGAGTTGATATTAGTTTGTATTGACAGGTATTACAGAGTGCTAAAGCTCTTATGATCCATAGCCGTGCCCATCAAAGCCTCAAGCCTTACGTGTGTGACCAGTGTGGTCGTAGTTATTCACAAACCTCTCACCTGTGGCAGCACATGCGATTCCATCAAGGTTTCCTCGTCATACATTCCTTTATTTATACATCCTGTTTTCTTCAAACATACTTACACACACTCCTAACATGGAATATTCCATTCTATACACTTTGCATGTTTTCACATACATAATCATCACAGTTCTATTGATGATATTATTAACTGAATTATATTTTAGGTATAAAACCATTTGCTTGTCCGCATGAGGGCTGTGAAGCTCGATATACAATTCGGCCGGATTTGAAGGATCATATTAGAAAAGTACACACTCGTGAACGGCCGTTCAAGTGTAGTGTCTGTGAAAAGAGTTTTCTAACTGGCTCCGTCTATTATCAACATCGTTTGATCCATACTAACGATCGTAGATACGGTTGCGAGGTAAATTGTTTGATACATTTTACTATCATTCACGACAAGTAACACGTTTGTTTTTAGATTTGCAATAAAAGATTCTTCCGTGCAGATGCACTGAACAATCACCGCCGAATACACACCGACGAACGGCCGTATCCGTGTCCCGTTTGTGGCAGAGAATTTCGTCAAAAAGGCGACAGGAACAAACATGTTCGTACCCAACATTCCATTTAAACTGAAGCTTTAGTTATTGTATTTTCTTTAGCGAAATAAGTTTTATCGATGCAAAATGTTGCTATACATCTCACATTGTCCCACATATAATTCTTAATTGTAATTTAATAACACAGCTGATATTTTTTCCAAACAAATAATAGATTACCATAAAAATATTCATGATTAAACATTTTATTCAATAATGTAGTATTACAAATAATAAATATAAATTATATTTACGTTTAATAATTACGTTTATTATAATAAATTCTAAATAAGTTTAACATATTAATTAGTATCATTAAAATTTGCAGGCTTTAGGCACTTACAGTTGTTCTATAAGCAGACAATTGTTACTGTATGTTGTTACCAATAAGTTATGTCAAAAATAGTTAAATATTATTATGTGAGCATATATTTTGAAAGACAAAAGTATGCATTCCTAGCTATTATTGAGCAATATAGCGGAATTTTTATTTTGTAGCATTATTAAAATGCCAATTATATTAGTGACTCCATTTTGGAAAGAGCAAAACTTAATACTGAAGATTTTGAATGTTTAGAGTTTGTGAATAATGAAATTATAACGGGATACAGAATATATAAAATAATATTTGTACTAAACAGTGACCATTTTAACCTAACTATTACGTATAAATATTACGTATGGGTCTGGTAACTTAATAGCGATTAACTCAGTTCTACTTTACATTTCACGTTTATAGAATTAAGTGTTTTACGAATGGTTTCAATTAAATACTGAGTTATTAGTTTTTGTGGAAGTGTAGAACAAAGCATACTTTCTATTTTGAGTTAAATGGTGCTTTGTTTTCATTGTAATTTTCTGAGCGTTTATACTTGACTTATGGGAAGTGTTGCAGTTTTATGTTCCGATTCTAAGAGCACTTCTGATTCTTCCAATGTAATGGCGGACACCTCTTTGTCCATTGTATTCAGGGAAATTTCCATAATTTTAAAGTCAGCAACAAAACAGCTCCTCAACAGTAAAGTGAGGAATGCTAAGAACCACATTCCAACACAAACGGAAAGTACAACCGGTATAGATTTAAAACGTATCGATGTTTTAGAATCAAATTGTGTCCATTTTAATGTAAATTGATCGATTATTGGTACACAGCTGTAATATATATTTCGATTAGCGGTGAAGTATCATTAATAGTACAAGTTCACTTACTTGGTAACGTTCAATTCTCGTTTAAATTCACCACAGAAAGCATTTAAGCCATTTTGCATTTTTAAGAAACCGACAAGCATAACAATTGCAAATATTCCTGTTATTATTAAAGATGGAAGTACAATAAGCCAAGGCTGCTTGATTCTGCAAAACAAATGGTGCGTTTTATATTTATAAAATCATGATTTGTATATAATAACAATTACTTACCCAGACTGGGAATCTCTACTGCCGCCTCTGGGACACATAAGGAAAAATGTAATAAAAATTGTTCCAACAATCATCGACATAATTGGAACATACTGACAAAAGTCGCATATTTCATCCTCGCCCCAAATAGTTTTCGTCAAATCAATGATCACTTTAGGTTTCGGACTGGTAGTTGTGTTACCCTCTAAAATTTCTCTGGTCATCAGACCTGTCACATTTTCTGGGTCAAATATGATGTGAGGAAAGAGAATACAATTATCCCCAAATTCTTCTCTCATTACACCAAATAAATATGAACCAGTGAAACCTGTAGCTGCTGCTACCATGTAAAAAAATATTTGTAACCCTGAAAGAAATATATAAGATTCAATATACTTTCTGCATTGCGGCATAAATATCAATAATAACGAGTACAAGCAAATTATTTCATCATAACTTAAGAACTACACAAAACCAGTTACAGAATTTTATCAATAAGCATACAAATAATCATGTTAAGAATGTAAACAACTAATTATTTACAGTATTTCAATTTAGAAATATTTAAATGTTGATTATTAATGCAAATGCGCTTATGTTTCGTACAAATAGTCGTGTGCTTATTTGCAGGCTGTCACAAAATATTTAGAACATAAATGATAAGTCAGTTATCACATTGCCAAAAGCGTGCGATTAATTTGCCGATAAAAACATGCCATTTTAAATGTAAACAACTACTGTTAGTAATAAAAATATGGTACCTTTCCATGCTTTGTTCACTTGCGCTGATGGCCTGTCAATAATTTCGTAGTATCTTTGTAATAACACCATAGTGACATTTGCAATACGCTCCTTTTTAACCTTGTACGTAATCTGCAAAAATAAATATTACGACATTTACTTCTGTTTATACTGTTCAGCGGTGGTGGGACATAGCGGGAACCGCCCAACGAGGCCACCAGATGAACGTACAGCTGATCTGTAAATGTTTGCGCTTCCGTTGTCATAGCAACGTGCGATTACAGTGCTATGAACTGCGACAAAGAAAAGTACGCGACGATAAATACTGTAACTGCACAACCCGCCAAACACTGCAGCTAATTGGATTGCCTGCAGTCATTAATTATATATGAATTACTGTCGTGGAAAGTAATAATTATTGTTTGATTCATTTCTAAATAATTATAGCGCATGTTTCAAATATAAATTCACAGGCAAATATCGATTGAAGTACATGTATTCTAACTAAACAAAATAGAAAACTATTTTTATGTAATACTATATTTTTGAACATGTGTTTATACTGTACTATTTTGTTTTATAAAATAGTTTGACTGTTAATAGAATAACTAAGTACTGCATTCGATTTCACATTATGAAACACTATGCAAATCAGTTGAATATTATTACTTGCGTGCTATTCTTGTATATGCAAATATAAACAAAATTTCCTACAATAACACTATTATAGGCTCATGTTTGAGGTTCGTACTCTGTAATTTAATTTGTATAATCGATTATTTTACTAACAATACTTCATAACCTTCCCTTCTAAGAATACAACACAAGCAAAAAAAGTAAATAAATTAGACGGTATGAAAAAGAGAAATTGAACAAATTGCAGTAATTTACAAATAAAATATTGTTAATTCGAGAAAGTATATGTATATATAGTTTTATAACTATATGTGTACAATATTTTATACTTACTTTTGTATTATAATTGAAGCCATATAGAAATTGTACTTGGATGATTTTGAATGAATATTTCATAGAAATGTGTATCCGTTGACTGAAAATTTAGCATAAATATGTTGAATACCGAATTAAATATGTACATGCGCTCTCTGTTACGTCACATTTCGCATGCGCAGTACGAATATTTTCAATCGTGTTGTGATGCGACCGTACTGTCAGTGTATCCACAACAATTGGGCTTGTTGGACAATTCTTGTGCAGCTATTTCATGAATGAAATCAACACCTATTTGTGTACTGTGTCGCGCTTGTACTTAAATAAATGTATTTTCTACAAGTCTCATTTATGGAATGGGAACCGGATTAAAATTTATCCAGCCTAAGCGAAAAATTAAATTTCAAGTGTCAACCAATGATGTATATTTAAATTATTGTTAAAAAAAAAAAACGCTTACTAAACGATTGTGTTCTTACCGAAGCCTTGGATATTAAAAACAAGAAATCAAACACTTAATTAAGAAGTAATTTAATTGATGTTTTGGACAACAATTTACAAGAATGATTTCGGGATCAGAATACGCAAGCAATGGTAAGTGAAACCTGGTTACAGTCCAATGTATTGTCGCAAACTTGTTGTAAATAGACAGGCGGTTCTTGACTTGCGTTATCGTGAAATCAGACGTCCCTTGTATTTTTTCAACTTGTCCATTCTTCGTCGTAAAAACAAAACACGTTCTGTACATAAACGAAACAAAAAAAATGGCAGTAATTTGTTTTACGTCGCCATGGTAACCGGGATTGGCCTGCAGTGTTTCTTATTTTATTTACGTTCTGACAGGTCTACATCGCGATAACAATTGCGACTCGTATATTTACGTGACACAGCCCTGCAAGTTTTGTTGTCGCCAAACGCAATGCAGCAAAACAATTGAAAACGATTCAATGCTGCAGTCGTAAAAAAAAATAGAAGTTCGCAAGACAACAATGCGTAGAATCGATTTTCATTTACTGCGTAACATGTCGGGGTATCATTGACCCAAATTTAGGACAAATCCTTTCTTGAATTGGGTTAGTTGAGATAACGGATAAAACACAATTGTATTCGCAATGAAACGGAGATTTTTTTATTTGCATGATTTTTTCATTGATTGCTACTGAAGCATATTGTATCATTATTGAAACTAAGTACTGTTTTATAAAACATGTAGCAATGCGTATATATTTTTATTTGTATACAAATATAATTACACAACATAATGATGAAAAGAATTATAGTCGTTTGTTAAAACGAGACAAATTAATAATCATTAAATATATTCCAACATTATTTTGTTACATGCAATCACATTGTATTTCTGTATTAATTGAATTTAGAATAATGACGAATGCATCAAACAAATTTAGATCATATATTGTAAAGAATTGAATAATTTCTTGTACATGAATAGAATAAACATTACTATTTAATTGTGAATTAAAAAAAAAAATAATTGAAAAACTACAGAATTGTACATAATTGAATATTTCCAAGCAGCTGCAAGCAGTTTAGCAAGAATGTTATGTGGGTGGTGGATTATTTGATGATTTCAATCTCAGATTTATTAAAACTTTTATTAGTATAATTATTGTAAGTTATTAATAGCTAATTTAACATTCTGGCGTAGAAGGATTTTATACATTGTGTGTTCCGGTCGTTTACCTTTTGAACAGTTCTGATTTTTAATGTACATTTACGTTCAGCTTCGTCGATAGCAGCGAAATTAAGTTATATGATCCTTACGTGAATCATAAAACATAATGGCTATATTTTAATATTTTCCTCTGTTCAACAATATGGTTTTGTATTCCGTGCACAAAATTGTCCATACGACGTAGTCAGTTATGCTACTAACGAAAGAATTTATGATTTGACGACTGACACGGAGAACTAAAACTAACTTCTTGTATTCTCTATGTTCAATTTTATCGCGATGCATATTTTATACGATTCAACGTCTCTAGGAGCAATTTTACCCTTGCAGTGGAGGTAATATATTTTGCACAAAAAAATTTCCAATTTTTAGATTAAAATGCACGGAAGATATGCAAAGAATATATTTTTCACTCTGCTTAATATTTCATATATAACTTTGATGAAATTTCTAAATCTTTTTTATTGCTCTTTGAATCAGCAATATTTAATGCTCCATCGAATGTGTGTTTCTATTATAGAAGAGATATTTTGTATGCAAAAATTATTTTAGTTCACATACATAATTATTTAATTTAATTTACTTAAATTAATTCAGCGTGTATTTATATATATATATATATATATATATATATATATATATATATATATATATATATATATATATATATGTATATATAAAATCATTTATGTGTTTAATTTAAATAAAAAATACATATTCTCGGAAACATTTCAAATGCATTTTAATTTATTTGTATGAACCATGCATGTGGAAAAAATCGATATTAAATGAACTGAAATATGTTGCAGTTAGGCTGTAATATTATATTAACCTTATTACCGCGTTGAAAATATTTATATCTAATCTTAAAATATAAGAAGATTTTGTTTATGCTCTGAGATATAGACCAGAGAATGTATATGTATGTGTGTGTGTGTGTGTGTGCGTGCACGCTTCCTAGCGTTGGTAACACGAATGAAATCGACCCTATTGTCATGGTAACGACAGTGCAAGCAAACCGGGTATACATACCGCATGTGCACATTTAATTTATTTTACATATTTTTTTTCTCTTTGTTACATGCACTGTATATTAAATATAATAGAAGTTTATTTACTTACTTGTATGTACAGGCTTCAGGATAGGAAATTACTGCCATTAGCTAATGAAAAATACATGAATTTGATAGCAATTACAATAATTATCCTTTTATTTACATTATGCGATATTTGTGATTAACATTGATTAATGGGATACTGACTTTTCGAAATACATGTATTAGAAATCAAATGGTAAGAATCAGGAACTACAATTTGGAATTCTTGCTTAATACATAAATAATTATATTTGACGTGTTGAGCAAGCAGCTTTTGGTATTTGCTGAATTGTATATTTGTTAGTAAATAATCAAGGTTGCGTTGAAAATCTGGAGATCCTGACTGCATAATTTAGATCAAGTATGCAAGCGGGTTTCTACCTGTAGAAAATACGGATTTTCATTTTTCAAGGTGCTTGTCATTGAGATATATACCCTTAAACGACAACCGTATTTTCTTTCATCATTCTTGCTAGCCAAAGATGAAAAATATATGAAATATGATAGTATAATCCTTATTTTTGTTTGTAATTATTTTCCTGTTAAGTCCCATTAAAATATATAATCGTGATAAATTAACAAGATATTGTCTTTGGAGATGGCTAAATCAAGTAATAATCGCCATTAAATTCACAATATTTGCGCAGAAAACTTGAATGACGTTTCAAATGGATACAAACAATGAAAAGATTTTCCTGTTAATGGATAAAATAAATACGTATACATACGCTTTAAATGATCGATTTGTTATTACTGCTTTTACTTTGAAATGCTTGGAAGAGTAAATATGGCGACTAGGCAATTGAATATCAGTCAGTAGAAATGAAATAAACAGTTGTTTTCTCTTTGACGATCTCATTTACAGAGAGTAAGAGATTCAATATATTTTTTATTGACTCTCGTCTTACATTGCGACATTGGTATTTCATATAGTTTAATAAAATCTCTTCGTCTTTCCTGTTGTCATTGCCATTGAAACTGCAATATTTGAATACGGAGTACAGGTAGGGTTGTGTGCAGTATATTGTATTGTGTTATGTGTGCCGGTGTCATGTTCTGTCCATGTGACACTCGGCGTGTGCTGATGTTCAATGAACTGCAATGGGCTGATCCGGAGTGCGCCCGATGGAACGGCTGCCGGACGGGGTCAGAGTGACGCGTAGCGTAGCGGGGATCGATATAGAATGGTGGCGGCGAGACGTCAGGTGGGAATCAGGAATGCCCCACTTTGCGTGGGCGACCGTCTGTAGGGGAGACCGCGTGTACCGATCTAGCAAGTGGTTGTAACCCTGTATACGTAGCTACACATATAGAGGGTACACATAACATCTGCCCGAATCGTTCCTATTTACTATAATAAATAGGCGAATCTATGTTCTGCATGGTTAGTTTAATTTTTTTTTTTAATCTCTCATATTTTATACAATTTTAAAGAAGTTATCTTACGTGTTTTTAATCTGATGTTGTTTTTGAACGATGTCTAGAAATTGCTCCAAATAATTGGTTAAAAACCTTTCTGGAAAGGAGCTGAAAACACATGTATGAACACCAAACTGACAGACATGGAAGATAGAATTTAATATCGTGAAACAACATTCCATAGTGTAATTTGTTGTTGTCATAATCGTATTAATACAACATGTTTAAACGTATACATTATATTCACAGTATTTCTACACCATTTATAAATAATGATTCAAGAATCGTAAACATTATTATTGTTACCTGATATCTTTCAAAATTAAATGGCCTGCTGTGTTCATATTTGTAAATTCCCTGCCCGAATACAGCTTGAGGAATTCCAGGTAAATTTTGCACTGAGCCCTGATTTAAATGTTTACTAGTTGGACCAGCGTAGACAAGTCTCCCTAGACCACATTGCTTTACCATTTTAATAATTAATATGTAGGTACACTATTCATGGAAAGTTAACTAGAAGTTTTTATTTATTGTTGTTGAAAGTGTCAATAATACATACCTGTAATATCAACTCTACTCTAGCATATGTAGAATAGGACAGGTTGGCAACTCTGTCTTTTAAATAAATGAAAATCCTCGTGGTTTCCCAAGGGTATGTGAAACTTGCAAAGCTGTTACATGAAACTTTCATTGTTTGATTAGGAAGTGACGTCATTGTGTGTTACATTAAAGTATAAACAAGCGAAACGTGTAGACAAAAACATCAGTTGCGGACACACGTTTCAGCATGTGCCATTGTTTACAGAAGACTCTAGTGATAGAGTATTGTTGTGTTACATTGTTCAAATTCGGTCACGAATGAATGACTCTTTATTCTCTGTACTGGTACGTAAAGTTGCTAGTTAAATTATATTCTCTTTTCCAATATTTGCACAACAGAATAAATGTGAGCGAAGGAAATGAATTTATTTTTTAATGGTTCTTGAATAAAAATAAGCACTTTAATCAGTATGGTTGATCGAATTTCTATAATTGAATTATAAAATATTATTCTTGGTTGAATATGTATGTTGATTTGAAAGATAACAAAAATATGTTTTAGCATAAATGAATATTTTTAATGTTATGTATGAAAATTGTTTCGAACTGAACATAAATATACTTGTCATATTAAATACGCCGCATGCCTTTAGGATTATGAATATTTAATGATGTTAAAATATAATTTTGTATTGTATAAAATATTTAGAAATACAATATAGACATTCGATTTCTACTCCCATTATATTTTAATTAAATATTTTCTATTTGAAATAAAAATTTTGAAATAACTTTTTCCGATAATATTTGTTTCCTCCTTATAATAGGTATCAATTACGTGTCTTTCTCTTTATGAAGAAACGTATAGTGTTCCTTCGTTAAATAAATTACTCCTATTATTTTACATCGGATAAAAGTCAAATCATTTATAAGAATTAATCATATCTTGGGCGAAGATATAATATGTTCTCAAAATACTACAACACAAATTCCTTTTTAAATTTAACTTAACTAATTGCAAATTATTAACTTACTATGTATAGTGTTACAGATTTAATGAGTTGCTACTAATATTGATATGAATTTAGTGTTCGCTGTACATAGTAGACGATGGCAAAGATGGCTAACCACCAGTGCTATGGAATTGGTTTCCTACAAAGGAAATGGTTGCTCAAAGGGGTTCATTATACAACATTTACTTACTGCTACCGAAAGCTACATATACTAGTACATAATAGGTTTCTATATTGTTAAAATAGATGGATAGCGGTGATGTGTCCTAAAATAGTTGTAACCGCTGTAATTCACGCAATCATGTTACATGCACGTGTTCACGATAGAATTTCGACGGATTTGTCTAAAATATTCATGTCGCTTTTCGTGCGTATCATTTAATAAACAAATGTACATCCCTCGAGTATGTACGTCATACGTCACGTGACTAGCGGACGTAATAAATAATGAGTTACCGTTACTTGGTTATTGGAAAGCACTTCTAAACTTACAGTCAATCGGTTTTCCACGTTTTATATAAAGGTGAGACGTACAGCTGTACGGAGAACATCGATATTTGTTTTATCCTCTGTTGTGGAAACTTTCACGTGACATACGTACAGCGAACACATATCTGTACACCGTATCGTACTGATATTCGGTGCTTCTCAACTATATCTATTAAAACTGTAAGTCTCACATTATTTTTTGTGTTTTAACTTTCAGAACAACATTCTTGATTTTATTTCGTTCTGGTCAGGAAATATTAGCAGGAAAGTCAATACGAAAAATTCTAACGTAATTATTTTCGGGGAAAATTTTATTTGAGTTAGGAAATCATAAATTAGCAAATGGAAATTGAATTCAATGGCGTTGAAATAAAATACTGAATATCAGGTAAAAGTGCAAATTTTGTTTTTCTGTCATCGTATCTAAATTATTTGTCATGTGTAATAATTTTTGATATTTTATTGGTGTCTCACATTTTTTTATAGTTTGTATAGTTGATATTACTTTGATTAAACACATTTTGTACACATTTTATTAAATATTTCATATATATATATATATATATATATATATATATATATATATATATATATATATTTAGTGATATTAAATACAAACATGGATATTTAATATCCTTTTATGTTTCTATAAATATTTTTCTTTCTTTATTTGATGACATGTATTACGATGATTACGTAACTGTATTCGTATTTTATTACACTGTGCTAGAAATTAATTTGCTACAGCTGCCTACCATGTATTATCCTTTCAAATTAATCAACAAATTGATTCAGTTAATTTTGAAATTCCATGAAACAAATATTACAAATTTGTTTACTAATGATACAACTGAATGAATACTTTGATATTGATGTTTTATTTTTGCAAATATATTTGTTAATCAAACACATATACATACATATTTACAAAAAAATGAACACTCACATTTGTCACCAAAAAAAAAAGTGTGAAGAAAATATGCACAGACACTTTGCGCTATTATTTGTTCAAGAATCGGTGTATCGATTTCCATATTACAAATATGTTACAAAAAAAATTGGTAACCTTTGACATTTTAATTATCCTTGTATCATTAATGAGCCAATTGTAGTTTCAATATTTTTGTCGAAATGTAAGTGAAATATTTTTGTTCAAATTTCGGTATTCATTATTATTTCGCAATTTCAATTGCTATTTATTCAGGCGTGTTGATACAATCAGTGGATAAATAACATGTAGAAACATCATACAAGCCATGGCAGAAGAAAGATCGATTTTGTTTCAGTAGCTCATGTACAAATTATCCATATTTCACGTTATATACAATGCCTTGAGCTATATTAAATAGTTCGCACACATTTCTCACAATATTCCAGTTTATATTTCTGAATTTGTATTCAGTTCAGTAAATTTGAAAGGGTGCAAAATCGTTGCTTGTTATCAATAGGATTTGGAGTGGAAACCTCTCGAGTATTCTACAAATATGGTCAAGCGTTTTATCCAGTGCCGGTATCATCTATCATTACGAGTGTCCTATGCGCTAAATCTAGACCATGTCAAGTATGGAAATCAGCCATGAAACATATCGTTACAAACCAATTTATAAATAAAGTATTTTTTTTTACAAACTTTTTTTGCGATCCAATGAAATTCTTTTTGGCATATTTGTTGAAAGCTTTTGAAATGCAAACGTCGTCGTTCATTTCCACTGTCAATATTCTCTAAATGTCGTTGAACTTTGAGTGAAAATTCTAGCAACGATCTGACAGCAAATGTAAACATGGGATAATGTGTAAATATTCATAACTGAATATATGTGCAAAAGGGTTGGAAGTTGTTGTAATTGTTTGGTTTGTTTGTTTGCGTTTGACGATGAGAGATTTACATCAATGAAGAAGTAGAGGTTAGTTGGTGCGACTGTCATACAAAGTGATGATAGACTTGTATGAACGTGTTCCATTGAATAAAAGTTGTGGATGTCGTGCTGAAAGGTTTGTCCCAGGTAGAACCAGGTCACAGAAAGTGAAATAAGATTCAGTACGTTGGTTGCTTGTTTATTTTGGTATCTGCACACGCATGCGCGTATGCACATTAATGAAATAAAGCTATACTCAATGGAAAATGAAGTACATACGGTAGTCTCTCGTAATTAACTGTGAAATATAGTGCTTCGGGGATTTCCACGATGAAATACTCGACGATGACGACGCTCACGGTGATATTAAATCCTCGTGTTATTTTCCCGGTTAATAAATCGACTTGTTACTTGATATTTATGCCACAAATTAGTTTTCTGAATGAGAAAAATGATCAATTTGGCAAGTTATAAATATGTAGCGAAATTTTAAACCAGGTTACCATTGAAACATATCGTGAAATGCTGAATACAGACAGAAGTTCATCAGAAAAATGTTATAATCAAACTTATTTTGTACTACTAATACATGAATAATACTTATTGTATCGTATTTACAATATTTTGTAACTATTGAGATTTTCTATTATAATATTTACCAGTAAATACATTGAACGTCCTTTATTTGTTGTTTTGCTGGATTACTGTGTTTTAAATTATAAAACAATATTGAATATCTCTTTATTTTGCTACTGTACACAAAATTATAGTTCTCTACATCTAGAACTTATAGTCATTCATTCCAACCCATCCGGACAAAATATTTTCCTACTTCGAATATCTCTTTAGGAAAGGATGTAGTTTGAAATTGAGTTTTATAAGTATGTAGTGCTTCTCATATCTGTAAGGAAATGAACAACGGAACAAGAATGTTTGGGTTGGTCTTATTGTAGGATAGGAATTGTTGCCAGATATAAGTTGAAGCCAGGTTCAATCTCCGGTTGAGCCAGCGAATTTTCACTCTCATTTCCGGCAGTAAAAGTTTCCTGGACTGCTTCTATAGATACCTGGCGATTTCACCGATAATATTCGACGTTTTCCATTTGATTTGCCCGGCCATTCGTGGAGGTTCACGTGTAGGTGAAATTGTCAACCACATTTTTGTTTCAAAAGTATTTCAAAGTGTGAACTGAAACTACACGGCTTTATTTTATTTATAGGCGCAACGAAGCGACGCTGTGCGCTTGCTAACTTTCAGGTAGCTGTCAAAAGCACTGTTACCAGGCGCGTCAAGGTCAACAAGCTTTGAAATGTAATGTTTTTTTCAGGACAGCAGTTACGCTTCACGAGTTTTATGTGTGGATTATTTACATTGCGAAAATAAAAAAGAATATGGAGTACTTTTACCACACAATTTACTTCTCTTCAAATGTATAACTTTTAATATTATAATCTCTGTTTACATACGTTAAAATTATTTTAATTAACGTAAGCATTTTCCTCGTTATTTGGACTTATTTTTGAAGCACCATTTTAACAGATAATTGTATATTTAACATTAATGAATAAACAAGTTTGTACATTAATTAGGATTCACCTCAGTAAGACATAAAATTTTCATCGTGCCTGCTGGCCAAAAATATGCATATTTTGAATAATTTCACGCAGTTTTGCATTCTACTGAGCATTCTTTTTTCGTCAGTTTTTTTTTAGGAACACACTGGTTAGCTGTTTATGTAAAATAATGACTGAAAAACAGCGCTATACCGAATCAGCGTTCATCGAAGTAGAGTCAAGCGAGACCCTATTGTATATAAATATTACGAAACTGATCCCAGTTTAGCTCACGACAAATTCATTGATCTGACATGAGTATTCGTGATACTTGTGATTTTCGCGTGACTAAACTTTTTTTTTTGCACACTGAAAATAAGAAGAAATATTGAACTCTGTGACTGGTTTCCATGGAAAATGTCCATGTCAATTCATGTTTTGTATATTATAAAGTTTTCTTCACTCATATGTACTTTCCATAGGCTGTTATGAAATTATTGATTCACAGTATCTTGCCAACGGTTCACTCAATTTTGGTTGAAAATTTATAACCAATTACAAGGAAACAATTACGTTTCACCTTACACGTCAAGTTTTGTATTATTTGAAATTACTAAACATTCAATTGAATCATTTCGAATTATTGAAACTTCTTAATTAAAAAGTATATGAACTTTGCTTCGATAATATATTTCAGAACCATAATTAAATGTTTTTGTAACTTATTTTTATACGCTTCGTAGATTTCTTTCGTAATATACAATTTCTATTCATTTATCATTGAGTTTTACGCTGTATTATACGTACGATATTATATTTTTCAATTTAGAAAAACGAAATAAACTTTTTCTTACTGAGCCGCATTCCTATGAAAATCATTTATAGTCGCATTTTGGGTAGTGTTACATTTCTATACCTACATATATTGTTCTGTATCTACAATGTGTTTCATTCGATTACATTTTTGGGATAAGTATCTACTTTGAATTGAACTCGGCCAGACAATGTAATGCCAACACGATTTTCTATCGTAATATGTTCTCTAACGTCGGATGTCGAATCAGTTTCCGTTTCGAAGTTACTTGTGTATGAATTCAATATCGCCCGTTGTGAATTCACAATTTTACTGATCGAATTTTATATAAAGCAATTTAGAAATAAGCATTTTTTAACTCTACGTTCTACGTTTGGTAATTTGAAAAATATAACGTATTGAATTTGCAAGGAAATTTAATTTATTTTGATAAGTCAAGGATTTTTAAAATTACGTTACATGGTTTCCTTTATGAGTTTATATTCTAATGATTGAATTATATAATAAAAATTAATATTATTACCTCTTAGATATTTTGTAGTTCAAGTTTTCATATCAGTTGAGATAGGGTGTTAAACCCAACTGAAATATTCATATTGAAGATTTAAGATTTTCTGATAACGTAGTGACCTTGACGTTTCTATCATTGATTTCCTGAAGCCGTCCGTTTGCAGATCTTAATAAAAAACGTGAGCATATTTGACAGGTGTGCGTTATATGTCCTTGAAAATAGTCTGAAAGGTGAAATTTTAAGCTGAATGCGAAATATTCTTGGTAATTCTGTTTATTTACTCTCTAACATATCAAATAAAGTATTTTGATATTTCCACAACTGTACTTACATGTGTTATCTGCTAAAATTAGAACTGTGTAGATATTATATTTCCTGTTCATGATGTTATTTTCTTTATATTGCATGTTAACCACAATATATTTTCGTAAATAAATGTATACAGATATTTTAGGATTAAGTTCTAAATCTTGTTCTATGTTATGAGATTATCTACTAGTAGATTACAAACCTTCGTGTTGTTGCCGGTTGTATCATTTATATTAATTACAGTGACGTAATACTGAGGTAAAGACCTACCTTGCATGGATTTGCGGTGACAGTAAATAAATAATATGGTGGGTTGTGTGCTTGTTTACAGTGCGAAACGACGGCAGTGCATTTCTGGGAGCGATAGCAGGATTCGCCGCTCTGCTGCTGGTGTTCCTGTTGTATCTGAATAAACGATGGTGGTGGGGCACTGTCAGCGGTCTCGCGTGTTGCGATGAACCTTGCCCGAGTCCAGCGATAAGGCCACCCACACCACCTTCCGGTACGGCGTCCACGGCCCTTGGCACCGTCAACAAAGCTCATTCAAAGAACAAACTAGGTAAAGGTTTCTTTACTTTCATTCAGAGACAATCGCCAATAATTGACTCACACAGTCTCGTCTTTTCAAGTTTTCTATCGCGTGACTTTTCTTCACAATCTCACACGTATGTTACGACTTCAGTGTTTCGCTGCAATGAGATTTTTGTTTTGTTGTAAGTTGTACTTGAAATATTTTAATGGGCAATGAATGTGACATGAATAAATGTTGCTATATAAAAGATGGCGACCAGAGATTACATGTATGTTCTGGAATTTATGTTATTAGCAACTTTGTATAGAATTATAACAGTTTCAGGGCTTGCATCTCGTCGTGCTAATTAGAGTTAAATATAATTAAATTACCTTTTTTAGATTAACTGTAAAATATTGCTTTTTAACATACAAAATGTTGCATAAAAATACGAATGAGAAATTATTCGTTCCTAAATGTATATGTTAAATTTATTGCAGTATATTGTAATTATTTTATAAAGAATATAAAGCCAACCATTGTTCTTGATGAAAGTCAGTTTAAGTCAATATTTTGCTTGAAGTTAATTTAGCTTTTCACTTTGATATATTGTAAATATATGTGAGTGATTGGAAAACATGAATAATTCAATAATTTTACAAGGAATCGAAAAAAGTTCTTTGATATATTATTAGGAACTGTAAGGTATGTTAAATGGTTTGCACTATTTCTACGCTTTTGTGCTATGTTACATGATATAATGCTTTGTGCCAGTTCCTTGGTGTTCAGATTCTGAGAGTTTCGATTTCCTAAAGTACAGTAAGTTCCAGGAATCTAGACACAGGGTAACCTGGATACGACAGCTGCTCCCTTCGGCTATATTGTCTGATCTAATATAAATTATCACATATACCCTACCTACATTGGTGACCAACTGGCGTTCCACGAAGCGTATTCAATTCATTATTCGAAGTAATCTGATTATGGTTGATGTGCCAAGCGCCAATCTGTATATACTGTTTGCATTAACGTGATTGTAATTTGAACTAATGTTTACTGAATACATGATACAAATTCTGTGAAACTTCAGCATGAATGAGTTTATGTATGGCTTTGAATGAAACAGTATCAATTATATAAATAAGTAGTATAATAAATGAAAATGCATTCGAATAAATTATGTATGATTGGCAAATAGAATTATTAATTATTCTGGCAGTACATGTTATATGAATGAAAGGACTAAATATTAAATGTATCGTTTTGACTATCCTTGACATGTTTTAATATACAGAGATATTATTGTCTACACAATTTGCGTATATGGAATTAGAACGTAAGAAAAAGTATGTGTGTTTATAGTTGTGAATAGGATGAGGATTATGTCGCCGGGTTTTCTATGTAGGGTTATAAAGGACAGTCGACATTTGCCCATACGGATAACGCGAGACTATAATTCACTCGATGTAGCAAATACATTGCACCGATTATATTTGTGAGATAGCAAACTGTTTAACCAGTAAACATTTATAAATATATTTCTGTCATTTCGAAGGATATTTACATTAGTATAACATACGACAAAAATATTAATTCTATGTCTGGTAAAAACTGTACGTTAATTCTAATAACAGGTAAGACGTTTTCATTTGATGGCGGAGATTCTAGTTCTGAAACAGAGAGTATGGCAAGCACTGCAAAGGCTACTACCACAAATCCACAACAAATGAGTGGTTTCTATCAGCCAGCAAGGCCGCCCTCCCAGGATCTCATCTCGTTGGTTGAGAAAGGAAAAGTTGCGGTCAGCAGCAACAGCTCGTGTTGTAGTTCCACGACGAGCTCGGTTGGCGATCGTCATGGCACCGTTTATATAAATGCTCAGGGACATGCTCACACAGTCAGCCATAGGTAAGTTTATCCTGCACTCTTACACCGACAGCAGCAACAAGTATACCTCTTGTGTTGAGCCCGTATATCTACGGGAAAAAAAGCGTTGGATTATTTTTCAATTGAACGTTAGCTTTTGCTGTCACGGGATTGATTTTATGAAGTCCTAATATTTTCTATCCATCCATGTGAATTGTGGGTTTATTCTTGCCATGTGAACGGTGGTAAATTGATATTATTTATTGGTACAAAAGTTGTGCTTGATAAATGCCAGTTCATGGTAGGAATATATTTATAGCTACAATAATACGTTATGTAAACATATGTTACGCAAATTGCACAAAGAGCTATTTGATAATTTAGGAGAATTGATCTATAAGAAGTTAGAAGTAGATTAACGTTTCAATAATAGAAATTATAATATTTCTATAAATAATCGAACTTTCAATTGCAAGATTACATAAATAAGTAACGTCTTATTTATAATTCATTGTAATTAATTGATTTAAAAGCATTATGGTACATTAATATTATAATTATTCACTAATTGAATAACAATAATTTAATTATAACTAATTGCTATTCGATGAATAATATTTTTTCACTAATATTCTATCCAAATCATTAATCAATGAACGCTTTTAATTAATTTCTCTTCTGTAGAATAACAACACATGACATACGTGAAACAAAAATTGATAATTATGGCGATTATGGAAATGATTTTCAAACTATTAAAACGGAGAAGACAACAGAAGAAATGGATATTAATAGTAATAGAGACGTAAGTAGCTTACAATGATTTATTATAATTATTTGTTGAAGACAAATATATATAAATAACATTACATCGTTTTACTACTTTATAATATATTTTTTTAAATCAACATGTTTGGTATTTAAAAAAAATTTTAAATATACATATTTTAAAGTAGTAAAGCAAAGTAAATTTATTTTTATATTTCTAAAAATGAATTACTAGAAAGTAAAATAAGAAACCATTTCATTTTTGCTGAATAAAAGATGACATACGTATCCTGTTTCTAATTAGTCTATATTAATTAGAAACTGAATTGTTAATCTTTCTTTTGTAATGAGTAATTTCAAATTATAATGTACAGTGTAAAATAATAATGTTTTACATGAATGCAATAAAATAATTTAATTTATAACTGTGTTGCATGAAAATTATAATAGTATAATCGGAGTGGAACTAATTGAATTAATAACAAAATGAAATTTGATTGACACGATAATTAAATTAATCAATTAGCTTAATTTAATCACGTATGCTTTGGTATGGTATTATCAGCTCTTATTCGATTTTACTCTTCACTTTAAAGAAACAGGTAAATTTAAATACATAACGCTGTTGACTGTAATTTTTGTGTATTTTGTAATTATTTTTGCAGCAGTAATAACAGCAACAAATAAAATAAATTTTTGTTTTGTACAATAGTTTTTAAAAATATGTTTCAAGTTTAATTACAAAGTATAATTATCTGGTGTAATTAAATTAGTTGGGGCGTATGTAATTTTGTTTTTGCAATCATGTTTTTCAGTGCATAGTTGTAATGAACTCGGAACCATTTGAGAGTTCCGACTTGCAGTCCTGTGTTGGCAGTGAGACGGACACACAATTAGTGAATAAATGCGGTCATCTGGAGATAGCGCTTCTATACGACGCACCAATGAGGAAGATGACCGTGCATGTACTTCAGGCTCGGGACATACCCAGCAGGGATCGTGGACAACCCACACACACACAGGTAACACACATGTACCACTTTATCGTTAGCTATTCTCTTCAATAATGTAGCAAATACTTTTCTTTTCATTTTATTGCTTGAAGTGTGAAATAAATAGAATTACACTTTTATGCAACTGAATATAAAGCGACTAACTTAGATACTATAGGAAGAAACTTCTTTGAGATAGCTGCAGGGAATGAAGATATAAAATAAAGAATTTATTTTATTTTAAAATGTAATATGAACATTAATTCTACATGAAGTATTATATTTACTAATCATTCTTACCGGTAAAAACTCGTTTGTAGCTTTTAACTTCTTGGTCCCGTGAAATTGTTAATCTGCTTCTGTTTTGCACTTCGTTGATTCACAGCAGGTTTAGCCATTTTGATGTCGCTTTTAAGCTAAAGGCAAACTCCAATTTCTATGGTAATGTGGTGATCCTTGTTTGTCTAATATATAACAACATAACGTCTTTGTTGATACTTTAAAAGTTACCTCCAACTTGGGGTATTACGACGTCAAAAAGCATAGTTCATTGTTTTTTAGCTTTTAGTACACTTCGCTCTTGTTTTGCGCATACTTTTTTTTCAGTCTCCTTATATTCTTGGCTCTCGAATTGCTTCATATATTTTTATGGTTACTATTCCTTTGAGACGTATGTTTTCGTTCATTTTGTATCCTTTATTCTCGAATATTTTGCTTTCTGCCTTGTTCGTCTTCGTTGTTGATATTGCATGTTTTTCGTTTACAGATATTATTTTATCTTTATTTTGTGATATACACAGATATTGTATGTCTGTGTTTATTATATATAGTATATGGTTTATACCTTTTTTTTCATATGACTCCACAAAATTGTGGACATTTGTCGTGTAATTGTTGTTTTAATTAATACTTTACAACAGTTTTTTTGGGTGTAAAATAACCCTGTTGAAAAGTAGTTTGCTTTTAAAATACACTATTTTATTCATCATTTTTACTTTAGTAGTAGTATTTTAACTAAAATTTAATTATCTTACATTTTCGCACTTTCCTATTTAATTAGTTCTGCTAATCAGACTAATTCGCTCGTTATTTTGCCGGCTCTCTCTTTCGTGTTTACACAAATAAGCAAGCAAGTGGTGTATCGCAATTCAGTTTACGCCTCACTGAACTTTACGTGGTTTTGAAATCCGTGAAATTTACTTGGAATTTACTTTTATAATAAGATGAACTTAATTATATACTAAAAATAATACGAAAGTTTGTTTTCGAAACTGTATTTCTATTGCCCTACATATAACAAACTGTTTTGATTTGAAATATTTTTTGCCACGTGTCACTTTTACGACTTGTTTTATTAATGTTTATTATAAATAAGATAAAATTATACTAGTACAAAATATTTAACTAAATGAAATTTATTTAAGATTAGAATTTTAGTAAATTAAGAGTGAAATTTTAATAAAATAAATACACAAATTATTTTTTTCTAAAGCATATGTCTTCGAAAGTCATTCATATCTTTATAAATAGTGATAGTTTATTTTTAGTTCAGCTTCTTTTATTTTCATTCTTCACGTCATTTATTTCTTTCCATTTGAAGAAATAAAGTAAGAACTTTCAGTAAAAACTTCTATAAGTAGCACCATAATAACAAATCCTTTCTCCATTGAATTCATCAAAAAATAAAAAGGGCGATGCAACTTTTATTTTAGGTGCGGTTGTTGATGTTACCGAGCAAAAAACAGAAACACAAAACCAAAATCCGATCGGGTGATAATCCACAGTACATGGAAAGCTTCCTGCTACATAGGGTAAACCCAGGTAAGCACAACAACACACCATATTAGTAATCTTGTTAGTTATTTACACGCTTGAAATAAAACTTCACACGACAGAACGTGATTTTATCTTGATCATGTTGGTTATTGATTTTCAGAGGACGTGAATTCAATGGGCTTAAGGCTCCGTGTATACGGGTGTGAAAGAATGAGAAGAGAACGCCTAATTGGTGAGGCTGTCGTCAGCTTTGCACACATTAATCTCGAGTTGGAAAATAATCTCTGGCTGAGCCTCGAACCCAGAACAAATACTGCAGTGAGTGTGAACACTTTTATACGACATACAATTCGACCCGTTAAAAACTCGTTAGGCGGATAAATTAAGATCTCGGGTCGCGGTTAATTACTTAACTAAATCGGAATGCAAATGAAAATTAAATTTCAATTTATGTTTCAAACAAGACTTTCATTTCTCTTACTTTGAACCATAATATAGTGTACATTCAACTTATTTATAGATAATACCCGTTTTCTTCATTTATTGCAATTTAATGAATGCACATTTCGTAACAATAATTTCATGATTCAACTGGCTTCAAACGAGATTAAATTTGTACAGAATTATTATTGCTATCAGTCATGAATTGTGGCAGACTATTCGGGTTTTACTGTTAGCAGTTTTTATTAGCTGTAATAAATATACATGAAATATGTATACATTACATATATTTTTCCAGTTGAGCGGTTGTACTGGCGAATTAATGAGCTTGGCTCGTTCTGACAGCACAAGTTCCACACATTCTATGCAGCATGGCGGAGTGCCAGAACTTCTCTTAGGTTTAGCATATAATGCTACGACAGGCAGACTTAGCGTTGAGGTTGTAAAAGGATCACATTTTAGGTAGGCGATTACTGTGTATATTCAATGCCAAGTCTATGTTTGATCTCGTTATGGTTTGTAGGAATTTAGCAATGAACCGAGCACCCGACACGTATGTCAAGATGTCTCTCGTTAGTAGCACAGGCCAAGAACTCGCTCATAGCAAAACATCTGTACGAAGAGGACAGCCAAATCCATTATTTAAAGAAACATTTATGTTTCAAGTAAGTTAGAACGGGTCAGAAGAAATGTAATACTACCCGAATATTATAATTGTGATACTGGTCATTAAGAAATAAATATGAGTTCTGCAGAGCTTGACATGAGTAAAGATTGTTTCTGTTTCATTGTAGGTGGCATTATTCCAGTTAGCAGATGTAACGTTAATGGTATCTGTATATAATCGCAAAGGAGTTACCAAACGCAAGGAAATGATCGGCTGGTTCAGTCTTGGTTTAAACTCGAGTGGCGCTGAAGAATTGGCACACTGGATGGATATGAAAGACATGCACCAAGAACAACTATGCAGGTGGCATGTGTTGGTGGACTCATAGTGTAAACATATCAAATTTGAGTAAACAACGTCACTGATTGATGTGCAGTGGATTCCTGAATACATAACCACTGATTTGGAAAATGTTTAACGAAACAACTAAACTATGACTGAATAATAAAATAATTGTGTCCTCGACTTCAATCATCATATAGAGCGATTTACAATTCCAGTTAATATCGACAAATTAATACAAAATGCGAGAAGATTCTGAAATAATTTTATATCGGACATATAATTATTTAAAATTTTTATTTAACTTGTACAAGAATGAATCTTAGATCAAAATTATGAAAAGAAATGTCAATTCGATAAAAACGACTTGCGATAAACAATAATTCCTTTGATATTAAACATTGTTTATGGATGAGAGAAGTGAAATGATTTATATTGTTGATAATTTGTATTGAATATATCAATGAATGACTTTATACAAGGCACAAATTAACCTAAGCTCTATTTATAAGTTGGTTAGGTAAAATAATGAGTAACTAACTAGACATCGTACTTTATAGGATTGGAAAGTTTAACCTAAACGCTTAAAGAGACTTGAAAATTCATAACTTACTTATACTATTTAGAAAATTAAGAAAAAAGTCCAATAATTTGCATTGAATAATAAATATCTATTTATAATGATCGACGGGGCAGTTGGGTGGGATAAAGGGTGATCCTTTATTTACTTTTATACCACGGATATGTAAAATATAATATCTCTTATACTAATTACAATTAATATGTTTCATATGACGGAGACATTGAATATAAATCCTTTGGACCATTTTCACGAAGACTCTTGTTCTTAATGAGCTTCATTCACTGACATCTTTATTAGATAGGTACGTCATTTCAGATGAAACGGTTTAATGGGAGAATACTGATAATAGTGTCAGTGAATTCGAGAGTATTTTGTATAATATCAAATGATTAAAATCTTTTACTTACCTCTGTTAATTTAGAATGGTTGGAAAGTTGATTAGTATTAAGTAAATCGATTAAGTCTCATATACATAGATAAAACATAATTTATGCTCTGTTAGAATTTCATATTTTATTTACTGTTTGTAATATTCAGAGATTTTTGGAATAGTTGTTGATTATTATGTTTGTTGCATTTAAGCTATGTTGAATTTATGAAAAAGATAATCACAGTTAATTTTAAGATAGAGAATAAAATGTCAAATGCACAATGATTACTACTTATAGGAATGATGTAAATTATGACTGGTTATATCCATCCTTAACATGTATTATGTATGATAATCAAAAATTGATAAACTGTATGTTGCTAGGAGCACACTCTTCTGCCCGAGCAGACATTTTGAACTCTTGAGCCTTATGCAGGAGCCGTTTCGGTACCTACCCATATAATGATTGTATTGGGCTCCTCTGTGTAAAGCAGTACATATTACCTATAAATTCTTACTCGTTCTCTGAGACATAACACAGATTCCCGAATCCGGTACTGTATTTGAATGCGATAATATTACTGTTGCATAAAATTTCTTCTTTATGGATACCTCTTATTCAATACTCATCGTAAATGTGATTAAATTTGTAAACTAAGCACTAAGAATTTTTAATGAGCATATGCATCTTATTTAAACTGTCTTTTTCACATTGTAACATGTAACATTTTTTAATCAGTATTAATACATAAGCATGCAATGTTGCACCGCTGGGCACAAAGCGCACTATTTGATAACATGTTGATAATTTTAATTGTATTTAAAAGAATTTTTTACGGTATGAAATATATACTTGTAGGTGTGAAATGTGACATTTTTTAAATTCTAATTCAAAATATTAAAGAGTGTCGTTTTTAAACGCTTTCTGGAAAATAAATAACAAAAATCTATGTAAAATTATTCCCTATAAATAATTCTTTCCTAAAATCCATTTTTTTGTTATTTTGTCTAGTAATTTGTTTTTTTTTCCTCGTAATTGACAATTAATATGCTGTTCATTAGGAACTGATTTTGTAGTTCAATTATAATTTGTTATTATTCATTAGTATATATATAATTTTGTATTATGTTAGATGATGTACAACATTATAACTACGAGTAAGTATATTTAATATTTTTTAAACATAAATTCTAGTACTTTCTAGTTTCAAAATAGTCATGTTGGCGACATTGTGTTCAGATGCTTTTCTGTCGGGTACGCATGGAACTTGTCAGTTGTTAACCAAATTTGAGTCAAGTTTCTGTTCTCAGTGCGTTAGGTGTTATTAAAGTGAATTTGTGTTGTCATGCCATCAATATACTAGGAATAAGTTCTTTGATACTAATTGATTGTATTTACAGGTAATTTAGATATAACTTATCTTGAATTGTTTACATACTTCTACATAATTATCTTCAGAGATAACAATATCCGATAATTATTGTTGTAGGAATCATGTCAGGAAGAAAATGTAAAAATTGTGGAAGTTCGGACATAGAAGTAGATCCAGCTAGAGGAGATGCTGTCTGTACAAACTGTGGTTCAGTTCTCGAGGATAATATTATTGTTGCAGAAGTTCAGTTTGAAGAAAATGCTCGAGGTGCAAGTAGTGCTGTTGGACAGTTTGTGTCCGCGGAATCCAAAGGAGGAGCTACTAGTTTTGGAGCTCGTAAGTTGCACGAATGCATCATCATTAGTCAGCTTATATGAATAGCATGCTTTTTCAGCTTTCCACGTTGGTATGGGAGTTGAATCACGTGAAATTACGTTAAAAAAGGCACGACAAGGTATTTCACAGTTGTGCAATCAGCTGCAACTGAATCAACATTGCATTGACACGGCTTGTAACTTTTTTAAAATGGCGTTAACCAGGCAGTTAACTCGTGGTAGAAGAAATACTCATGTGTATGCTGCTTGTGTTTACATAACTTGCAGAACCGAAGGGACAGCGCGTAAGTAACATCTGTCTTTGATTGGTTGACTACAGTAGTAACATGTAATTATTTTGCAGATTTACTTATTGACATCAGTGATGTGTTGCAAATATGTTGTTATGAATTGGGAAGAACTTACTTGCGATTAACACAAGCTCTTTGCATCAATATACCATCGGTCGGTAAGTGTTTTGTTTTTTATTGGTTATCGGTGTTGGTAAAAAACAGGAAAAGTTATATTTAATTTGTTAATAAGAATTATTTACGCTTTGAATGCGATGTATGTTCAGACATATGGCGGTTATTAGTCGCTGTCTCTATCGGTCATTGTGATCTCGCAAATCCCGTGCTTATTTGTGTACAATAATAGTTGCAAAATGTGACACCCAGAACAAATTATCACCAGACATGAGGAAACATAAGATGTGTAGCATGAAATATTGAGAAATTAAGCAAAAAGTACTTACTGTAGCTGGTAGGAATCATCGTGTTGCTGTGAATGAACGAAATAGGAATACAAATATGAGTTTACGTTGTACACTTGCATTAGGTATTCGTGTAAGAATGGAAACACGTTATTTGAATATTTATTTCGATATTTTAAATATCACAAAACCGTTAGCTTAACATTTCTATATACAATATCTGGTATAGTAATCATATTTGAATTAAATTATAAATATTATACAAGAATATTGCTCTGCGTCTAGTCAGAATAGTCATATAATATTTTTGGTGTAACCTAGAGAGTAATAACAGATGCTTTTTTGAAATTGTACGTACGTGTCGATAATAATGAATAACTCGTCATGGTTTTTATAATATTAATTCATCATTTCTAACAAATACATTGATATCACTTTGCGAGGCGTGGCCTCATGAAATTCAACTAGTTTCATAATAATAATAATATCGTACTAAACTGTGTTTATAATATGTTATGGGTTAGACATGGGTTTTGTTATATGAGTTATATAGTCGCAATACAGTAGATGTGGTTCAACTGCCACGCTTTCATAAAGTAAGGCAAAATATCTGAGCTTTTTCTTATTATGTTATCTATATATATGTTTCATCGATATATAAATTTATAATTTTGAACTTATTGATCATCTTCATCATCTTATATGTGTAAATACGCAGCACTGCAATAATAAATATGCCACCAGCCACGTCGCGGTTGATTAATAAAGAGACGGGGATTGCACGACGCGGCCCGTGTGTTCTAAAGTAGTAAATAGTAATAGTTAGATGAGTTCTCGGAATGCACATTGTACATGTATTATTAGTGTTCGTTCACAGCACTTCACCACACAATAATAACACAAAGTAGACGCTACATAGTGGTTAGTGTTCATCAGACGACGGTCCATAAAATATCAGTTCAGGTATCTGTCCACCTTGTACTCCGGTACCGTTTGTACTTTCCGATGAACACTGAAACTGGAACGTGACAGTCCCAACAGTCACTTCACTCATGCCTTCCTGTCCGAAATAGCTCAGTTCTCCACCGTCGAGGACGGCGGATGCCGTGTAGAATGACTCGGGTTCGATTTGTATCGGATTATCAAAGTACACGTGAAACGTGTTACTCGACCCGTCCGAGAAGAACTTCGTATTGTTATCAGCGAGCACTCGGCCCAGACGTTTAAGTTCGATTTTGACACTGTAATCGGCAGCACCATTTGAAGAACCGTACAAGCCAAACCCCACCACAAATATTCTACGGTCTACTGAAAACTGTATACTGTCACAACGGCCTCGGTACCGCCATTGGTTGCTTCGGTACGCGCACGACTGGAACCGATGACACACCTGCAAAATGGCCCTTCTTATTATTAACATTGTGCCTCTAAAGATTCATTCAGAGTGTGAATTACGTGTATAGATTGTGCTGGCTAGTTACCTGAGATTTCAGTCCAGTCCGTGGCTTGGTAGGATAGCCAAGCGTTGGTTTGTTGTTGGCAGTAAAGTGAAAAAATATATCTATAGTTTCCTGAGCCGTTAAAATACCTAGTTGTGCAGCTCCGTTGGCGAACTCCTCCAATGACATGGTGGGTATGCGCACCAGGTACAGTGCATTACCCAAGACTGCTCGTTTATTCTGTGGCGTCGGCTCAATCTCCCGTCGGCAACACTCAGCCGTCGCCCAGTTGAGCGCCGCCTCGAGTAGATTCATCTCTTTACAGTTGAGCGTCTCACGGCCCAACACTGATTCCAATGTTGACATATCGATGTCGACAAACCCGTCCGACTTTAATGCCATTTCCGCCTAGGTGAAACAAATAGTGTGCTGAATAAATACGTTGCTCTATTTAACTAGTAAGTAATAAGATCATTTCACTATGATCATAGTATACGATACATGTATGTATGTATGTCAGGATAGAGAAGAATATTCGGGAAAGTGAGGCACAAGTGAGAGAAAAAGTAGTGAATTTATGTAATGATAAATGAACTGCACCAATGTTTATTTATAATCCATATATTAACAACACATCATTTACATATAAATTACAAGTACTTTTTCTAACATCAATGCTGTAAATATGTGGATTACCAACTGTTCAATGCGTTACGTAAAATAGAAATTAAATATGTTGTATATCGCTTTCATAATTGTGTACAGTTTGGTTTTCGACTAATTTTCTAAAAACAGATATGTTCATGAAAAACTTGAGCAATTTGTGTCATATCAATATGTAATACAATCACAATACAGCCATCGAAGCTGAATACGCTTTTACGACTAGTGAATAACACATTTAGTAGTAGGCCAATAATCAGTATACATGAGAATATCAATCAATCAATCAATCGATGCGACATTTAAAATATATATATATGTGTGTATGTATGGCAGTTTTCCGAGTACGTATTTGCTTATTTATTAACATAGATGAGTGTGGAGGTGCCAGGCACATAGGCACCTCGGAACGGACATGTGACTTACATTTATGTGGAATGTAATCATGGTTGTGGTACGTCGTTACCATAATTAATTATCTTTAACGTTAGTTGTTACTGTCGTTGCTTGTATGAATCAAGGAACGGAAGGTAGACGTGTACTGAAACTCATGTGCCGCTTCTGTGGTTCGACGCATTGCGACGTTACGTCTAGGCAAGACAACGAGTGTGACAAACTCACCTGAGCGTCTATCACCTCCCAGCAACGTTGCATCAAGTCCGGCTCCTCGAATAACCGAGACTGACTGAGCAATAGGCACGCATTCTTCGCCGTTAAACTTGTCTCCAAGTAGTTGACACAGACACGAGCGAGATGCGGTACGATGTACTTCTTGGCAGCGTACAACGTCGCCAGAACTGTATCCGCTTCCACGTGTTCATCATCACAGTATAGATATCTAAACACGAATACATAATCAATAATCACACGCACGAGACACGGTTGCACTAGGTGTTGTAATAATTACGTACTTTAATAACGTAAGAAAAGCAGACGGTTCTACATCAGGAACTTCGATTTCTTCTTTGTGCTCGGCCAGTCCGCCGTAGAACATTGCGTAGAATACCGAGCTGCCGGTAGCCAGTACGTATTTGTGGGCGGGAATGACTTGGGTAAAGCCGGGACTACCTACTACGAAGCGGATGTCTGCCATTAGTTCGTTGTTGAACATGGCAGCGTTCCGTTCTCGCACTGTTGGCTTGGAAGCCTGCCAATTTGGGTCTAATGTGTTTGGGGGCCCCAGGGGACTTGTACAAGGACTAGACGGTGGTGAACCAGGCGCACTGGCCGGTTGCATCACCTGAATATGCTCTTTTTGTGAAATACTGTGTGGAGGCGATAATGACAGAGCTCCATTGTTAAGCGTCTCTGCTGTAACAAAGTTAAAAATTAAATTATTGATGTTATTTAACTTGCCGAACAATAGTCATGGTTCCCGAGAATTTTGTTGCCAATTTCATAAATACATCTGTAATTCGCAACCGAGCTGCCATTTTTCTTATTTACTAAACGCCCACTGATCTAGTTTAAAATAACGCTTACCGTTCATCCAGGCGTTCGTTTGTGATACAGCCATGTTGTCCTGGTTACGTTTAATAGGTTTAGGAGCAATTTTCGAGTACAAATTTGACATAGCCATTGTTTTTTAATCACTTTTTCACAGAAACAAGTTAAACGTCAATACAAAACAATCAGTTCCGCCGCCATTACATCTTTCCCACCCCCAGGGTATGTCAACCAAGTCGATAAGCAACTGACGAGATAGTCCATCGATCTCACGTCTTGTCGCTAGTATCGCAACCGATGCGTGTGCGCATTTCTCACAATGTTTACATTTTCAAAGCCGCGTTTTGAACTGGTTAAACTGACTGATGTTATACAACCAGAGATACGTATCGACATGCAGGTAGCATAACTGTTAGGCAACAACAAAGCAACGTTATTCCATCTCGTTTCGGCTTGTCTTCGTTTATTACCGTTATTATGAGAATTCGTTAAGTACATTTTTATATAGTTTTTTGTCGCTTAAAATATAGGTTAATTATTTCATGTCGTTTAATAGTTTTTAATTTTTTATTAAGTTTTAAAAGATCGTATCGCGTTTTTATTTTCTAATGACGTTAGTTTTTGCAGGAAATATTTTAAGAAATTCATTTTTAATAGTTTAGTAAGTATCGTAAATATGTGTTAAGAAAATAATAAAACAAATTAGTTGCTTTCATTTTCATTAAGCAATTGTTAGATTCGTTTAAGTATTTATTAGTCAAGTATGTAGGTTAATACATTTTGTAACGAAAGTATTTAATTAAACCATAAAACTTATTATTTACAGTATATACTGCTGAGTACAAAATGCATTACGGTGCACATATCCCGGTTGGATATTGCAAAATATAAATAATTGCTTTTATTCCTTTTATCCAAATTCGATCGGCTATTAAATAACAGCAAAAAGTTACATTTCGTTGTAAGAAAGCAATTAATTTGTTCATAAGTTATCTAATCTATTAGAAGAAAATACATTAACGGAAATATGTAATATCACTTGTCCAATATATTATGTTTATTTATTTCGAAATTCCATTTTTATTTAACTCTGCCTGTCTAGTTAGTTTCATATATTTTTTCTGATATATTTATAGCGTTTTTGTTCAATTATATTTGCTCATGTTCTTCACGTGTGGTATATACAATTAACCTTAATGCATAAGGTACTCATATTTATAAAATATTCAAACACAAAACTGTAATAAAGTATTATTTTTTGTCTGTGTGCAATTATCGTAAATCTATTAAGATTTATTATACTTTTAGGCTGAAAATTCATGTATTACTGTTTGTTTTATTTGTTAACTGTATATTCTCCGCCAACATCTACATTCATGTATAAAAATACGTGACCGTGTTTTCTGTTTGTATGATAAATTATTACTTGTAAGGTAACAGTTACGTTGTATTTCTAAATAGTAACTTACTAATTAAATAATAAAATTGTCTGAAACCGTGTCTGAAGTTACATAAATCTTGCACTAAAATACGAATAATAATTCATAGAGAGAAAGAGAGAGAGAGAACGAACAAGAAACACACGTGTGTATACAAAAAAAGTAATGTTAGGTTTAAAACATTTCGAATATCAACGAGTAAAAGGACAAGGTTGTTTATTTTATTGAGAATCAAAATGAGTAATATATTTACTTTATTTTTTGTTAATGCGTGGGTTCTCCAACTATATGGGTTAGTCGAATATATTTATATCTATTCATTCATATGAGCAAACAGGATTTATAAAAAAAAAACTAATAAATTTTATTATACCTTATTAAAAATCATTGGTACTTTATTATTTATGTAATTAAAAACACGTTTTTTTTTATTGTAACGAAATGAACTTAAAAGTTAGTTATGTATTTGTTCATTTGAATCTAATATTTGAAATAAGAAAATAGTAACAGCTTGTATTATACGCGGACTATAATGTATAATTAAATATAAATACAGTGATTCGTTTGTAATTAATTATAATTACACGATATACTAGTACTGTTTTTGTTTTACAAGTACACACTTTGAGAATCTAAATTGAAAAACAATTTTGATTTTAATATTTTTAAAGAAACGTTATTCAGCTACTCAGCCTACATTGAGGTAAATTAGATGAGTGACATACCAATTCCGAACATTGGACACTAATTTTCTCATTTATTATAAATTCTTCATTTGGTTTTACATTTGTAAACTTTTTTATGGGTCCTGGTTGGAATTACGTAAATGTACCCAGACAGCTTGAACATATTAGATGTATGAAACTAGTAGTTTCAATGTATCACTTAGTGGACTGAATTGAATTGAAGCCATATTTGGAAGTGTTTATTAATTTCTAAATTACAACGGCTAGTGAAATGGTGAAAACTTACTCCGCCACCATGAACATTCTGGTATTTGTCGATTTTCCACAGCATTGGCGCCTTCATCAGAAGGTCCGGCCATAGAGTCCACGTCGTCTAGCGCGAATAGTTG
Organism: Carabus problematicus; assembly: GCA_963422195.1. Classification (NCBI taxonomy): domain Eukaryota; kingdom Metazoa; phylum Arthropoda; class Insecta; order Coleoptera; family Carabidae; genus Carabus; species Carabus problematicus. The sequence goes on along the minus strand of OY728583.1, from coordinate 1,981,426 downwards.
GTCCAGTGCCACGGCACTACTGTGGATCGGTGCTTGGGCTTTCGACACGTAGTCCGCACAACGGTACAACAAGTACCACACGTCCGCCTGTGATAGTACCCACTGTATAAGGTACTTGGTGGCACTTGAACTACTTTCAGTCTCTCTTAGCATGGCTCGACGGGGCCCGCGCGCGCTTTGCACTTTGAACACGGATCACGTGGCACGTTCACGCACATTTGAATTTATTCCCACAAAACACACACACACACACACACACACAAACATATTGCACACAACTGTGTTCTTTTGTTTTTCTATTTTCAATTATTTATCGCATGACTTGTTCGATTGACTCGGCGTAGGTCAGAATGAAGCTGATCTGAAAAAAAAATGTTTTAGAAAAAAAGCACACGAATCACTTAAAGTCTATGGTCAATTATTGGAATGTATTTAATGATTTTTTTTCTTGCTTTTCAATTCTTGGCTCAAAAATCAATAATAATCTAAATAGCGACATTCATGTTTTTTTTTTTTGGTACATGCATTCCTGATTACAATTTCATGTAGCTAAGGCTTTATTGCTTATCACTTTTTTTATTATATCATTCGGTCAGGTATTTATAATTGTTTAAATACCTTCACTTTTTTCGTATAGATATCTAACTTTAATTACATACTTATAATTTGGGTATATGTAATTCGCTGAATCGATTATGAAAGACAAATTTCCAACTATTAATTATCAATTATATTATTTAAATGAGTCCGGTGTATACGATTTGTTTTCCTGTGACATGTTTTGCAGACATTTTATTATTCCATTATCCTTTCTGTTATTTATCGTAGGCCTTCGACCTCGTTTAATGCATTATTGTATTTATAAGAGACAGACTTGTATTTGCAACAAGGAAACATTCTTTCTACGTCATATTTACAGGGCAGGACTTGCAGAAACCTATCCACTTTTATTGTGATTCTCAATGAAATTGTAAAATTAATTTTCTTTTGTTCAATACTGACGGTATGCAATTGTAATCAATTGTTTTGAGAGCTTTGCCAGGAGATATCGACGCTTGCAATTAAATCCGACATTATATGTGCGAGATTCACGGGGATTGAAAAGTATTTAATTAGATATTTGCGAAGTGACGTTATATGCGTTTCATTTACTTACAATTAAACGAGTGTTGAAAGAATGAACAAGAATGTGGGTGAATTGGGATGACGTAAGATGAGGAACACGATTGTGAAATAGATGACGAAAATTTTTTCTTTGACAAGATTTCTATAAAAATCGTATGGAATCTTCTTGTCATTATATCGTATAGAATAGTCAAGTTTTTTGCTCATAAAATATATAAACTTGATTTACTAATTTTTGCAAATGCTATTTCTGGATATATCATAGATAATCTTTTTATTGTAATAAGGTAGAATAAACATTATGATAATCTGATGCCCATTAGCTATTATTATATAGTTACAGTATTATTTTTAGTTAGATATAATGGTATAATTAGTAAATGCATTAATAGATAGTTTATCAGATTACCTATGTTGTGCTAACAAGTAAAAATTTCTTTTCGTACAATTGCACATAAATTCAAGATATGTAGAACACTATTGTGAAAAAAAATATGAAATAGACACTTGATTTTCTGGTTATACATGTGTTAAAAATTTTAAAGAGCTATTTTGCTTTATTTAGAAGCAGTACACTTTCATGGACAACCATATATAACGCAATAATTTATAGTTATTTACATAAATCATTTTGTTTGCTGGTAGCAATGAAAATAGAATATTTATTTGCAACATAGTGCTTCAGTAAACCAGACTTAGTTAACAACTTGTTAGTTATCTAGGTTAATCGTGCATGCATTTAACCGGCGTGAGGATATAGCTAATACAATGTATGCATTTCCTGCATATATTAATTAAGTGCACAGTGTTTATGCGTTAAATAATTTTACTATTATTGGAATTTATTGAAACATTAAAAACATAGTAAACAAAGCATATTAATGTTTAAAGTTGATTGACCGTGCAAGACTGGTTTGAGATTTTTTTATATATGCGTAAAAAATGGCCTTGCGTGAGAAATAATAAGTTTTCTGAATCGTGCGTCTTATGGCAGTGAAATAGTTTAGTAAAAACTGTGGATGGCATCCAAGCAAGATTTTGCTTCCGGCTTCTCTAAAGCTTGTCTTTTGCAAGATCAATTGCTGTTTACATATACTACAAGGCGAACTAGTATTGTTAACTTCGTTTTTCAGGAAATGCTTGTGAAATTACTATAATGTACTGATATATTTGTTTTATTTGTGATGCAGAAACGACATTGATATTAATGTAACCGGATACAATATATAGTCTTTTGTAAATACATCACATAAATACCAGTTTTTGCTCATTTTCCAATTAGCATTTTTTTATTTTATCTTAGTGAACTTTGGTTTGAATTGTAAAGATTTTTCCTCTGTTAAAGTATGAAGATTTTCGTTCTAAAATTTCAACAATTTAAAATATGTAATACTAGTGTGTGATTTTATATTAAGTTATGATGGAATAAAGTTAAATTTTTTTATGGGATAATTAGATACAAAAATAATATATTATATAGTACATGTACAAGTTTGATTGTACAACACCTAACCTAATTGTACAACTTGTATCATCTACATTCGTGCATCTATTCATATACATTACGCATGTACTAGTTTTTTTTATAGTATTCTTTATCGCGGCAATATATTTTTTACCATACCGCTTAATTATATATGCCGCCCACACATACAGTATTATACAATTGTACACAATCTCTAACATTCATCACAGTTTTAGTGTTGATATTCATTCCTATAAGTTCAAAAAGAACGTTTCAAAATGAATTACAAATATTCCCGTTAAGGTTGTATATAATAATAATAGTTTGTTTCATACTTTGAAATCCTACTACAAGTAAAAATGTTTGAAGTAAGCTGCAGATATGAACTGTGTTTACACTATTCTTTAAGGCAGAGAATAACAATTTTATTTACCGATCATCTAAGAATATGTATGAAGAGAGTTCACTGTTGAAGTTCGCGCGTCACTACATTGAAGTAAACACACCACAAGCACACACAGACCGCTAGAGAATCACGGATAAGTCAGTGAATGTTGTACGTGTTCAGGTGCGCGATGCACTACGTTCACCGGTAAGCCATGTACTGAACACCACTGAGCAACTAACCATGAGCGGGCCGGCATTCCAAAGAGGCGGAGACCACTCTACAAGACTTGAACTTTTGTGTCTGCTTTCTTTACCACAAGAGCCAGTTATCAAACGTTACGTCTACGTTCTTTAAGAAGGATCCTAGTATCTGCTTATACCACTTCGTGATTGCCTAGCAGGCACGGGTTATGACATTTTGGAAGGCACACTATACTCTAACACGAACCCTATATTTAGAGTTCATAGTAATTTCAACTAGTGATACATTCACGTACTCAATAATGCGTAGTTTACAGTGATGATATGTACTTATAACGTAATGAAAAGTTTATAATACTAGAACGAAGAATCAATTTAACCGGATGTTGACAAGCATAGGTATTTATTTATCATACTTTGTAGGAAGATTATTGACAGTAAAGTTATTGATAATAAAACCAATTAATTTAAGCGTAGTGTTTTTGTATTGTTAATTTGTTTTTGATATATTCAAGGAAGGAGAATACTGATATTAAAGTATCTTATATTTACAGATAAGTTAAATATGCGTAAATATTTTCGAATATTAACTTATTACGCTACTGCGTACATATTTCTATAAGTGTATGGTTATTCCCGTATGTTTGTCAGATCCAAGGTCACATGTTGATGAGGCCGTCAAATAGTTTTCACCTGCAACGTGCGAGAAATGCTCTTTTTGTTGTGGTACTTTCGTTTAACAATTCACGGTAGTTGCTCAATGAAAGCAAAGTTTTTGTGTAAACGTAAAAAGTGACCATTAAATTTGTGTGTCAAAACTACAGTCCAAACAAAAGATATACATACGTAGTAGTGAATTTGGTATATATCATGTACAAGTACACTGAAGGCCTACCAGTAATGTTACTTCGAATAACGCTGTTTCAATATAACGCGGTTTCTCTTGAACCCCCAAAAAAGCACTAAATTTACGATGATTCGTTATAACGCGGCTCATGAAGCAACAATTACGGAAATTATGAATCAATTTAGAGAAAATGAACCAGTATCAACATGACTTCGTATTGCGCTGATTAGCGCTCTGTCTTCAGGAATGCATCTAAAGCGTCGTACTGTATTACTGGTTTGTTTATTTTGAATCATGCTAACAGTTCCTGTTAGAAATATTCAAATGATGTCATAATGGAATGATATAATTCAAGAAAACTATCTTGACAGATTTTTTTTTGTGACATGTTTATATTCGAAGTAACGGCGATAATTTTGCGGTTATTGAGCGAGTATAACGAGCCGAAATGTAATTCAGGTCAAACTGATATACGTTATTGCCAAATGTATCGGCCATAACCGAATGTCATCGAAAATAAGAAAGCTTTCTAATTAAATAACGGATCATATTGATAAGTTTTAGCTGTAAAATTATGTATACATATATTTGTCACCTACTGAGGGCAATCTTGATATTTGTTATTCGACGTATGCACTGACAATTAATGTACAGTAAACTTCGCTTATAACGAACCCACTTATAACGAATTTTCGGTTATAACGAACCAATCTGTAAGGTACGAACTAAAGTATCATTAAACGTGTGTTATTTTTTTCGCAAATAACGAACCCGTTTATGACGAACTTTCGGGTATAACGAACCTTAATTTTTATTATAATTGCAAAAGTTTTCGGTTATAACGAACTTAAAACGGCATTTTATCAAATAATCAGGGGATTCTTCGAAATCTTTCAATTCCGCACATGTAGGGTTACCGTAACAGTTCTTGCGGTACTTGTGTATATGTGATTAATTGTATGAAAAAAAATTATCGGACCTTCCCGCGATTGGAGCGGCCCATGTAGAAATTTCAGCATGCCCCACATGGCCTGTCCGCCCCTGTTCACTGTATTTAATGTGTTAAAGAAGTACAATTATGAGATACGCAATTTTGAAGAAAACTCGTAAAACTCTTACTTTAAATAAATAAAAATCGTATAAAATAATAACAAATCTAAACAAAAGTAAAATAAACGATTTTTTTAAATAAGATTCATAAAAACTATTGCTAGTGTACATATGTATTACAAACCAATATCTAACTCAATTTTGAACAAATCTGGATTTGTCTAGTTTTGCAAAAGAGTTCTTCATATTATATATCTACTTGAAACATGTACCTATGCATTAACAAAAATAATGAATTTTTGATGTTTATCGTTTATTACGAACTTCGCTTATAGCGAACTATTTTCGTCGGTCCCTTGAGGTTCGTTATAAGCGAAGTTTACTGTATATTGAACTATTCTGCGTATTTTAGGATAACTGAAATTAATACGCCGATATACGATTAATATTATACAATATATAATAATATATTCAAACTTGGTTACGTGAAATGTCAATATACTATTTTGCCAAAAATCGTTGCATATAAATATGTAAATTATGTTTTGGTTTTTTTTTATTTTATATTGGCAATTACGAAACAAATAATTTTTCATCGATACGCTAATTTTAACCTATGACGAAAGAGTTCCAACTCGAGAATGGAACATAACTTTTTCATTGTGCCTATATTCTTTGTTATGCATTTATTATTATTTTAACTTGTAAACTATTATTTCGACCTTACCTGCTTAAAGATGTACGTTTTTGTTTAATCAATGAATGAACGATTATTAAACAAATGTCAAATTTAGTTTAGTTTGTTTTTATTCGTTCAGTTGAGAATATTAAGTTTTACCTTAAGCTTTTGCGTATTACTTCACAATGTGTCATGCAAAGTTACTTGACGTACAATATTTGCTTGAACATTTATTTTTATTTAACGAAGTATTCAAGGTTTCTACTATTTTCTTGTGTTTGTTTTACATTTTATGAAAACACATTATACATATATTGCTAGATTGTTTATCACTGAAAAACAAACACAATTGGCACTAATACAGCACAACTTACAAGATAATCGACACATGGTAAATTGTTCTTTGAATGATAATGAAAAAAACTAAAATAGTGTCACTGAAATGTGTTAAAATAGACGATAGATACAGTATTAATGTTAGTATGAACAAAAACCAGAATTTTTTCTTAGTTCGTCTAATTAATACGAATGTATTTATATGGGTCATTGTGAAATTTATTCTTTAATTAAAGTCATACGGATATATTTTTTTCAATAACTTATTATTTAATTGCTTACCTATTTTCATCAGATGAAATATACTTTATTGTTTATTAGTGAAACCGGACGTTTTATTGCGATTCGGTGAATTTTACTTGTTGGTTGAAATGTTGTATATTTACTTTCATAAACCTGAGCGTCATTGTATTTATTTAATCTTTGTACTAGTAATAACACACAAAGGAAATACATAATGAATATTGAAATGTTCCAGTAACAGTAAGAAAATAATGTAATGGTTTGCAATGTACTTTTTCTTACGGTTATTTTACCGTTATTCATCACAGATAAACGATCTAAATTATGTGATTAAAATTTAAAAAAAGGAAATTATAATTTACTAGTTTGTATTATTTGACAAACATGTTCTTGCAGGTTTTTTTGCAATTTTTATTTATTTACAATGCAAGAATATTTGTTTAATCAGCATTACGCATCTATATAAAATTATTACAATTGTACGTGATTTGCGTATTGATTGTAATTTGTTACGTTGCTGTTATATGTAAACTAAACAAATTTTTCTTGTGTGAATAAATTATAATTGGGAGTTTTTTTGCTGCGTACCAAGATTCATCCACGTTTATTTATAAAAAGAAACTCGGGTAATTATTGTTTGAAAGGTGACTTTGATTCTGAATGTATTTTTTGCAATATATAAAACCGGATACCATTGCTTCTTAGAACAAATTCTGTTGGATCATATGTATGTATGTAGTATTTATGCGTTAAAAGCACCTGATTTTGTAATTCATTTAAAGTTAAAACCTTGTATTGAATTCATTTGGATTTATCAATATTACTATTGAATATTATTTCCTTATACTGTGCCGTGTCCTAAATGTGTTCTCCTTCCCTGATATTTGCATAAAACAATTGTAAAAATTCATAACATACTGACACTTTGTAGAGAACAGATTTTTAATCGATATATTATGTATTAAAACGTATTGACCATATAACCTTGCGGTATAAGATGATTGACTTGCGAGTTTAAATTATTTGTACGCCGATGTAGAAGAGTACTGTAATCACAAGGCATAAATAATCAATTCAGACGGAAGATTTGTCTGCATAAAAACATTTGAATATGTAATCATAAAAACAAAACTTGCCTGATGATATACAATTTACCGGACAGTATAATGTATTGCAAAATGGTAGGAAATGTATGAAACTTTAGTTGAAATAATACACGTAAATATTGAAATTTATATGCGAATTTTTATTTGCTAACGAGAGATGATTCAGCATTCAAACTAAGGTACATTATTACAAACAATATTTACAATTCATGTAAGCTACATTTATTTGCGTTGTAGCAAATATATAAATACAATTGTTTCCGAACATCCACCTTGGTAGCTAACTGTTTCTAATCCATTTGCAGTTCCTACACATGCCTGCAGAAAGATAGTTAATACAAGTTAAACTGCTGAAATCCAGCATTAAATAATTCATGAGTGACTTTCAAAAGCCATTGTTCGATATTCTGTTTGTTTATTTGGAATTTCAGTATTGAATTCATTATCACGTGTTTTCATATGTTTAATCCAATGTAGTCCAGAGTTCTACGATCGTAGAAATATGCATTTTGTTTTTATTTTCAATTTCTACAACTAAAGACAACTTTCTAATAAAAATTCAAGGTTTTTGAGATTTGTCTGAAATATAAAAATAAAGGTGACTTAACCTTCATATGTGCTAGTAGATTAAGTTCGATAAGTGCATTTTTATGAACCAACTAGTTTCCGTAATTAATGACTTGCTTTAGAATTATTCATTTCATGGTAATTTCTTGTACTAAATGCGATTACATATTAGTGAAATACAAATACAGCATTTAAAAAAAAAAACAACTTGTAGTTAGTATAGTTTTATTTTGTTTTTAAATTTTAGCTTTGGTTCATTTAGCCTTACAATCAATGCTAATATTGTATAAATCTGGATTTTAAATTTATTTATGATTGATAACAATCGTTTCTATTCTGTAAATTAACATTTCTAAAAAGGTGAAATATATAAAACTTAAAAGTATGTTTTTTTATAATATAAATAAATTAAATTATATCATGTTGTTACTTGTAGATTTTGTTTGTGAATTTTTATTTGGGGAAAGTGAGACTACGTGTTTCAAATAATTTAAGGTATTACGAAAAAAGTAAAAACAGCTAAATAAGCACTATTTCGTGTTTCGAAAAGTGTAATGTTTCGCTTCAGTGTAAAGTGAGTGTTATTTAACTATTTAAATAGCAACAAGTAATTCGTTTTGTTAATTTATACGAGTAATAAACTGTAAATTTAGGTATTAAGCGTTATAATTTACTCGTCTTACTTACCATCTACATGATTTATTCCAATGATTCCACATTACTCATCCACCCTGTGCGATGTTCATATTGTGAAAGTGAAATATAATTATTGCTTTTGCAATCGATTCATACGCAATTTATATGACGAGCAAAAAAAAATGATTACTAAATAGTCTGACCCGTAAATTCCATTTGCCTCTTGGCAAAAATCTATAACAGTAGCTTTCTTTATATTATTTAATATAGATATCATAACTAAATGTTGTAATTTCATTCCTAGTTAAATTCGACGCTAGATAAATAATACATAATAATATTCTATTAGTTTGTTTTACTTTTAATAAAAAAGAAAGGAGGAAAGTGCTTTAAAAACTAACCCGTAATATCAGTACATCTGTTCGTGTTTATAATTGCGTAATCCGTGTGTTCCCCGTGGTCATTGAGCTGCTTTTACTTTTGGCTACTTAATTCCAGTATGTAGCTATTCATTTTACAAGTACATACTTATTATGATAAAGTGGTATACAATTCATTTTTATTTAGCTAGGAAAATTACAATAAGATGAAAGCGATAAATATTTACTAAACAAATATATACATTAATTATTACATTACCCAGTTTAGCAAATGCAAGAACACGTGCAGCAACTATTAAACTAATTATTATAATAATTAGCGACAGCATTACAGATTTGTTGAATGAAAACAATATTCTATTGAAAGTTCAAATGCTATGTGCAAAAAGCTAATATGCATTCATTATATACGAGCATAATTATTCTCGTAGTAAAAACTAGTTGTTTTATGCATATTTTTACACATATGTATTGCAAAATAAACTTTCCAGTAAAACTTTACTTTCGGATGACATTATCAGACTAATAAATAATGTTTAATATAACTTTATCTGGAACAACTTCTTTCATAACTTCACAGATTATGAGTTTATATATATATATATATATATATATATATATATATATATATATATATATATATTACATTATATTACCGGAATAAGTAATAAAAATTATAAATTTACCAAATTATAGAATAACAGGTTTTATATGGTTCACATTTCGAAAGAGAGAGAATATTTTGTGGTCTAAAATGTTTTCTTTTTGACGTATAGATACGAAACATTCGTGTGTCTAAATACAGTTCGTGAAATACTAGTTTTAAAAGTTGGGCAGATTGCGTAAGATTTATAAAAGATATTTATTGCCTATAACATTGTGCAGTAATGACATTTACGTTAAAAATGTTGATTATGTATTTTGACATTGCTCTATTTTACCTAATATTTACACATTTACAATATGTTGATTAGTGTCAAGTATTTTTGATAACGATTTGTTCATGAAATGGAATTGCTGATTATCATTAATTAAACTAATGCATTAAGACAATTAACATAACGATATACGTACATTATGCTTGCTAATATAAGTAGTTGAATGTTACTACTTTCATTTTTACGACAGGATATGCCATTTACATATTCGGAGAAAACATGCCTACCTATTATAACGGAAAACTATTTCACATTGAACGACTTAACGAGTCGTTAACTATTCAATGCTCTACTCAGATTGTTGAAATACTTTCGTATCATCATTTTCGGTCGTTAAAATTGAAGTCACTTCACAAAATGGAAAGTGAATTAACGACACTCGGTGCGTATGTACTTACACGGATCGAATCCAGTGTGTGTGTGTGTGTGTATCGTCGATGAATAAATAAACGACACACGTTCACTTTCACCGGCCGAACTTGAACTCTCCTTCGATATTTGTGTCAGCATTTAGACAACAATAATTGTTGACTGCAGCTGCTTATTATTTTGTGTTTTGTTGTTGCTGTATTTTCTATGACATTTTGCTGAGCGATGATGAGTTTTTAGTCGTGACGCAAAGATCACTTATGCCTATAAGACATATTTGCGCGCGAATTGGCCAACTTGTGCAATTTTCGTCAAAACCATCGTCTTGCACAATTACGAATATTTGCTCTTTTAATATTTAATATTTCGACGTAGGTACACTAATCTTTGTGCAATACTGTTTCGTCGAAATCGTCATTATATACATATTTGTATAGTTTTGCTGATGTAAATTATGATTAATGCGGTTCGGTAATTTATTTTGATAATTTAGGCATTCGTTTTTTGCTCATAACACATTACAAGTTACAACGCATTATAAAAACATTATCAAAATATTAGAAAATCCCATTATTATTATATATTAAAAAATATGTATATTTTTTTAAAGGAATCTTATGATGAAAAATTCAGGAGCTAATATAAAACTAGCAAGGAAGTCTTCACTATTGAAATTTATTGATTAATTATGAAATTCTCAAATTAACTACGATTCGAAAATATTTTGTTGATACTGTATTATCGACAAGATTTGACATTTTCTTTTTCTGAATTATATAATACCATGTTACCTAAAAGTTCAAGCTGAATTCTTATGATACCAGTGCGGTGACAAATTTCTTTTTTTAATATCAGTGAGAATTTCCTGGTTCCATTAAAATAATTTCATTTATTCCTGAAATATGAGAACTGGCGTAATTTTTTTCTCATTAGTAAAAATTCGTTAGTGTATGAGTTTTATTACTTTCTAATCATTTATAATAAATTTGGCATTATAGGTTATGTAATATACAAGTTTTTTTTTTACCGTATTCTTCATCGATGTTTGTATGTGTTTTAGTGTAGAATATTTTTTATAATATATGATTTGCGATGACTGGAAACAGTCTATGATAAATGAACGAAAGATCGAAACGCGTCGTAATCTTAACTAATTAAACGAACATAATATTACTTCTTATGAATAATAATGTTTAAATACTCTTGTGTCAGTATTATCACATCGATTTATGGTGATGTCAGTTACGCGTACCATCTGTCGATGCGGTTATTGGTAATTCCTGGTTAAATCATAGTAGAATATTGTTTATTTGAAATGCTATTTTTCAGATAAATAATTAATATAAATATTTATGTACATACAAGTAAATGAATCGCTTGAAATTAAAGTCGGTCACATATTTTAATAAGAAAATCAATTTTCATCCATTAATAAATCGTAAATAAAAGCTTGTACAAAGTAGGATTTACAAGGAATTTTAAGTTTTGCACCAAGGTCAAAATTGTATAAAAGTGAGCATCTTTTATAATTAAGTTCGATGGTTCTTTTTTTTTTAAAACAACCTTGATATTACATAACTAATTTTGGGGATAAACAAAAAAATATAAGTGTAGTACCTGTTTATTTATTTTTATAATGCACATATTGAAATATTTTTAAATATACTCTTTATCATTAATTAATATCAAAGAATTAAAAATAAAATAAAAATAAACATTAAATTATCATTAGTTTATCTTACAACATACAAGACGTACGTATATGTTTTCGTAATGACGGAGAAAAACTGTTTTCAAATTACCTGAAACATTTTACATCGTTCGCATTTGTTTCTAAGTTCGGGATGCTGTTAAAAGTAACAGAACAAGAAATGCACTTATGCAAATACATCGACGACCGGATGACCTAGTTTTGCGACAACAACACGATACACAGAGACTAAAGTTTATTTAATTTTGAAAACGTGCACAGGCTTTAGAAGCGAGTGAAGACAACCTTTCAATTTTGACCGTTGCTGGCAGTAATTATATTTCCTTGCACAGATCCATGTTTGTACATATTGCGTTTTGCTGGTAAACTCGAATTCGGCGACAAGACTCAGCAAGTTTCGATGACGGCCTTGAGATTGGTGCAACGAATGAAGCGTGATTCCATACACTCCGGCCGAAGACCATCTGGTCTTTGTGGTGCTGGTAAGATTTGCACAATCATACAACAGTCAAACGGTATTATAATGAGCATGTGTAAAAGGGGAATCTGTAAAATTCTAGTTTTCTAGAAATGTTCCTCATAACTGGAATGTTAACAGTTAGTGTCAGCGATTGGTAGAGGTTTTTTATAGATAAAGTGTTTTGGCAGCTCTTCTGATGGCGGCCCGATTACATGAATTCAACAGGTCACCTAATGACATAGTGAAAATAGTTAAAGTTCATGAATCCACGCTGAGAAAACGGTAAGTCTAAAATCTATCCATAGATGTTGTGTTACTTATTTTATACTCATAGTAATTTATATATTATTTGCTGCGTAAAACATTTGAATATTCAGTGTAGTCTTGACGTCAAACACATCTAAATGCATTATTGCTGCATATGTTTAAGGTATTAACCAGTATAATTTATAATGAAAAATGTTTTCTTACATTTGTAATAAAAAAATTGTATTTACTTTTGGTATTTATTATATTTATATTATTCGTTCACATCTTTGAACGCTTATTCTCATTCGATGAAATCTATGAAGTTGAAATTTATTTTATGATGTATTTTCCGCGTTCCTTATAGACGTTAAATGATATTTATGTAATGTCGTGAAATTTTAAACGTATTGTATTTATATTTTTCTTTAAGACTGATTGAATTCGGAGACACTCCTAGCAGTGCACTTACTCTTGAGGAGTTCATGACTGTTGACTTGGAGGAGGAGCAAGATCCGCCATCTTTTAAAGCGGCACGAAGGAAGGACAAGGAACGGCTACAAAAGGTACTTCAAATATAAATCCTGCACAGAACGTGCAGTTCGTTAATCCTTTTCCAGAAGTGCTGCGTTCATACGACATAAGAAAAAAAAAACTATTAACTTAGTGATATTTCATTTTTGTAGGTCAATTATATTATAAAACACTATATAAAACCTAGGTTGAAAGGTGCAAATTTATGTGAAACAATGTCATAAAATTTATGTCGTTAATTAATTTATAAGGTCGATTCATTAAACTTAACTAACTAGCTGTTAGTTTACAGTTAAAATAGTTTAAATAACTTTTTTTTTTGGAGGTATAAAATTTACATAATCATCCTTTTAAAAAACATTTACAAGAAGTGTGACACATATTAAGAAAAAAATGTTTTGCTTGTGTATAATATGTATTTTTTTATGACTTTTGAAAATCATTGTTTTACTTATAGTTATTGGAAGAAGAAGCAGATCATCTGTCTGAATTACAATTAGAAATTGAAATGCAATTAGAAAGAGATAATAAAAAGTCTAGAAAAGCAAAACGAACAGGTAAAAATCCGAATCATGCGGAGAGACAGTACCTTCATAAAATAGTGTTACGATTTCAGGTGACACAGATTTAGAATCGAGAGAAACGGATGCGTTCATAAAACAATCTACTTTAGGTACAATTCAGGAATTTCTTACCGAAGAAGACGCTTTAGGTGGCAATGAAAATGCAAAGGAGAAAATTGTAGAATTAGGTACAAATATCGTAATGATGGTACTGTTGAATTGATGTTTAATTGGGTTTGGTGCATAGGACCGAACATTGCAAGTATGGGACTTGCAAATTCGTTAGAAGATAAAGTTAGCACTGCGACAAATACAGTACAAGAATCACAGGAATTAAGTTTAGATGGTATAGACGATGATGAAATAGATATGTATATTATGACGGAGGACGAAACACGTTATAAGGATGGACTGTGGAATAAGGTTAACGCTACATATTTGAAGGAACAAAAAGGTAACTGTACTAAGATTTATATCCATGTATGTCAAAACAAATAACATCTATAAAAATGTTATTTACTGTTTACCGTTCTCGGAGTTTATCGAAGATAAAACATAAGAAATTAGCTTTACGAGTTAGAAAAATCAATATATCAAGTATATATATATATATATATATATATATATATATATATATACAATTAAATTAAATTATATCCATATATATATATATATATATATATATATATATATATATATATATATATATATATATATATATATATATATATGGATATAATTTAATTTAATTGTCATTCATCAATAATGTATATGCATTTTCTTTTTAATGTACGTTACATTGGGCCTTACAGAGAAAGAAGAACGATTAGCAAAGGAAAAAGAGGAAGGAAAACCAGAAAAGAAAAAACGACGGACAACCACAAAACGGAAAAACATTGGACCATCAAATTCAGCGGGCGAAGCCATTGAAAAAATGCTCCAAGAGAAAAGAATATCGAATAAAATTAATTACGACGTATTGAAAAGTTTAAATTCAAAAACACCGACAAAGAACGAAGTAATAGAAGAAAATAATGAATCAGAGACACCCAGTAAAGTGTACGTGTTTATATTTCTAACTGAAAGGGACCGCGTGTAATGATAATTATTTTCGCAGGATTAAATTAAGTTCAAACGACGACGTTATTCGGCGGAACAAGCCGGGTGTCAATGTTAACTCAAGAAGAAATAAGAAGGCACCAGAAATTGGGTTACCCGTTGCTGTTGAAGAGCCAGAACATAAAATTGTTGTACCTGAACAAGGTAAGTTTATATTACAGGCGATAATTTTTTTATAACACGTCTAGACTGTACAAAAATGGAGAACAGCTACACAACAAGTTAATTGTAAAGACCAACTATTTAAAAGACATATTGATTTTATACAGCTATAATATTCTGTTACTTATTATTCGACATTCATCAGATGTTTTATCCGATTTCTTATATCGTATTAGTAAGTTATAATTCTACCGATTGAGAATAGATGTGCTTGATTCAATATTTCTTTCCTACACGTTTATTATCACTAATCTGCAATTACTAAGTTAACGCATGCGTTATGCAATAATATTAACTTTATAGCCAGGGTTAAAATTAAAATAATCCAACGACAGCAATGATGAACACATAGAAATGTATTAAATTGATTAATATTTTTGTAAATCTTGTATACCTCGATGTTAAAATGGAAGAATAACTCGAAGGCGAAATGTGTGTGATTTCGTCATTCACTTCATTGGTTTTATAGTTCCAGAAGAAGAATGCGAAGAAGACTTTGAAGATGACGTTCCTGTTGGGGAACCGGAAATGGGTGTTTTACAAATGTTACGTCAGCATCGGGATGATGGTGACGATTACTACGGGTATGATGAAGAAGACTACTAACTTATCACAGTGTGATATTTGTATATACATATATGAACTATTATACATCACGTTTTATCCATTTATATTTCATTTACTGTCAGCATATGTATTTCACAACTGCCATTTGTAGTTTTTGTATTTTATATTAATTTATTGTTAAGATTTTTTAAGACTTGTAAACCTATTCGTTTAAATATACGTAAATTATACTGTAACATTCTAGTGTTTATATGAATACGAGTTCTTTGTATTAGTAGTATTCGTTTGCTAAAGTTATAACATTAGCTAAAGAAATTACGGGACGAGCAACAGCCCCGGGGCACATAATTAATCATTTGTGGTTCTAAAGCTTACACGGGGGACCAACGTAATTTGCTATGGACTTAAAGATTTGTAATCAAAGTACAGTACACATTACACTGAATAATTGTCTCTACTGAACGTGAAATTAGACTAAATGTGAATTAAAATTTCTGTGCTGTTAGTTTAAAACTGGTAAGTCGTAATTACAACTTTTTACTTACTTATTAGTTGCATTTTATAGTGATGATTATTTTGCACAGAGAAATTAAAATTTTTAAATGAAGTGTACAAGTTTTGAATATATTTTTAAGATGCATATGTAATATTAAGAATCTTCTTTGTGGATTCTTGGAAAAAAATATATAAAATTATAGATTGAATCAGGTTGTGTATAAAAAGGTTTGGAAAACACTGAATCGGTCTCAGTCAATAACCCGCTTACAGTGTGTGAAGGTATCTTTCTGTGAGTATATTATTATTATTTTGATTACATACTTGTATGTAATATAGTTTTAATATTTTTATTCATCAGTATTTATCTTTCATACCAATGAACACATTGTTACAAAATATTGTGTTGTTTACAATTATTGCACAATGTTACGCTCGTTTTACACTGAGCAATTGTTGTCAATAATGTGCAGCAACATTAAACGTTTGAAATCTATTCTTATAACCTATATTAAAGACTGACATTTTGTTTGGCTAGTACCAAATGTGATATAAATTGTAACTTCTAAACTATTCTTCAGGCAAACATGTAACGGCTTGTCTGTAACATTGTTTAGGGTTGAACGAAAGTTTGTATGAACGTAACAGATTAAAAGTTACCAAAACGAACCAAGTTTTTCACGTTTCTTGATCTACGTGACAATTATTGTACGCACATTCCGGTTATTACATTATATAATTTCGTTACAATTTTTTATATCTTATTGCACGTAAACTTTTATATATATATATATATATATATATATATATATATATATATATATATATATATATATATATACATGCCGTGACTCACCTTTTCAGGTTTGGTTTTCCTTGTTTCATTATTTTTTTGCGCATAGTACGTCAATACGGTTTTTCCTACAGATATAAAAGAAATTAAAAGCAAGTTCAGTAATGTTTTAATTATTGATCTATTTGTTGATTTATTTGAGCGAAAATCTTACAAGTGTAATACTTAATTAGTTGTAACAAATATCGCGACAAATTAATTTCTCCCAACAGAAGCTTCTTATTGCTTCCAAAATTACTTACAGCGTAATGAAGCTCGTAACTTTCATTTTCAGATAATTGGCAAATTTGTTACTACAAAACACAGACAAACAATGTAAACTTATCTAACAATATTCGGGGTTTATGAAACATTGAACTGTCCATAGAACAACAAATATCACATTACATAATTTGTAGTTAACTATGTATATGTATTCAGTTACATAATAATAACATTAATGTATGTACTGTTAGCAATATGTATCAGTGAATATGTCTTACCGATATTAAATAACTAAAACACGTCTTTGAAATACATATGTACGTAACATTTGCCATTTGTTATACCGTGAATTCAACAACACTAAGAAATCCCATTCATTCCATTGACATGTAAACGTACTACAAGAATTACATAATTTGGAACAGATCCAGAAAGTATTTAAAACTAGCATTGTAACCAGACAAGTTCAAGTTTATCTTTAGAATGAACATACACGTGTGAATGTTATTTCATTTCTTAGTTGGAAGTAAGTAAATATGTAGTGAACGAATTTGCAATGGAGTGCATGTAACAGAGATGGCAGAGATGTACCTATATTAACATATTCTGAACTCATCTTTTGCAGATCATATGTTTGTGCTCCGTGCCAGGAAATAGTTAAATAACGTGACTTGGTGCTAGTAGAGCGGATAGAGATAGAGCGTATGAATTTAAAGTTCGCCGTATCGATTCCCCGTCTATCGGTATTGGCCTGAATGCTAGCTATCAATTATTTAGGACAAACTGAAAATGAGACTAGTCCATTTATTATTCAATGTTATGTTTTCATACAACATTATTAATCTGATTCTTAAGGAAACTCTAAAGAAACGTTATTATTGTCAACATGAAACTATGTAATGTGTGCAACGTACAAAAAATCTCATTTAAATCGACAAAACTGTCACCCGGCTACTTCTGAACATTCTGGTTGACCGGCAAACCAAACTTAGCGCGATCGATAGTGTCCTTCAGTGGTGCTCCTGATTTCATTAGAATTTAATTTGAATTAATTAACATTAAGTCAAATAACAAAAATTGGTTCGGTACCCACGTGGCTAGAAGTGTTATATTCTTATTTTACGAATAAAACGCGCTCGTTATATTTGACGTGAGTTGACGCTTATTAGCTGGAGGGTGTCAGTTTGTTATAAGTTTGCAACCGCGTACACAAAATAACCTAATTAACATGTAGATACCTGCTGTTAATTAAGTGTTTGAGTGTTGCAGCCAAGGTACATAGTTTCATTAGCTTTGTACGGTTTCCATTCAGTATCGTGATGCATTTTTAATATTTCAATTTAGAATCTCATTTATGTACGGTTCACTACATCTTTCTTTCCAGTGGCAAAACAAAAAAAAAACAAAGCAGAAAGACATTTGAAACATTTAAAAGTTAAATATGTTCACCGGGAACTCTTTTGTGTAAAATAATTAATTTCGAGTTGTGTTTCAGTTTGTAATTAATTACCTGTTTATTTTTAAATTGTAGCCAACGTTGGACTTCATTAAGTAATTTTCATAAACATGATTATATGTTATAATACTGCCTTTAATTCAATTACGTATTTCAAATAAAGATTATCTTTTCGTAACGGTTTTCCATAATCTTGTAATCATATGAAATTACATTTAAAGTAAATTTAGTTGGGTATATCTTTTTAAACTTCTTCATTTAGTTCTTAGCTACGAATTTTGATGTATGAGACTGCATTCATGAAATCATAATTCAAAAAGTTTATGTTCTAACTAATCTTCGAGTCATAGTTTGGTAAAAGTGAATAAGGTCTATGAATACATAATATACATATTTGAAGCGTAGGGTACGTGTAAAATATGTTATGAGAAATAGTTTTAGATGAGCGTAGTTTTGCACGTTGCATGATTAATAAGATAGTTATTATCGTCAGCCGTGGATGACGTTTGGAATATTGAGTATATGTACCTTGTCTGGTTATGTTGAAAGGGTAATAACCTTCATCCCTCTACAGTTTCCGATACTCTGCGTGTAATCCTTAAAGTAAGACGTGTCGATAAGCTCATATCAACAAACGTTAAGGCAAGCAAGCACAAACGAATCGAAAAACATTCTCTTCGCTTCGGAGCTGTTAGGAAGTTAATGACTTACATATGCTATTTTTTCATACAAACAAAAAAGTTTTAAATGTAATAAACTTCTTAGCATTTGTATTAGTAGGTAATTTCTAAAAGAATTTTAAGGTTTTTATTTAGATGTAAATTATATCTACTGTTTTTCAATTTCATTTTGATTCGATAACAGTATTTTTCTACAATGTTGTTTACATTGTAAAAGACAACAATTCAAAATTAAAACCTGTAAAAAAAGTAAACTCAAAAAGTTTACAAATATATCTGTAAATATATTGACATTCGTACGGGAACATTCATATGTTTGTTTTCGTGTTGAACCGCTGCTAAATTAAATAAATAGACATACATACATATAGTTTTTGTTATTTCAGTGTGCTACATACACAAAATGTCAGTTTCGAATCAACATTAATACCATCGGAATACCTGTTTTCAGGCTTACCATTTTGAAACAAAAGAATGTTGTTAGGCGCAAACATAGAATCTAAATATTTTACCAGGCTGTGTTGGTACTGCGTATTGTGAAATGAGTAAAGAATAGAGTCTGGTTAAAATGAAATTTACAATTACAATACAAATGTTTGTCTGCGGCTGTACAAGGCTACGACTCTATTTGCGTTTATGACCGGAACTCTTGTAGTTAAACGTGTGTATACTTGTTTTAATATCTACCAAATAGCGTAACACAAAATACCTTCATTTTCATCACTTTTCATTAAAAATTACTGGAACGTAAATATAATTGCGTATGTAAAGCTTCTCTACAAATATTGTCAATAGCTCTACAGAAGATACATGACATAGTTTTAACCAGTTTTAACATTGAAACATGTTTCTCCGATCCATATTGATTTTAATAATATATAAATAAAAATTACTTTGTTTTACTACTAAATTTTAATTTTTGAATTACTACAAAGCAAAATGAAATGACTGTTTCATACATATTGATTTAATTAAATTAAACTAAAAATTGTTTTTGTAACCTGTATTAAATATGGACCCCAACTATATGTTTATCTTTAATATAATATCAATCAAAATGTTCTAGATACGCAGAAACAGATTTTAGTAGATTAAAAAAACATGTCAAATACGACAGGTGACCAGTCCAGTTATCCACCATGGAACTTTTCGTGGGTTGTGGAGAGCAAGTTGGCAGCAATGGCTTGGCCACAAACTTGTGCAAACGTCCGCTTTCTTCACGAACATGGGATACGTTATTTGATAACATTGTCGCCCGAGAAACGACCACCTATAACGGATATATTGTTCGATAAAATCAGTTGGACTGAAATCGGAATTGAAGAGTTCGAGGCACCATGTGTTAAACAAATCCAGCAATTTATCGATGTGTGCGAAAAAGCTAACCTTGAAGGCGAGGTAAGTTTTATCTGGACCCGGAAAGTGATATGGTAGTACTTTGATGGATTCAACAGTTTTATTCGCTTGTAATAAAATGTGTAATACCTTTCAAATAGTCTGCTAATCCAAAGATCAAATTGTAAAATGCTCATTACGCATCCTGATCAAAATATGAACAGTTCAGAAAACTAAAAGCAATTAGTTTGTCTTAAATTTTGTTATTCACTGCACAATATCCCATAAACTAGTATGTTCTCAAAGAGACTTTTTTTGTGTAGTCAATTTATATTTTATTACTTTTTATAACTATGGATAAAAAAAATGCATCGTCACCTTTTCTATTAGAAAAGCTCATGAGATGTCTCTATAAAGTAAAGATTTTCGCCTATCTTTTCAATATAACAACGTAGGTAGTAAATTTTTACGAGGAATTTTGAGAGCTAATAAAGTAAATTTTATGAAGTATATTATTATCACGCACCTTTCTGATTTTCTTCACAAAAATATTGAGCCCTTGTTTTATTATATCAATGTCAACTTTCAAGTCTCACGAGAATATGCAACGTGCCGTGCGTTTCGAAGTTATTTTTGTTTTTTTCTGTTACCACTGAACTTGAAAATGACATTGTTATTTTTTTTTTCGATACATTGTTATGCAAATATGTTTTATATAGGTATTTTATTCGGAATGTCATTACTATATTTATATTTAAGTTTCGAATTCAGAGAACATTTGGGGAAAAAATGAAATTAAAAATAAATGTTCATATATTGTATTGTTAATGCGGTTTAGTTGGATTGTACATTGTCTTGTTAGGGAATGCTTACGAGTTTGAAACTGCTTGGTAATAGTAAACTAATAATACGCACTAAGCGAGTTGTTGTTAATTCTAGTGTGTTGGTATCCACTGTCGGGTGGGACTTGGTCGTACTGGGGTGATGGCGGCCTGTTATTTGGTTCATTTCTACGGACAACCACCTGAAAGAGCGATAATTAATGTTCGTCTGATGCGGCCTGGATCTGTTGAGACCCAGAGCCAAGAGCGAGCAGTGATGCGATACCATGACCACTTATAGTGTATCCATAGATATAAGAACTTGACTAAACGCAGCATGCTATTAACAGAGGATTATCCCAAATTATACGACACAGTAAATGAATAAAAAGCAGAGCTGTATTCAGAAATTTATAAATACATTTTGAAAAATAACAACAAAAATATGATATACATCTTAACAATAATAATACAAATTAACATAAATAAATGTAATATTCAATAAATTATTATTACGTCTTAATTATAGACAAAATGTCTCTTGTCTTTCCCGCTAAGAGCATTACAAATGTACCTGAATACCGCCACTACTAGTAGTTTATGGCCTCTCCTGCTGTGAAGGGTACCACCCTACCTATTAAGGAATCATGTCAAGTTCTTATATCTATGGATAGACTATACGTGGATTACATGTCATGGAGTAATTAAGTCATTATTGATACACTTTATTAGTGTATTGTGTCGAATACTTCTATCTACAACTGTGGAATGTGTATTATAAATCTTACGCAATGTGTGACAAGCAAAATAAATAAATTTATACCGACCTAGTCAATTTCTTTTTGAGAATATATTTGGTTTATTATATATTCATAAATAGACTGTTTCTTGTTTTCCTTTTATACGATTATTTTCCTAGACATTTATTTTATTTTATGTATGTTTTCTAGACTTGAGTTTTGCCTAGTTCTATGCTAGAACAGTCCACTGATATCGTGTTCGCTTATCTTCACACCAGAATAGAACGTAAAACTGTTGTTTAGGTCAGAAGCTGTCATAACTTACGACCATGTTTTAG
The DNA here is from genome assembly GCA_963422195.1 of Carabus problematicus. NCBI lineage: Eukaryota > Metazoa > Arthropoda > Insecta > Coleoptera > Carabidae > Carabus > Carabus problematicus. The sequence continues at coordinate 1,958,813 of OY728583.1, read as the reverse complement.
AGATCGTAAAAAGCTTCAAGTTTATTTTCTTCTTTGCGAAAAAGGAGCAGCCAATGGATAAAATATTATGTAATATGAACAAAACAAATTTGTACCCAGTGTGATTGGAGCAAAATAATTCAACAAAATTAGTTAATTCTTTGTTGTTTTCAATAAGTCACTGTAACAATAAATAGTAATTTATTTATTTATTTTATTTATTTATTTATTTGCGGGAAAGCCAACGGTTACCCAATAATGAAAATGATTTTTTTCTGCTTCGTTCAAACGTTATTATATTGGTAGCATATTGTTAACTTTGTCATTGTTAAATTTTTATTTTTTTATTTCCAAATTTATATTGTATTTTTATCAAATTACGCAAAAATTTTTTTTTGTAAGCAGAGATTCCTTTGTAATATAAAATCGATGGTATTAATTGTGATGTTTACTACGAGAACTCGTATAAAGGTGCTGTTTTTCTCGTTAATGGGGGAGTTTTAAATTACTTGTCATACAATACGACAGCACGTATTACAGTTTGCTTACGCTCTTTCAATATTAAATGAAATATTTCTAAAGTGTAGTGCAGTAGTAAAAGTTATTAACAGTTTACATTTAGTTTATATTTATTTTTTCATTTGCAATAATGAAACAGTTTGAATATTCTAGAATGTGCTCGATTAGTTTCCGTTTCATTTATCTGTAACTTTCAATTTTGTAAAAGAGTGATTTATGTCACACCTAGCTGGATTTTAGTAGTAATAAACAAAAATATAAAATGAAACGTTGTGTGTAATTTAGCCTGCACGGAATAATAATGAATTTAAAGAGTTCTACGTTTAATATCCACAACTATTAAATTTTTATGCCTGTATGTATTAAATCGCATTCTACCTGAAGATTAACGATGTACAGAACACATTTTACCGTTACTGTATATGAATTCTTTCTGCAAACATGTACAATTTCCATTTTATAATGAGTTGCCTAGTTTTCAGTCTGCCTCGAGGCGAAAATATTTTATGTTTACTTTGTTCTTTTATTCACCAAACATATCTGAAAAAATAATTTTCATGTAAAAATTTCCAATTAAAAAAAATAACCCGCAAGCTTTATAGAACTTTATTTACGGTGGTGAAAATGTGTATGAAAATTTTTATCTCAAACCAAAAGTCAGTAATTTGTGTACAAAAAGCAAACTTTGTTGCATTGTTGTTAACTGATACTGACATATATCCGTATATACTCTTGCAAGCGCAAACGTGCTGTTTGACGGTGATGAGTAGAGCCCCGTACATGCTGCAGCCAACACTACATGAATGTATGATGTGAGCACGTCACACGGCTACGTTACCTACGTCGTATGAAAATTATTTATTTCTCAGGCGTAACCTATTTGTACCGAGCACAGTACAAAGGTAATACAAAAACTATTTAATTTGATATTATCAGGGGTATTTTCACGCACGATGAACTGACCGCCTTTATTTTATTCAACAAATTACTTGAGCTTATAGTTTAATCCCGGAATATAAAAAAAACTGTGTTAGAGAATATCTGTTATCTGTGGTTACATAAGATTTAGTGGCAAGTTCATGTGTTTAGTATCTATCCGTAGTTAATGGAGTAAATAATGACTGCAGGGATTCACAATAATGGCGTAGCATAAAGCCAACATGTTGTCAGTAAGTAGCAGTAATGTTGCAAATATATTAACTATAAAATATACAAATTCGCACGTTATGTAAGTATATTGTAGATTAAAACATAACAGTGATGAAATAAGCGCACTCATTTATCAATTTATGATGTTTTTCTTTCAATTAAGAACGAAAATTGATTATTGAATTTTGTAGGCTCATCAATCAGGTTTAGTAGATAAGTAATATATAAGAAATTAATAATACGAGAAGTAGGCCCTTTGTGCGAGCCATAATGAAGCTGATGTTAATTGTTTTGGAAGACAGAAGCGTTCTTTACACAGAATTAACACAAAATTTTATTGATTAATGAAGATCAGTGACCGACAGATTTCGTGCATGCGTAAATTGAAACACATTTATTATTTAACTATTTACTTAATATTAAATAATTAATTGTTACGTAATGAAAAATGACTAATTATTTATGTTGTGTGGAAAAAATGTAATATTGCGTTTTATATTGTACATAATGAACAAATTATAATATTGCTTTTAACTCTAATTTAAATAATTACTACAATAATTATAAAGTGACGTCAAAAACATATTGTACTGACATTTAGGTTTATTAGTCAACGTTGTATTGGAGAGAATAATGGATAAATTAATTTTCCTGCTCCATTATATGTATTCAGGGCGGAAAATTAGTTAGAAACACATTGTTAAATGAATTACAAAGCATGTTGCACTGTAAAACAATACACCACATCGTAATCGAGTCATTCATATCACAGAAGTGCTGCTGCAATCAATACGCAACGTAAGCATTGTTACATAAACATCCTTTATTTGTGTTTCTTGATTTCGTTTGCTACATACATATATGTTTTTGTAATAGTTCAGAAGTTGGTAAAAAATACTGACGAAGGATTGTAGTATGTGTAATTGTACGTCATGTGCGCATGCGCGCGTCGTTACAGTTGTTATCCTGTGCGTAATTTTCACTAGTTCATCGCGAACCATGTGATAGTGCACTCGACCGTAAATCGTGTACACTCGGCTACGTACGAGTTTCGTACCTAGGATAAACTTTAAGATGATAAGGTAGGTTACACAAATGTCTTGTAGAAATAACTTTTAGTGTATATACACATGATTTAAACTTGGTTTTTAATATCCTCCATAGGAGCATTTAAAAAATAGAATATGTACTTTAAGATTATTACATAACAGGAATTGTCAATAACATTCATGCCATAAAGTTATTACTTGTTTAATCTGATCACTTGAAAATGCAAGCGTAGCTGACTTATGGTAATTTGTTTCTTTACATTGACATTAGGTTATATGTAATCCTGGTACTTGATATGCAATGACATTTACCAGTAATCCTGTGTATTGAATATTTGGGCTTTCAATATATGCACATATTATCACTATGTATAATGGAATGCATACAAGTTAGATCTGGTTTATATTGATTCATATTGCTATTTAGATGTTAACCGTTAATGCAGAATGGTATAGTTACGACACGAAAGCAAATAATCCCGTATATGATGGATTGCATTGATTTCTGTAGATTTCAAACATTACTTATAATGTAATGAATTTTGAAATATGATGTTAATTCATATACACATCACAAGTTCTGAATTATATAAGCATAATTTATGTTTTTATATAATTATAGCCAATTAAATACTTCTTTTGAAAGATTAATTGGATTGTTTAGTCCAGGTTTGACATAATTTCAAATCGATTGTAATGTAACTGTAGTTTGAATCAAAATTATTACAGGTAACAATTGAAGTTTTTTCCAATTATATTTAGGAAATAAAGTATAACATTAGATGTTTTATATATGTTAAATTTCTGCTAAAATGTGTTAAATAATACAAATAAATCGTTTTTACCACAAGTACTTAGAATGTTGCATTAATATTCATAAGAAAACAGTGAATGTTTCTGTAACATCCCTTACATAAATTGCATCACGACATGGCTGTCTTGAGAAATGTCACAAGCGTGTTTGTTATTTTAATTCCACATTTTGCGTTTCGGGCCTAATAAAACCTGTACGTGTCTCAATTCTAGTTTCAAACTCCATGTTTTTCGACTTTGGCAAAAAATTTCAGATCAAGTTTGAATTCGTTCTTGTGCCTGCACAGATTTAAAGCTTGTCGTTTCATGCATATTTGAAGTTCAACTATCTGTCATATTCTACGTTAATATGAAATATTTTCTTGTGTTAATGTTTTGTGAAGATATTGTAGTTAAAGATAAGTAATTAGATGGGTTAATTAGGTACATACATAAGTGTGAAGTCAATCTACGATTTCATGTGGCTCATTGCGTTTCTGTAAATCGGTAATTACTCTAGCAATTACTAGATTCCTTCCAAATAGCATATAAGACGCAATGCAATTTTGTAGTTTCTACATAAGTGAACCTATTAGAGTTTAGCAACAAAAAAAAACATTTACGAAATACGATTACAATGTATGTAGTTGTTTCATTATAAATTCTCTACTTTATATGTAAAACGATTCATAATTTAATACAAACTGAAGTGTTAACCTCCTTTTTATTTAAAACTGGTGTTCTGAAACCTATTTCTTTTTCAATCTCAGTTTGAATTTTGTTTCAACAAATTCAAATTTTAAATCCTTCCATAGACAAAACCAAATTTGCGGTTAGTAGTAACAGATTTTTTAATTGATATTTAAATGTATATAGAAATATTAAGTTTTTACTTTTTATAATATACCTACAGAATTGTAATCATCAATTTTAAAATCAAAATAAATAGGATGATTGCATTTGGTTGTTCATGCAATCTTCATTCATAACATAATTTGTAATAAACGCAAACGTTAAATAATTATTTCTAACGTTCTTCATTTGTAACAATGTATTTCATTTGTTTTTCTTATGATCCTTTTCTTGAAATAAATAAAGTCTGAGAGCTACTTCGTCTCGACAGTTATCAATCTTACGAAGCAAGTGAAGACTTGTCTAATATCCTTTCACAGCTTTTGCACGCAATGGTATATTTGGAACATTGAAATGTATTTCTGTGTATATTTTTTATCATAACTACAAGGTTATTTAATTTAAAAGTTGAGATTGTTTTTTTTCTATTTTGTTTGCTGTAAATTATGTTTTCGTTTCGAATAGATTAGTTATTTAATGTGAAATTTTTTGAAAGTAGTACCATACCTAGAAAAACAATATATAGTTCTGTATTATTCTAATATATTTTTGGTTAAACATAATAAAGGAATATGTTTGAATTGAATTATTGTATTTAAATTTTGAACACAAATGTGCTTTTGCTTCGAATGACCATAGGCCAAAACTATTAATGCAGTAAAATGAAGCTCAAATAATGTCGGATGCAGGCTAGCTATGTTAATGCAGTAATTGCTTTAGGTATGGTTCAGTTTGAAACCACTAATTCCTTCCTGAATTTACACAAATCCCGCTTGCCAAATTCCCATATCCGCACTTATCCTTATCTTATAATTAGGTTTTACTAATATTTACTTTTGGCTTCTGAAAGAACTTGATTTTTACAAATAACGTAAAGAGAAACAAGCACAACTTTATGTGATTATGGTTAGGTCAGTGCTCTGGATTGCTACAGATAATTTTACGGTTCAATTCACATAAAATGTCTTTAGCAGAAACAAAAACACATATTTGAAATTCTTCAAGCGCTCCAGGAAAAATAAACTAAAAGTTTTATGTTTTGTATTTGTAAGAAGAATCTCTGTTAGAAAAAAGAAAGAATTATTGCTGTTCTCGGTTTGGTTTGACTTGGAGCTTGAAACTGGTTTGTTAACGATCGTTTTATTGTCGAGACAATCATATTACTGAAGTAATTTATAAAGTAATGAGCTTTATTAGACAGAGTGGCGAGAGCCTGATGATATTTAGTCTGCAGGCGCTAGTGTGAAAGTAATTTGGTCAACAAAGCTCCTAAGCTCTTAATTACGAAAATGTCTGAGTTTGAACCATTTGAACAACGGAAATCGATATATACGCCTGTTCAATTTGGTATCGTTCGTTTTAGCCCTCCGACACTTCCGGATCCAAAAATGGTTGATGAAGAGGAGGACATAAACTAGGATAGGGTACAGCATTCAAGTTAACCCAATTTGTCCCTCTTTTCGATATAACCTGTAACAAATCCTGTGGGATCTTCTGGGTGACGATAGAAAAACGATGAAAGTTCCTCATTTCCTGAGATGGAGTCAATTTTCGTTAATTATATTTTTCTCGTACCTACATGCTCGTGTTGAACAACGACTTGTTAACTGTAAATTGGGATAGATCATTATGATAATTATTTTTAAAACAATTGTCTTTCTCGAAAACTACAAACTATCTCAAGAACATTGAGACAATTTGATTTACAAATAGATATCTTTCTCATTCTCTGTTTTTTTTTCTATTTAACTTAATTTGTAGATATTGTTTTGTGTTAGAATATCATGTTTCTTCATGTGTTGATTAATTGTGTTTATATTTCGTATTCTTCGTGTTGTTCTTTAGAGTTGAATAACAAGAAGAACAAGTCAACCGGAAAAGAAATAATATAATATCGAAACACGATGAAACAACAAATATTAATATGCATATTGAATACTACAGAATTAGACTAGTATATTTTAGTACATACATATATACTAGTAATGACTATTACTATCAGGTATCAGCATGTATTCAAAACACGTCGCACTCATGTATTTACGTACGTATTTCTGTATTTCTGTACATTTCAACTAGATATCTGTAAACAAACGTAGTTCTGTGACACAATGATGATGTACCCCTTTATTTGTTGGGTTATCCGGGTACATATATGGTTATTTTAAAACCAAGTTAATTAACCTGCGCGACTAAATACATAGGTATCTAATTAAGCTGTATACAAGAATGAATACCAACCTAATTTGGTACCATTCAGTATTGTTCTTCGGCACTTTCAATAGACAAAAGTGTAATAACATAATATAATACTAAAAGTTATTTTTTTTTGTAATAAATTTTGAAATCCCTTTTTTGAACTAAATTACTCTATATTTTAACCCATATTTGTTCGTTTCATAATCACCCATTCGGTCATGTGGGAATGCTTGAAAATATATTCCATTATACCTACATATTTAATGTGTGAAAACGGGAAAACCTGTGGAAACTTTGTAGCAGCCTACGCAATGCACAGCAACCATGTATTTGCTAAGGTTGGTAACTGTTAGTGCCTGACTGATTTATACTTGCAAATCATTCCTGGATCTATTGTTTTCACAATGGTATTTGTGGCGAACATATATTTTTGGTTTGCAAGGAAAGTATTTATAGGAACCATCTACTTCATTATAAATTAAATTAAAATGAAATATAAACACACAACTATAGAAAATAATAATAATAAGTTAATAATGTCATAATGTTTTGTGAATTGCGTTAAACTAAAAATGAAACTAACGTTACCGTTACTACTCTGGAAATTGTAAAGGTTTGAAATGGTTACAATTATGCTAACCTTTTTACCCTTGTAAATGTCAATTAGTATAATTCCTTTGCGATCAAGTAACTGGAACGACGGGAACAAAATTTGCGTCACATAAAATTAAAATTAAGTGTTTAGGAAATTTAGCCATAATTATATATGTAGATAACGTGAATTTGATGATATCTTGCTGGTATTCACCGGAGAATTGAACCAGGTTAATTTTGAATAACTCTCTCCATTTACATAATTAGAATGCACACATAATGTTACAAGTCATTGCATTTCCATTAATAATGGTGGTTGTATCTACAAGTTATTTATTTATTGGTTTCTTTGTCTGGTATTTATTTTCTGTTTTCCTTTAGTTGTCAAACATTGCTGACATATAGACATCGCTTGTTTTATTTTCTCTGGGAAATAAATCGTTTTATTGGCTTCTTTTGTTCTTTGATAGATTTACAAGGAAAATACAAAATGAGGTATTGGAATACCGAACATGTAAGTGTTGCAAGTCAATTCGATTACTTTCCGTCACAGGTCTAGACAGTTCAACTACATCATGTCACAAAACTGTAAAGTCAGCCTACACGACTTATTTGACAGATACATGTATGTAGGAAATAAATAAAACACTTTTTCGACTTTTCTGTGAACCGTAAATATATCTGCTAGTATACACCTAACCTAAATTATTATCTGACACATAAATGTCAGGTTGAGTCTGTGAAAAATGTCAATACGCAGTCAGGTGGACGCGGCATTTTAAAACAGTGTTTCCAGATTTATTCCTCATTTAATAACATTTTATTTACTGGCCTAAATCAATACACCTGCTAATGTTCTTAAAATATAAACTTGAACGTTGAACAAAAGAATTAACCACGCGACATGAACGTCTTGTGATATTAACGTTCTAGAATAAAGCTCCTTCAAGTTAATTGGAATTTATTATAAAAAAAACTCGCGTATATTGTTATAGATACGAATATAAAATATTATTTCTCAGTGTAACATAATATTTAGCTTTGTGTTTTATGTAGACTTAAAACTTTAATTGTGGTTGGTTGTACGTATGTACGCAGTGGTAGAATATATTGATTTGAACAATGTATTAGCATAATATTTTCATACATTAACAATGACGTGTTTGCAAACTTTATTAGGTAGTTTGTTTTCTTTTATTTATGTTGAAATTTATTTAATATAACTTCAGTTGTTTAAAAAAAAAAATGAACTCGCGTAAGATGGTGGCAAAAGTTATAAATTTTTAAAGAAAATATTCTAATTAGGTTTCTTAAACTGTATGCCATTTTAGGCAGCAAAAACAATATTATATATAGTGTTCTTTTCGTAAAAATATATTTTTATTTAATTTTATCTATACGCTTAATTTTAATTCATTCGAATATTGCTATTTTATTGTGTTGTAATTAAAAGTGCATTGAATTTATATTATGGATATGAGATTGGTATTAAATTAAAAATTTGTGATCTAATTATTGCATAAGTTGTCTATGACAGCTCTGACAATGCTGCAAATGAGTTCTGTCGGAAATAATATTTAACTAAAATCTATACAAATTCAGTTTGATGAAAATGAGTATTTAACTAAAAATGGATTTATTTTTACTTTGAAACTATACATGTTGCAAATACAAAGTAAAAAGATATGCTGATAATGTATCAGAATAATTGAAATAAATCTATTTCATAGTAATGTTTAACTTATGGCTTAATATTGAATATACATATAGCTATTAATACTAGTTCCTATGTTCTGTAAACATTTTACTAAATCCTGATACTAGATTGAATTTCGAACATAATCAGTTTAATTAAAATATAAATTAACAACTTTCGTATTTGCTGAAACATTTCATATTTTGTAATATAATTCATGTGGAATAACCAATAAAGTTCGTGAAAAACACAGATAGCGAACAAAATTAAACTTGACCGTTAAGCTAGGCTTCAGATCATATGCAGAACTAGCCGTGCCCGATACAGTTTTAAATTGAGTTATCGATAAAATGCATCAGGATGAAGACATCTCTCAGGACGTGGTATGTTGTAATTGGTAATTTCTATCTATCTCGTGGTCAGATCTAATTGGATACTAGCAAAAAATACACTGTAAGTTTTTTTCTGCTTTGAGTTTTTTGTCTATCATGTATCATGATGTACAGCAGGGAATAAGTCAAGTGTTTCATTAATCAGAATGATTTTAAAACACGTATTGATGTTTTGTATTTGCCAGTGAGCTTTTAAAAAAATAAGAATAATTTTAGAAATAATCCATTGCAAAATGTGGATACAAATGAAAGAAATTAGAATGTGACGTTTCTGTTTTGATCATTGTTTAAGTTCATATCTAATTTATTTTTGGTTATAAGTTCAATTAAAAAAAGTTCTACCAATAGCCAAAGTTGCCCTGTTGATTCAGTTCGATTTCTGTACTATTGTTTGATTAATAAATTCCCACTTGTCAGAAAGCAATCAATCACGTTGCAAGTTTTCGGAAATTGGTACAAGAAATTTCATTACACAAGATTGAGTTATTAATTATTAATTATCTAATATGCTTATAGTGTAAAAACCATTCGGTCCGATATAAAAAGGAGTAATAATATATAAATTTGAGAAACAGATTTGCATAAGCAAACTTTTAGCCGATTTTTTTTTTCATGTGACACATGGTCATTATGAACAGCCGTGGTTGGCCCACGAAATTACACAAAATTAACTTTTTATTTAATCGGCAAAAAATGAGAAAAATCTGCAGTTACGAGATTACTCTGACAGATTATATTATTTTTAACGCCTGCCGAAATATGAGATGAGGATGTTATTTGGATATTTTTTCGTGAACTTAATTTGGTTTATTTTTAATTTAACAAATAAGTTATTACCTTTTAAATATTCTTTCATTATTAGAAGCCACACATTTCTAAGAAATATTAACAATCATTCGTTCCTCGTTTTTTTTTCTACAAACAAGTAATATTTATTAACAAAAATAATAATATAAGAGTAATATGAGGTTTTTCCTATTTTTGGTCTCATTTTCCATACATTCATTTTTTTTGCTTCCAGTCTATCTTGGTAGTTATTTTATTTGATTTGTTTTTCGATATAAGACATATTCATTTTAGAAATTCATATAGATTTTTATGCAGAATTATTTTCTGAAAGGGAGTAAATACCAGTTATGCAAATGTTGAAATACATCTTCGTTGGCTGTGTAAGTGTGAGATGTATTAAAGCACCTTTAGGAAGAACAAATATATTCATTGCCATGGAAACTTTCCATACAATTAGTGCTAAGACGGCGGAAATATTATTCTTTGAAGTGCAATTTCATAGAAACCGTTTATTCATTGTCTTGATTTCATTTCATTTGCTTAAACTACGGTGACGAATGGAAGCGTCTCTCTTGTAACTTCGTACATTCAAACTGGTCTACACCGTAGAAACTTTTCCACATTTTCAACGTAAAAAGAAATATTGATGAATCGCATGTACTCTGAGGTCAGTTACACTTTTAATAAATCAACAGAGATGATCACATTCGTTGGCAACATATTTCATTTTCGTAACACACATCGTTATATTTTATAACGAATTACTAGTGAAACCAATCAACTAGTGTTTTGTGTTACGTGGGTACGCATATTTATATTTCGAAATATACAGTCTGTTAGAGAAATGTGGTTTCTTCAAAATTCAATAAGGGCAAATTGAAGAAAATTAGAAATCAAGCAGGATAAACTACTGATAAGTGCATTGTGATGTGTGAGCTTTAACTTATTTTCATAAATTAGTACATTATACATGTACACCAAGGGAGAGAAACCTACAAATACGTTGAGGAAAAATGGTGGTCTCTCCCGGGGTGTATATACTATTTTTTCCACGTTCGGGAGTAGAAACACTTAATTTCATAAATAAGGAATTATAATAAATCGGAGCGAAATTGCAATATTTAGAAGCATTTGGAAATGCTTTCCATGCAACGCGTACCATGACAACAGACATTTATTTGCAAAAACCTTTGTTATAATAAAAACTTCCTTACGAAAAGTGTTTTCGTCCCTAGGGAGTAAATGTTTCATTTCTGTCCCGCGTTTGACGCCATAGAAACCGACTTCTACTCCCGGACGCCTACAAATTTGTTTATTTATATTATGTAAAGTATTAAATGGATAGATTTAAAAATATAATAAAATCTGTTTACACGTAGGTAAAATATATTTTACTATAAAATTAGAATCTTGCGTTCTATGAACCAGTTTTATTTAAGTCTAGAGCCTTTAACTTGCTTTTATTACTAGACAAAGAGTCCTAACTGGCGAACAAAACGATATCTTTCGTCGTCGCTGCACTATAATGCAATATGTTACTTGGTTTCATGACACATTTTATTTTTGTACAAATACTTTACGGTTTAGTTAGAATTTATGAGTTTCGTGAGCAAAATACATTCATGTAATGCATTTGCATCATATCAAAATGTAAAGTTTTATAGTATTAAAAATGGTTGAGATAAATGACATCCTTTACTTTGGAAATATTGCCAAACATATAAAATATCAGTAAATTATGCTCCTTGTAAATAGTCCGTAGAATTTGTTTATTCTTTAGTATCTTCGATAGTAGTTAATTTTACTGATAGCATTTGACAATTATCTTTACAGCTATTTCTTTTTCTAGAAAAATACAATCTTCTTTCTTCAGGATATAAATTCCGTAAATAGTTTTGCTACTGCTAGGGCAGTATGTTAAGAATTATTCCACTTCAGTTAAGATAAATGTATATTACGGCAAAAGCAGCTGGAAGATGCTTTTTTTTACACCAGAGACCAACACTTTTGATATCATTTCTTGGTATCTCGAACAAATTGACATTTATAGAATATATATCTGCGCGTTATAGCGGAAGAAATATCTAGAATTACCAGGGTAGGTGTATGAAAAATGGAACACAGTGGGTATTAGATAAAATGAATATTGACATTCAGTATTTTATTTTAGAATCTTATTCCATTAATAACTTACCGTAATTTGATTTAACAACTGATATTCTATATAAAAACAGGCGTAGCACATTATTTGATATAATGGCAGTTCTGAATTACTTGTAAATTAAACTCGGAAGTAATTTGAAAGAGTATCTGTTTATTACAGTAATAAACATAACGAATAATTTTGCATTTGAATCTCGATATAGATTTGCTTCAGGTATATGGTTCTAACCGAGTCGAAAATTAATGTATAAATTGTATTTTACTCTTAGGATATATATATAATGATGGGTATACTAGCCTATACAATTATAACGAATACAATGTATGTTTGAGAAGGATGTCTGAAAGCCTGGTTAGCAGACAATGATTACTGTATGTCGGTTGATATTGACATGAAACCTCTATTTTAGAATAGAACCGTCTGCCGTAATAATTAGTGTAATTATTCACGGTTACTGCGTGATTAAGGTTGCTCCAATCCATCAGTAATTAGAGATCTAGTTAATTTTGAATAATTTGCTAAAATGCATATGTTAGCGATATACTTGTACGTTATATTTGTGCACATTTTAGAAGATAATTATAAACAGAATTTCTGTACAAAAAATGTTATCTTTATCGTTGATATTTTTATTCATAAAATTATTGATTGACATTTGTATTAGCCCGGGATAAATTTTGGATTAATTCAATATGCAAAATACGTGACTGTTGTATTAATTCATTATTCCGCGTATTGTATCTTTTTGTACAAATTTTTCACAGATCCTCTTAAAAAAAACCCACGAATTTCGAGTGGAATTTAATATTATTCGTTTATTTTTATTCAATAACAATATTCTTTTTTACTGAGAAATTATAAATTGTAATATGTGATATAAATATTTGTTAGTGTGAAGGAATTTTCACCTATATTCCGCTAAGCTTTCAAGTATCTACCGATTACCACAGATCGTTACATTGTGAACTCTTGTTAATCTTGCTTTGACTTCCGATTGTTCTATCCAGTAAGGCGGACCATGAAAGCAAAGCTATAAATTCTACTATGTAACACATTTCATCGGTATGCGAACATTACAAACAAGATTTCAGAATTGTTTCAACCACTGAAAATATCAATACAACTATATATTAATATATGGAAGAACAATGCTTTGCAGAGATTATTGTATGGCTTTTTACTTTTTTGTTTTCTTTGTATTATTTATCGTATTGATTTCGTATAATGTAATATATTGTTATATTATTTTCCTGTTCATAAATATATTCTTCTGAAATATCTCGAATGAGCATTATCAAAAAGACATAGCATTATTTTGTTGAAAGTGAAATGTAGGCTCGTTGATACAATTAGAAAGACAAATGAGCATATCGCACATCCTTGAATGTCTGGAAGTATATCCCTGGGAGATTTTAACCTAACAAGTTGCTACCATTTGAAGGTTAGTTATTGCAAGATATATGTGTGGGAGGAATACGGATTTAGAAACCGTAGTTTACGTAAAGTGGTTCTTCAGGGATTTGCATTTTCAACGGATGTCCATCATTGACTTCTTATAAAACTTTAAGAAAACACGAGATGTAAGATACAGAACATCGAGATGTTCAAGACAGATAGTGACATGGTTGTCCTAAATATAAGTAACATGTTGATAGTTTCATAAAATCTGTATTTATGTCACTACAAGAAGAAGCTGTAAGCTTGTAATAGTAAAAGTAACAATATTGCTTTTTGACAACTCGTATTAAATATCTATTTGCCAGGTATATGAACATTTTAAGTCTATCGCTCAATAACTGACGTTTTCAATATTAACATTTATTAAACATTCCATTATTTGGACACAGTTTTTTGTAGAAAAGTGAGTGGATTTATGTTTGAACGGTGTTTTACATAAAGTACAATGGAAAAACTTTTGTTATTTTATAAAAATTTATATAATGTTCTGTGCTGCAAAATATTTTACACTTTCCAGAATATACCCTTAATTATAGGAAACTAAACAGCACAACTGTGGTTTTTCATCGTGTGATGTATAAAATAACATGCTAGAAGTGATCTCTCATTAAACATTACACTGTATTACGCATACACTTTGGTTGTTTGATGTAATTAGAGTATAAGATGATTATTGTGCTTGCATCATGAAACGTTTTATTCTATTTATTTTATTATGTAATAATTCTGTATAACATGTAATGTTGTTGCCAGTACTATGTACTCAAGAAAGTTTGAGTAAATTTTCTAATTATGAATTATAATAAAACATTATGTTAATTTTTATTAAAACGTTATCGAATGTATTTTATGTATTTTATTATCATAACTTCTCAAAAGAAACTTAATTTATTTGCTGAATAAAGGGTAACACCCGGAAATTGTCGAATTAAATTTCGTTTTAGTTAATGCCAGTTGTTGGAATATTTACTTTCTGTTTCAAATTCTGTTTAATTTGCGTTTCAGCACATTGTCTTCACATTATTAAATAATGACTGGTTTTATTTTTGTTTACAATAACATTATTTGTAACTCTTAAAATAACTTTGCGCTTATTTATCTAAATAAGATGTATATTCTTTTTGAAGAGAATGGCAAAGTAGATAATATTCAAACTTGTCTTTTGCAGATATCTGCTGCTAGGTCTGCTCTTGGTGTGTTTATCTATTGTTGGAAGCCATTCTCTGCTCGGTATCTCTGCTACGAATGTGGGAATTGGAACTGGGTGCAGATGCACCAACGAGTCAACCGTTCACCATCGCATCGTGGGCGTTGAGTGCCGTTGCACGGGCGCTAACATGCTCGAGATACCAACGAATCTCTCATGTACAATGGAAAGACTGTAAGATTCACATGCATGTAACCATTTACACTCACACCCAATCACCAATGCTTCTATTCATGTGAATGTTCCAATCATGTATGGTGTTGTTCAGCTTAATACAATAATTGCACTGCACTATACAATGAATGTTTTATATACATATTTAAAATTTTTTTTTCGAAAAATTCAAATGTATACACTTCCATGTTATATAATATTGTGAGTAACTTATAACATACCACATTCTTTTGGTAGGTGTGTACAATTTTTGGTGTTTTGTAGCATATGGAATGGGAATACCGCTTATATTTCATTGCTCCAGGTCGCGTACTTTAATTACTGTTGTTTCTTGTTGATATAAGTATATGTTATGTAAACTTTTGTTGACTTTGTTATGTGTTCTAGATAGTTAATAGTTAATCATTGTTCCAACCGGCACATTTAAATTGTTAGTACATAGTTGCTATAAACTTGAAATATAATTAGGAAACCATTAACAGATTCACGCAAAGGGTTCTCTACCACATTTCAGCTATTAATATCAACCAACTTAATGTATTATTGGGTCATGTTGAAATTAATGTACCTTGATTTCAATCAGTATTATTATTTTAAGTACGTTCTAGAGAAAGTCATATACGTATTCAATTTCATATTATACACTTTTCAACATATGTATTTTATGTTTTGTAAATTTTCCTTTCAAATCGCTTATCTAGATAGAAAAAAATTCGTAGAAATACATTGATAACCGAATTCGCCTTCTGTGCGATTTCCTTAGAGAGAAAACAAATTCCAGAAATAGAAAAAAAATAGATTGAAGACAAGTAGAAACTTTTCCATTCACATGAACTTTGGTTTGATCTTTTATTTTATTTCAAAGATTCACTATTTTAATATCATCCTGTATATTTTACCATAATTCTACTTGCTTCAGCGGAGATACTGCGCACCGATGTGCAATAGTTGAGATAGTAGTATGAGACATCCGCTTTAAATGATTGCAGGTTAGATCACTATAGCCATTTCACAACTAGAATTTGCGTAAAACATTTTTAACCTTCGCTGACTGGATTTTGGATGCTTAACTCCGAGCGAAAAGACGTTGTAGGAATTAATTAAATTGCTTTGATTAATGTTCAGTCACACGAATAGCACTTAAATTTAAGCATTTGATTAAAAGCGATGCTATCAAAACATCATTTTGACATCGACGTTTTTCGGTTAGGTATTGTGCATTTAAATTGATGCTTTTCATTTACGCACAACCGTGGAATGTGACGTGAAATGTTCTGAAAAATGAACAGTTTTATTTATGATGACAGTGGCAAAATCTCTACTTACGACTTTCAATTATTAATATGGACAACAAGAATTTTAAAACTATTTTATATATTCCATGCGAAAATTGCATATACATTGTGTAGAATTATATAGAACTTTCTATACGCTGTGTCAAATAGTAAAATAGATATCATAGCTTCCAGTGCATTTGGTTCATCGTTGTTTGCTCGCAAGATGAAATGACGGTGATGGAGGAACGCCTTTGTTTATAGTTCCTGTCTGGTTTACGTATACCTGTAAAGTAAGACATCTATGAAAGTTCGTTTTTCCACCACGAAAATGGGTAATTTGTCTCATGTTACACATTGATTCATAAAATGGACGATCCCATTTTTCAAGGCCAACGGTGGTAGCCGCGTACAAACTTTATAGAATCATATACGATACCAGGATAAAAACACTTTTTGTCGTAAAGTACATTGATATAAAAACTCTATAAATGTTTATATCTATTTTCAAAACTTAATATTTATATATTTCATATTATTTTATGCGTATTCGGGGAATAAAAAGTCACGAAATACAGAGGCTTTCATAAATATAAGTGACCTTTTAGAAAAACCATACCCTTTTCTGCAGTTTTAGTTCAAACTTTTATAGATTAAAAGCCTGAGTTTTGATGTGTGTCAATTTTTTTGATTAACGAGTTTGTCACTTACAAGTTTTGGGGACAAGTGTCTTGCCAAAAATATTTCTTGCTTCAGTAGACACTGAGGTATCTATACGGATACTATTCGATAATAATTAAAACTTTGATGGTATCTGGAAACTTTCATTAATTTTGAACATAGTATGGAGTATACGTATATAACATAGAAAATAGGACGAACTTGACACTTGCCAGTAGTTCGTATTTCAATTAATCTGTTTCGAAATCAGGAATTAATGACAGTGGTCGCAAACTTGATGTAGAAATAAATAAATATGAAGAGAATTAATAAAGTTAGTGTTGGTGAATTTATTATGAGAGAATATAGAGACTTCTGGTTAATATTGACTATTACATTTCGTTGGTGTAAACAAGTATCTACCTACCTTACAATTTTAATATTTTAATTGCTTATATGGTTGCGGTTACAAAACAACTTATTAGGATTCGAATATGAACATTTATATTAAATTTTGTGCAAAACTAATTTATTCACAGTCAGAATTAAATGTTTGATTTGTACATTTCGTAAAATGTATCTTAAACATTTCGCCAAAAATCCTATTTTTTAAATATCTATTGAAATAAAATTAATGGTTCGTAAAAGAATTTTATCTCAGACAAATATTTTTTTTTGATATTTGACATGAAATGAAATTTATTACTTACGTATTTTTTATTGAAAATATACGTGGCAAAGTATTTTCATTCCGCTAGAATCAATGTGACGTAAAATTAACAATGTGTGAGTTCGTGACAAAATTCGTTTAAATCAGCGTGCCAAAGTGTCGGATTCTAAAAGGATTGAAGTTTATGTGCCGCCATTTCGACGCAAATCGACCACTGCAGAAACCATCGTATTTAATTTCTGTGCAAACGTAGTTTTCTTTCTTGACTGTCGTGTCCAATTGCATTGTATATGGATTGCCATTGCACTGTAAATGACATTAACTTGATAATATATTGTGTTGCACGTCGTACCGTGCAGCTGAAATTTAATTTCTAGTTTTGTAATTACAGAGACCAATTTTTATTTAGCACACACTTAACTAAACTAAATTTAACTCAAAATATACCAACATTGAATAATTAATTCTGTCTTAGTTTGTTGAATACTGGGAAAAGTCTATTGCTAAATTCTGGATTATCAAACGAAACAACTAATCTCCGTAGATTAAAGTCACGTGGTCACAATGGCGTAATAATAGGCAAGGACTCGTATTTAATTCTGCTTTTCGGCAATTTTCACTTTAACAAAGGGTAAAGCGTTCAGGAAGTAATTACATTAACTCTGGTTGGAAGTTAATTGAAGATGACAAAAACGTTCTTCATTTTTTTATCTTTGTAATTTTCTGCCTCAGGCAAAATTGTTTTATATATATATATATATTTTTTTTTAATTCAAACGGATTTCTTTCTCTTGATTAAATCTCAGTTTACTTTCAAATATTATATTACTCAATCCGATTATATTTTTTATTATATTACATTATCTTTGATCAATCAGGTAACACTGTAGGTGTTTTATTTTCTTCAGAATGGATTATAATATCAATAATGTAATGTTATATATTGAATATCTGCGCACAATCTACGTGTTTTAAACCTAATACAAATATCAGATATCTTGGATTTCATTTTTTTCTATTATATACATTTACTTCCAATGTACTAATTCATATCTTAATGAATGCAAATAGAGTTAGTGAAAAATCTGTCGCTTCGGTACTCTAGGGATGCGTAAAACTTGTTGTAAACAACTTTATAATTTTTTTTTTCGCAGACAGCATAAAATTCCTCCTGGTTTGAATTAAAATTCAAGACACGAAGAAACTGATGGAAATTTTACTCTGAAATACTCTTATTCAAATATCTGGATAACCCTGAAAATTTGAAATGAGATGATCCTTTATTGCTCCGAAATTTACTCATCAATAAAATCGATGCAAAATTGAATTGCAAATACATGCTTGAGAACAAAGATGTAATGATGTTGGAAATAATAAATTATATATATATATATATATATATATATATATATATATATATATATATATATATTAATTTAATTTGAAATTTAATATTATCTCTTGCGTTGTATTTCATTAATCAAAAACATATGGACCAGTTGGAGTGCTGTCATTATCAGAGAAGTTGATTCTCATGGACTGTCAGATACTTGTCAGCAAGTTTTACCAAGCGTTTCATTATTACATGTTCTTGCATGTATTATGTCATGCTGTAAGCAGTTTAACCTTTTGTACGTCTGAAAATAAGATGTTTCATGGTAAAACACCGTTAGGCTATTGTTTGTTCAACTCGTTGGCACAGATAATGGCAGTTATATATAAAAATAAACGATATTTCGCGTGCGTTTGCGGATAATGTACGAATAGCATTTTCACTGGAATCAAATTTCTCCCTGAAGTAGGTCTATGAATGCTCACTGATCTCGTGAAAAAGTTCGATGCATTTGCTAAAAATGGAAAACAATATCAGTAGAGTGTGCAGCTTTTGCTGTTTTCTATTATCGAGTGATATTTCCTTTACAGTTTTATCTAAAACGATCTTGTATGAATGCGAATGCGTTGAATAGTTTTTCGCATTAAATGTACGCTGCTGCACTTTGATTTAATAATGTAACGAAATATTTCTTGTATCATTTGAGGGAAAGTACGGTTGAATCATTAGATATTTGAAATTTCTATCCGTTGAAATATACCTTTCAATGAAATTAATATTCCTTAACTTGATCCTTTATTCAGTTAATTATTTCACACTGCTTTGATTGTTGTACGTAGTTCTGAATTTTGCCTCTGATTTATGTCAGATTTCAAAGCAACAAATATAATTACGAAAGTCATGCACAGCAGTTTTCGTTACTGTACAAGAGAAGTGAACAACTTGTCAGTGATTTACATATGTAAATAAATAAGGTTATACGGATCGAATTTACCACGAGGTTGGAACGGATTATATAGTTTCAGGATTGAATTTAGTGCTTATTTCTAATGATTATACGTCGACGAGCAACGCCAAAACAAAAGATAAGTTTCTTGGTTCCTTTCTCATATCTAAATATATTATATTATTATTTCAATTTTTTGCTTATCAGTGTTAATAAATGAATACATTTATTTCACATGTACCGGCACGTGATAAATGGATTTAATTCTATTCGCTAGCGACGCGAAAGATATCAAAACTGTTTCAGTTACATGACCTTTGACGTAGCTATCTGATTAATAATCTATCCGTTCGTTTCCGTACCTAATTACAGATTCTTCTACTAATGAACTGAATCTAGCTTTTCTGCGTTATTATTAATTCATGATTTGTATTTCAGAATAATCGAAGAAGCCGGATTAAGAACATTGCGGGCGAATTCATTGCAACCCTATGCTGATATGCTACGTGATCTGTAAGTATGATTGGTTCTAACCTGTGTTTATCACATTTAATGATTAAAATAACGTACGTAACACACATTACTTATAACTGAAACATGACTATTTTTGTACTAATTTTATTTTCATACAAAAATATGACACAAAATATGTTACACAAAAGGATATTTTATTTAATATTAACTAATGCTGGGCGACAATACTGGAGCAGAGGGTATAATGAATATTAGGGGTAGAAATGACGACCATTTTAGGTTGGAAAAATAGAAACATATTACGCAAGATGGCACTAAAATGTCCTGACTTTCTATTAGATTGTACGAGTGCACAAGAGTTCTCGAAAAATAAAAGTCATTACCAGAAGAAACTTAAGACCACAAGTTGTTTTGTGTTTACGAACAGAAGCAAAGCAAAACAAGTAATATTCATTTCAAATATCGCTGACAATAGCTCAGTTTTAATTTCTGTAAATCTCTTTTCTTACTTCAAGGCAAATAGTAAATTAATTTTTAATACTTGTATAAAATCCGCATTGAAAATATTGCGGTGCAGAAAATGAACAAATGTATCTCAGTTTTGTATTTTTATTAAAAATATGATACGACTCATGGCTGCATACTCTATTTGTACGACTTTTCATACTTTAATAAACTTGTTGAATAAAAAAAAAATCTGATACATTTCCGGCTATAGATGAAGAAATACATATCAAAATTTCTTCAGTACGTTTTTTCTTTTGGCAAATCGATTCACGACTACGTTGAGAATTTTTTACAAGAGCACGTCAGTTACACACAATTTTTTTTCCAATAGTCCACTCGGTGTCATCGCTCGTTCAATAACGATCCTCGTATCATATTACTAAAAGAGCAAAATTATGTTTTTCACAACATCAAACACAAATGGATTTTGGAGTCAGTTTCGTCCATGGTCCAGATGAATAGGTGGAGCACAGTCTTTTATTGTAGCACTTATCACACACTCGGGCCTTTGTTCGAGGCTCGCCCATTTCAAAATTTACTCCGGAAATCGGAAAATGATTCACCATGTGGAACGTGCGTATTGTTATTTGGCAGTCATTAGTTCAGTTTGTATTTGCGTCCTTAGTAGGTACTAGACATAAAAGTAATTATTAGAACTTGCAAGAATATACTTGACAATTATTACTCGAGTTTCGTTAAGCGATGTTATATTTTTGTTTTCTGCAGAACTCAAAGCAACGACATTTATTCTTCGTCGGTTATTGGAATCCCCTGTCGTATTATCATATATATTTCTCCAATTCTGTGGTTTACTTTGCAACCAGCAGAAATAGTGTGTTACCGGACAATATGGTGTCAGACTGTTTGTTATTGGAAATCTATATTTATTCAATAGTAAACTGATTAATATAATACAAATAGCGCGATTGTTATCTTATTTATTGAAAAGCAATAGGTATTCATTTTGTGGTGGTTTTATTTCGCAATGAAAATGAAAGGTTACTTTTATTTTTAATATTTTTTCGGTCGGAAATTCCATCTCGAAACCAATTAGAATTTTCATTGCAGTAGCACATTTTAATATATGTATTTATTATTTTAATTTTGGCGTATATATGAAGTGAAACAATACTAACAATACTGTTATTTTTTATGTAACATGTTTAATAAACCAAAAGGTTAATGTTCAATTTTCTGCCTGGGTTGTGTAGTTTCAATTATGTAAATGAATAAACAATATCATATTTCACTCTAATGGTAGCAACATACTACGCAAGAAATAGATGCAGATTGGATACCCAACTGTGCTTATTTTCAACTCGTTTCCTTCCCGGATATTTGGAATTTCCGGGCAAGTATACAATGTTGGCAACAACTACAACCATTCCAAAACAACAAAATAATATTGTAACTTGCCACAGTATAGTTCAAATATGTTAACAACTGAAATTAAGCTACATATTTTTTTCTTCAAACATCCATACTGAAATATCGTTAGATCGAAAAAGAAGTGTGTGAGAATCGATTAGTTAGCCGTAAACGATACTAATACCGGCTGTAGAAAATAAGATATACTGAGTCACAAGTCTAAAATGAAATTATTAGTACAAGGCATCAGTGTAGATTAGCTTTGTTCACTCCCAATCGGATGTATTGTCGACTTTAATCTTTTCTGTTTCAGAACGCTGATAAATTTAGAGCACTTTCATTACTTCGAGCCGGGAGCTTTCAAGAACCTCAATTCACTGGACACAATGTAAGTACATTATCCTATTGTACTCTTACTGTGGATAAAAATACTCTAAGTGTAAACAACCACTCTATTACTATTATTATTATCTGTTTTAGTTAGGATTATTTCGTATTAAATCGGTGGTAAACTAAAATAAAAATATTCAATTAAAAAACATTTCTCAACGTAGACATTTTTTCAATATTTTTGGTTTTCTCTCATACAGCATTTATAGAGTTGTATTTGCAGTTACTGCAAATCTTTTAAAAGGACAAAGCAGAAAGTAATCTGTCTAAATTCAATTTTAGATCGCAGTTTCGTTACGTACTCTGCTATTGACTGTTAAGACTGTCTGATATGTTACTATTTCGAATTTCCTTTGTGAAATGTAATCAGAGATATAAGAAAAATAGAGGATCTGAACCTTGTACTCGAATCTAATTGGTTAAATCTCATTTTGTACAGGTGAACTTTTATATGATTTCGATGTACTGAAAGGCTAGATTAATATTTTATTCTATTTTACAGTAAATTAATATATTTCTCGGTAAACTTCGTCTTTCAACATCGGAGTATATGAGATCGTATTCATATATTAGAATAAATAGAAATTATTTTATACCGTTGGCTGAAAAATGGTTTTAATAATTTGTGATTATACTATTTAATGTATCTCCAGTGCCATGAGAAAATTCAAATTACGTCACGGTTTATGAAAAAAGTTCATGTGTTATAAATAAGATTCAACAAAACAGTTTGAAGTAGAAGCGGTTCTTGCAAAATATATGAGAGTAATACCCAAGAGATATGATTGTACGTTCACAGAATTCGTTTTCTGGCATTACTGCCATTGAAATATTTTGCTGGGATATAAAACATTTGCAATACACATGATATACTGGATATTAAAAAGTAGCGTGTTTGCAAGTGTAAAAAGAATTTTAAATAAAAACTGACACATTAAAATGAAATCAGATTAACTTTTTCCCATTCTTTATGCGTACTCTGTTTAACTATGTTGAATATTGCGATAGAAAATCCGACTTCTTCTTTATATTATTCTACATGTTATTTATGTAGTTTTTTGCATGTTATTCATATGCATTTTGCATAGCAGGAACACAAACATATATTATTGTTGATGTTATATGCATTCATATGTATTTTTTATGGACGTACTTGAATCGTTGCC
This sequence comes from Carabus problematicus, assembly GCA_963422195.1. Classification (NCBI taxonomy): domain Eukaryota; kingdom Metazoa; phylum Arthropoda; class Insecta; order Coleoptera; family Carabidae; genus Carabus; species Carabus problematicus. The sequence goes on along the minus strand of OY728583.1, from coordinate 1,935,012 downwards.
GTTTTGAAAATTTAATAAAAAGCATCATATAGCATACATTTGGTGGCTGTTAAATCTTTGGTATATATTTCTGAAATTCACATCTGTGCACATAAGATTTAGAATGATTACACCGAATTCTAATTAAATTTTGTTCGATACGTAATAAATCAATTCGTGGTGGCGTTGTTTAACATTCGCACGTACGAAATTTGTACCTGTAGGTAACTAGGAGTCCTAATTGCTGAAACGTGTTAAGTCTATGACAGTGGGTGAAGCTTTAACATGTTTATGTTAAATAAATTGATTTTGGAGATATTTGGTTCACTTACATAGTATTTGATTGAAGCGTAATATATTTTTAACTTGTGTTATAACATTTTTTTTTTGTCACAGTTAAAAACTTTGCACTTTGATGGATTTTTTATAATTATTTATATAACTTCAGTTTGAGTATTGTCACGTGGTATGTACGTATTCATCTGAATTTTAAATATAACTCCGTCATTTGCCAATCTGACATTTACATGTTTTGCAAATGAAATAAATGAGGTGTTCGTTAATTTTGTGCTATTATTAGAACGAAAATTTAATTAATTAACTTTCAAATCCGGCGGAATTTTCATTTTAGGACTATTTTTAGACTGCAAATGAACCATTTAATGTTATTGTAAATTACCGTTTGTAACATATACATACGCTTTTAACATTTCAATATCGATCTTGATTTATAATCAAAATAGTGTACGAAACTGATGCAGCTCTTCCTATTTAAAAGTTTGATATATTCAATACACATAGTGTGATGTACCAATGAGCAAAAAATATACCTTATATAAAGAAATATACATATTGCTTGTTAGGATTGTGTTTGAATCGGATAAAAGAACTTTTGCGTTTGACGCCATCTGCTTTTCACCTTTTCGCTATTAATAACGTCCTAAGCGGCTTATATCGCTAACTTTTAACGACGCTTTTTTTTACTAAACAGCGAACAGAATCGATTACCTCAACAGATAAGAAGAAGAAAAAATGCTACTGTTTAAACTTACTGAAAATAATAATTTACTATTTGCAACATGATTTGTGGTTATCATTTAAGTATAACCTACTAATACTCGTATGTAAAATAGCTAGATTGTCTGCACACTGCATGTAATTTAACATTCCTATTTTCATTATATTAAAAAATCGCCAGCAAGAGGTCGGAAAGTCGTTTCTGTACATTTTCATAAATATTCCATGCGTATCATAAAAAAAACCTTCACGTTTTACATTCATAAAAATTCATGATTTTAAAGGGAAAGTATGCGGTCCCAGTGAGTTGATTGCAACATATAAAATGTGAACTATGGTTACCCTTCGTTTAATATTTTACAGAACATATATGTATGTACGTGTAAAGCTTTAAACATGTGGTGGGATATATGTGTGCAATGAACGCAACCGTACCAGTACAAACATGTATTGCTCGATAATATTTTGTGAATAATACTCGCTGAATATCGAATGGTTTGAATGTTAAGCGTGGTGTTTGGCAATTTTGTATTGTTAAACAAACATATGAACTTCCACGCATCTATTCAATATTAGTATGTTACAAATATAAGTGTATCGGACGATCTGTCATGCAAAATATAGGTTATGTTGTAACAAGAAAAACAATTTACATAGAATGATAAAACATACTAATGGATGTAAGTTTCACACTAGTTACATACTAACGTTGACCTAGTAACCCAAATATGCATACTAGAAACTTATGCATTACTACTCTGTTTGAAATATTTACCAGTTGCAGTTGTATAAAGACATTAACGTACGCTCATGTATAATGTAAAAGTTATCTTCATGCTTTTCTGTAGACTGTATTTCACAGAGTAAAAACAAAGCACAACCTGAAAAAAAACAGGTAAGGAAACATATTTTACTATTATTGTATTTCTGCTTGGACAGAACTAAAACATGTTAAAATTTACGTATAACCGCACTAGCACGGCGTTTAGGGGGGGGGGGAGTGTGTTCGAACTGCTCCAACGTAGTGGGGGTAATTTCAACCTGACTCAACGTGGTCGTAGACTGTTTTGTGTTCTTCTATTGCTACATCTGCGGAATGTACCGTCTACGGCGTGAACCTTACTTCCAGTCACAGTTTTTGCATAGGTACTTTCTTACATGTATTTTCAAAAATATACATTTCCGTTTAAACATTCATGACATTTATGAGAGCTGGGAGATTTCAATGAATTATATTCATGTCGATGTCAATATATTCAGCATATAAACGCTGCGTATCAAGATGTGAGATCTCTGGTACCTTATTAGAACAAGTAATATTGGTGGTTTTGTGCTATTCACATATTTTCTCGTATATTCAGAAAACTTGCGAGATGTAACAAAACATAATATTGAATAAAAAGCTTGTGTGATTCATGCGATATATTGATTAAAGTATATAATTTTATACTATGTGCTCATGTATGTGCAAATATGTTTTGTTCTACAACCTTTAGAAATTGTGATGTTTCCATTGAACAGTTTAAAATAGTAGACAGCAGTTCAGAATTTCCTGTCAACCTGCTAATAAAATCAATCAAGAAGAGAAAAATTAAATCTGATGGAGAAGGTTGAGCGAATTTCGAATGCTTCAAGTAAATCTCGTGATTTACGTAATATACGACTAATTCTTGTATGTATGAATGATGTTCTCGCCATAATTGATACCTACACCGATATGGCTGGTTATTCAGTTCTACCGAATTCTCAAATTGAAATCAGTATTGAATGCCAGTTGGATTAGTAATAATTATAACGGACCATATCTTCTATCTGCAGTAGGTAGAAATGTTTAATTACTATCTAGAATAATTAATGTAATAATTACAGTGGGAAACATCCATTTTGTTATAGTTGAATGATAGAAATTGTTCATACCGTTAGTGAATAATAATCTTTTAAAATAAATGTTGTATTATCCCATCATTTTAGCTATGATATGTGTCTGCTGACACGGACTCAACTATGTCTCATTTGTGAATCGTACTTGATTGAACGAGGACAAATATTAATTTATATACAGTTTATATATATATATATATATATATATATATATATATATATATATATATATATATATATATATATAGTTATATACAGCATTATTTGGCAAACTTCAAGGGTTGAAGAGCCTGACTATTATCTATGGCGGCTAATTTCAGGTTGCGTTTCACCAAATACAACCACCAAATGGACAGTTGAATTACGCAACAACTCAAATCTAAACGGCAAAGTCATTAGACTGATGTTGCTTTCGTTTAATGATCCAGTTTTTTCAAATAATAAACCGTATCTTAGTACTTGTCCTGTAATTATTAGGTTCGTCTGTTGTTGGTCAGTGTGTATTAAAATAAAATAAACTTTAAGTTGGGGAAAATGAGTGATAAAGAGTTGATTATTGTTCAAATGCACTGCCAATTAAATGCTAGCCGACAAAATGTTGGACTAGTAGAAGAGAGGTTTGGAATACCAATTCAGTGCATCGATTTTCCATTGTTTGTAACCTTAATTTGCCCTTTTCACTTAAGTGTTTCTTCGTCGCCTGTCGTATATTCCTGGCTTCCATTATTAAATTTCAAATTCGCTTCTAATGTTTTCGGTTACATTATTTATTTATTTTTTCTATTGTCGTCCCAAGGTTCTCGACGGCAATAACGCGAATGTTTGTCGTCCCAAGATCAATGAAGAATGTTAATTTTGGAGGAATCCGCGTTGTTGAAAAGACCTACAAAAGATTGTAATTTCCGACGATTCAATGTGGGGAAAAATTTTCACGAAAGAATCTGACAGAAATGTATTTTGATGATTTCTAAAGTGCGTTGTGCATCTGTCAAAACTTCAAATCAGTTAAATTTGATCATGCTGGCCTTGATAAACGGACAATGCTTCAAACGATTCATCATTGCTCTTCACGAATCAAAAGAAGAACAAATAAATTTGAAGTATTTCACATTAGTCTATGGTCACTGATAGGAATATGAATTTGACGTTTGTTTGATGAAAATTTGATAGATGTAAAACGCACTTTAGATTTCAAATGTCTTGTTTCTTTGATGTACGTTCACATATTTGAAGAATATCATTTTGCTCTGTTATGGAGAAAAATGATTGCTATATTGATCCTGAAGGCTTATTTAAGGAATAAAAAATTATTATAATAAGGACATAAAATTCTTTTGTGAATATATTGAAAATTAATTACGTTCTCTTTATCAGGATTATAATTAATAGTCTATATATAGGCCTTTATAATATGGTATATTGATTAAATATGAAAATCACTCTTAAGAAATTGAATGCATTTTAGACACCAATTATCTGTTTCGGCATATAGATTGCACTCCCATGAATTATATATTAATTGACTGTATTGCAGAAGTTTGAAGTAAACGAAGACTGATATTGAAAGCTTTTGTTATCATTCAACAAAATAGCTATATTAAATTGACAGCTAAGGGTGAATTCGAAAACGATGACAAAACAACTAGATAAAAAGGATTACTTGGAAATTCATATACACACAAGGTTCACTAATTGACGGTTCTAGAGAAACGCCCTTACATTTTTTGGTATTTTTTATTACAAGTGCTGTAAAAAATACCGCAGTCGTTACAAAAACAGACGTGATGACATTTCTTTTCGTTTTGGATAAGCTAATATTGAATTCAAACACTGTTAGTATGATGTGTGATTCTGTTTCCCTATTACTGAAGAGTTCATGGAACAATGGTTATAATGAGGCTGCAAGTATTTGTGGGTTGAAATTTGTCTTGGACAAACATACAAACAAATGTGCCTAGTTATGTGCCATTGGATTGAAATCGTTTCCGGTTGTTCCATTACCCTCGAAATCGACGAACCGAAATTAGTACAAATGGACAGAAATTGTGCGTAAATAACAACATTATTAGTACAGGATAATTCAAATAATAATTGTTTCTATTTGTATAGGTTATAAATTCATTGTTGTTCATTGACAATTGAAAATTTTGTTATCATCTTTTGCATTTCAAACTTTTTATAATTAATTGTGTGCCTTGATATATTTATTTATTCTAAAATTCGGGGTAAAGAAAATTTTTTTTCGCAATAAGACAATAATTTACATGTACCTACATAAATTTCTTTTTTAATTTGACAACTTATTAACACACGAACTTTTAAAACAGGCATAATGAAGGAATTAGTTTGCGTAATAAATATTTAAAATTATTTGAATTTCAAATGTTATTACACTTATTATTCGCATACAAAATTACAAACTTGCTGGTGTTTTTTCGGAAAATCCATGCTTTAATGGAACTACATATCATTCGAGCGTATCGCTGAGTTCGTGGAAGCACATAAGTCTTTTGTAAAGCCCTACTATTTAATATTTGCGTAATGTTTGCAAGGAAATTCAGCTTGCATTGCTGCACCCAGAAGTGTTGCTATCAAAGGTGATATTTGGTTATGTCTCAAATTTATGTATTAGTTCTAGCATGTGGCTTTAACACAGTATTTAATTAGAAACTTGATAGTAATCCACCCATATAATTGTTATCTTGATATCAGGTTTAAAAGCTTTAACTCCGCAAATTGCTAAATACTTAACTTAACCTAGATTATCAACAGAGCCAAAAGACTTAAACCCAATAAGAATTCGATACATCACCAAAAATACCGCTTTTACTTTCAGCTTAAGAAGTTTTCGCTTGAATTGAAAGTTTTAATTAAATGAAATAATTTACGTGTATTTTCGGAAACTATGTTGCTTACCCTTACGGGATATCCGTATTCAATTACATTATCTTCATTAATTTGAAACGCGCAATGCGTGGTTGTATTGTATCGTAATTGATTTATTAACTGTAAGTGTTTTGATGATTTTCTTTTATTGTATTTTGCAAAATGTAACACCAATTAACTCAGATAAATTCTAATTAATTGGATTGGTTCAAATTTGTTGATTTGTTTAATCTATCAAGTTTAATAATTACTTTCCCGATAATTTAACACATAATTTGGCAGCTGTGTCTGAAATTTGTAATTTAATCCTGAATAAACTCGTGAACAAAATTTGAATTGTGTAAATATTGTTATTAATTGTTTTTGTACTTACCTGTCCTGAAGCTTTGTAGTTTCTTAATACATTAATTATTCGATTCAGAAATTATGGAAACGTATTCTGCTGAAATGATTATATCCCATTGTTCGCAAACAGACAACTCACAGCAACTGAAATGCGGTACGAAATTATTTCGTATCCTTCATTTCCATATGTGCAAAGTTTGTAGTATCTCAGTAACATTTGCATGTATTTGCGCTGTGACATGTATTATTTGTTACGTATGCGTAGATACATAATGCAGAATACTCAGCAATTTCCAACTGTCAACGTCTGTATCACAGTAGGAAATATAATTTCCGCAATAATTTTAATAAATATGTGTCAGACTTAAATGTATGGTTAAAATTATTAACATAATATGTAATGAAAATACCTGTAATAGGAAAACAACGATTGTCTTCGAATATTTTCTTATAAATAACTTGAATTTTCTTCACATGTTTGAACGAAGTTTTATTTTCAGCTACATTCATCTCACTCCAAAACTTGTACATATCAGCGATGGAGTTTTCAATGTGTTCCTGCCGAAACTTAAAACTTTGTAAGTACTTAACACAATTTATCAGATAAATTTGTTATGATTGTTTGAAACTCGGTCAATGTTACTCAGGTTAAACGAGAATGCATTGTCTGATTCAACGCTGAATAATAGTAATCATTGTAGTTGAAAAATAAAAACTATTCTAAATTTAAAGAAACATATGCGACTTACTAGTTCGTTTTGTTATATTTATAATGAACATTTCGACAATATTTTATACATTTATATTGTCATCTAAAGCGTAAAATTATTTCGTGCTCCTTTTTTTGATTCTATGACTATAATAAAATATGAGTACAGTCAGGTATTCCCTTCTCGGCAAGTATTATGAATATTTAACTTAAAATTCAACATTTTCTACATAGAATTTAATCGCAAAACTTTGTGTATAAAAGAGGAAACTTATAAAAACCTGCGAAAATATATGTAAATTGTCAATAAAGCAGTTTTATTTGACGTAAAAAAAATGATTGTGATGAAATTTTCAGACTGAACAAATTACTGTTTTGTTTACGAAATTACGTTGTTTATTTAACTGTTAATTACCTAGCTAATTGGATCTACAAGTCTCGGAATCTGATGTACTATTTGTTATCGAAGTTTCTAGTAGGAAACTTCAGATGTTGAAGGTTCGTGCAAGCTGGGATTTGAACCAGATGTAACAAATCAACTGTCATGTACATGTAGTAGTAAATGTATGTAATAAAAGTCTACATCACGCCTGTGATGAAGTAGAATAATAAATCAGTATGTAGTATTAAAGAACTGTTTACGTATTCAGTAAAGAGAATACGAATGTAAAATTTGATGGTGTTTTATAAATCCTACTTGAATAGAAAATAATTCCACGGATTCTTATTCTAGCTGCTTGCATAAGATAAATAAATTACGTTGTGTGAAATACCGCAGCGGGCATAAAGTAGAAAATGAAATTCTTTGCGGAGGATATAAGATTTTTACAAGTTATAATAGAAATGAATAAAGTTATTCAGAAACAAAAAGTATCGTATTTAATATCAATGTGAAGTGAACTAACTCACGATGTTTTCTCTAAAATAATTAATGATTTTTAGCGGAAATTATTAATTGTAAAATTATATTATCACTAGTAAAATACAGCGTATTTGATTTATCCTTTGCTCTTGGTCCTTTACGCATTTGACATGAGATAAATTGCTTATGCTGACAAAAGAGTTAATCGCATTTCGAGTTTCGAAAAAAAAAATGAGTAAATGATACGAATACATATCATGTAGCGTGTATTGCAGAAATGAAATATTGATTTTTATGAAATTACAAAGAGGTATCATTAACGATAACAAAAAGTTCAATGATACTCGCGTGTAACATATTTATCAATGACACTGGAACATCCATTGTTATAAGTGAAATAGGATATACCTACAAATCGTTTAAAAATATATGGATTTTTACAAATGTCATGGTCAATTATTAAATAATAACCGACAGAAAATTGTATGTAATAACACCCCGGAAATTCACTAGATACTTCCAATAATACTCATTTATTTATCAAATTATAAATAAAATTATATTATTTAATACAGTTTACTTATGTTTTACTAATATGGCGGTTGAATGTGTTTTGCGAATATTTTGAAAACTCATATGTTGTGAAAAAGCTTTGATCTTTCGTATTTTTACTTTTCAAAAATAATTTACAGTTATCGCTCAAAATTCTATAATAATTTGAAACCGTGGAAGAAATCATGTAGAACATATTCTACCCCAACATTTTCTGCCTATTTTTAGAATTTTATTTTATATCATTTTGTAATAAATTTGGCTGACTCGTCATGCATAAAAGATTTAAATGTTGTATCTAAATATTCAGACGCACAAATGTGTATTTACTAATATTTAATCATATGAAATTACAAAAAAATAATCAAACATTATTTAAATGTTCATATTTACTACTGCGCATTAACAATATGATAAAATTTATAAAAAAAAAAAACACGCAAGTAATATGATCAAAATATAATTAACGGTGAAAAACTGCAACACGCTAATGAATAAATACACGGAAAATTATGACACAAATCCATATAATATGAAAGCAGATACATTTGAATACGTGATCGTATGCCAATTAGTATGGTTAGTGATAATTAGAATTCATCTTTCTCTGGCAGTTTGACAATCGGTGTCATCAGAATTTAATTATTTTATTCCCGAATTGCCACTGCCGGCACTAATTGTGTGATGTACAAAACTGTTTCGTTGCAATGCAAAACAACCTACGTGCATACCAAAAGTGAAATCGATATTGTTTACCTCCATTACGTACTTTCGTGTTAAGTTCCCTTTTAACGTCTGTACCCTGTACGCTCTAATTGTGCTTATCCAGTGTTATTTTTCATTACTTTTCAACGTGCCGAATAGAGTTATCTGAAAAATGCTGTGAGCAATTTTTATTTATTCGCTTATGTAACAGATTATCTTGTAACTTTCGTAATTAAATACCTTTGCTAGTCTATAGAAAACAGATTGATGACGTACGTATTGATTGTTGGTTCTAGTTCTATTGTAAAGTTCACTAACAAGCCTGTACCTTGCAACGATCAGTAATATGCATGCAATGACCAGACATGTCATTGTTTAACTGGACATAGTTTGCAATTTTCATCTGTATTATTTAGCTATATGGATAACATCAAATGAATTTGCTTAATGCGACTATAAAGCAATATGTAATTGGCGTCAGACCGCAACTTCTGATCACGATGATAAAGTGTGAAAAATGGCAATTTTAATTTCAGTTTCGTTGTAAAAATTTCTTGCATGTTTCATCCTAAAACTTCAGTATTACTGAATATCATTTTCAAGTTGCATATTAAAACATGAGAAAATTAATTTGAAAATGTTTATTTCCCATGGGAAGAATTTATGTGAAGGTTTTATATAAATATTTATAGTTCGTTATGAAGTATGTATTGTGGGATTTCTTGGCCTACATCCGACATTTCAGGTAAAATATATTTTTGCCAAGTTATAAATTCTATAACTTATCGATTTTCAACATAAATTCCAAGTATGTTGTTAAAACTTTACAATCTTTTTCAGATATTTCAATAAGTTCGTAGATAGAACATATTTTTTCATGTTGCATATAAATATTTGTAACAAATTTTCGAATAAAATTGTTCCTGTTTGAAAGCTGTTAGATTGTATCGTGTTAATTTATTTGCTGACATTGACCAAGGTTACAAACTAGCATGTGAATAGTTTTGGCTAAACTGAACTTTGCATGTTTTATATCATTTTCACCATCTTTCATTTTGTCTTTCGTTTCAGGCGAATTGTACACACTGGACTTGAAGCAATCCCAAACCTGAGCGGTCTGGAAACTAATTCAGTCTTCCCGACAATGTAAATAAATCACGAGTCACGTAATTTCTAAAATACAGACCTATGAATTGGTAGCTATAAGCTGCCTACGAAACGACAATTACATTTTGGCAACATATACCTACATTAATTTTTGCGAGTATTATAATGGATAATTATTGGAAAAATATTTGATTGAAACTGCGGTATTACATTTATGTTTATATTATATTTATATACAATTTTATGTAAATATTGGAAGGATAGATATTAATAATTTAAAATTGTGCCATCAAAATATGTTTTGCAATGTTTGATTTAATATAAATAATTGTAATTAACATCTATTGATCCTCGCAAATACTAACATTGCTTTTAAAATTTTAATTTCATTCTTTATTTTAAGTTAAATTTTTTAACAACGGGATTATTAGTAACTATATTAATTTTTTCAGTGATTTAGAAAATAACCATATTCAGAAGATATCCAAAAGAGAGATCCATGTACAAGCTGACCAGGTGTAAGTATTTAATTTAATAATTTACATATTGAGTACATGCGTAAGTGTTACGAAATCTTGTACCTAGTTACGCCGTACGGTTACGTAACCGGGTGTATGAAAATTAACTGAAATAATTTGTCGCGTCCTTAGTGAAATGAAATCTGCTGCTTAAGTTACCACTTTCGTTATTAAATATTAATCGTGTGAGACCTTTGTTTTTTCTGAACCTTTATGTAATTAAATTGCAATGTAAGCCGATATAACATATATGGTTACCAAGGTTGGGAGATATACCTAGTCATAAATGACCTTCATTTGCATATATTATGCCAAATTTGCGCTTTGATTAGCATGTGGAATCTATATATCAACCTTCTAGTGAAATGTGAGAGAATGTATACATTTTATCCTTCTTTGAAATAAATTCTAAAGCAGCAAAGGACAAGCGATAAATTCTCTTGTAGATAACGTGCAAATTTGGATTTTATGTATTGCTTTGTCAAGTTGTCGCTGAAGATAAGCAGAATGTTTTTATGGTAGCTTGTAGTAACAAAAATAACAACACTCTGTTGAAAGTACTTGTGAGTCATCAAAGGACAAACATCTCATGACGTGACCTGTTTACAACCATATCCTTTCCGTAGGTGCCGTAACTGTTAAATAGATTGCATCATCCACCTTGGCAATAAGTCATTTGAAAAGTAAACTAAAGGGCCGTGTTATCAGCAAATCTAGTAGTTTTGTTTCAACTTGAGAAGTAGATTAATATTTATCGTCAGTTGATTTATGTCTCGCCAGATGTCATCTGACTGTTGATGTTGCTATTCAAGTTTACCAACCGAGAAATATGTTTGTACGACACAATGCATAGTAAGGAACACACATATTGTATACAGCATCATTCAAATATATTCCACATGAACTATATACAATACTGGAACAATATATATATATATATATATATATATATATATATATATATATATATATATATATGTATATGTATATATATATATATATATATATATATATATATATATATATATATATGTATATGTATATATATATATATATATATATATATATATACATATATATATATATATATATATATATATATATATATGTATATATATATATATATATATATATATATATATATATATATATATATATATATACATCAAATTTAATATTAATATTGTGCATTTTGTATATATTTTTGTGGTTTTATACATAAATGTGTTACAAACATTTATGAACGCATATGCTAAACCTCAAATTTGAACTAAAAATATTGTGCCTAACAATTTAACAAAATTTAATACAATTATGTGAGTAAAAATTATTAAAAGTATATTCGTTCCAAACGTATGAAAAACTAAACTGATGTTTTATGTAAAAGTATAGCATTGAAAATGTTAAATCTCTGCGCTGAAAATAAAAGTTAGCTACATAATTTAGTGCTTTAGTGCTAGGAAAAGAACTGTCGTGGCATACGCCAATATTGCTTCTATGCATTAATTTAACATTGGATTAATTAATAATGTGCAGAAACTTAGATCAATTACTTGAGAACTTAACTTGGTTACAGACTACTCAACTTTAACTACATTACAACGGTCGAAGAAGAAGCTTTTTATGGATCACAAATAGGAAAACTGTAAGTTTCAAATAAAGCACATTATCCGTTTTTGTTTCAGAAACTTTCGTTTGGTTTCTCACAAACCAGATATTAGACAACCTATATTTCGTTATAAGTGTCTGTGATATTCTTGCTCTTTCATGCATAGTTAAATATCTTTAAAGAAAAATCAAATATCAGTAGAAATTTTTGTTTACAATTACATCGGCAGCTTTCGTTCCTCAAAACAAGAGTTATACAAACAATACATCTGGATGACGGTGACCAAGAGCGTAACATTCAATGATTTGTCGTATCCTCTAAGGACATGTTCGATTTGTCAGTTTGGGATTTGCAACGGAACGTAAAATACCATTGTCTCTTGTTTACACTCGAAACAATAATGTACTGGCGTATGAATATTTTAACCCCGGTATTGTCGATAATCAATTGCGAAATTGTTCCGCCTTGTTATCTGGTGACAAATAATGCGATTTACGTGATCTGTTTTTTTTTTCGTGTAGTTCAATATTGTTTCCTGTAAAATGAGTTCCTACCCACGGGAAAACAAATAATTTCTACCCTTCTGTTGATACAATGATTCTAATTGGTTGTAGACTTCAACATTATTTTCGACGTTTTTAACCCTGAAAATACAGAAGAGTTTGGCACCAGAGTAGAATATTATAATTTAGTTAGTTACAAGTTCAAGGACATTATTTGTTTATGACGTGGTTGTACTGTAGTTCAAATATTCATTGTATGTTGCGCAATTGTGCAAGTATGTTAATTAGCTGGGCTATACATGGTATCCCTGCAGTGGCGTAGCTCGAAATTTTGGGCCCCTATGCAAGTACGGACGGAAGGCCCCCCTCCCATGTTTTAAAAACTACAAAATATTTATTTTCCTTGTTAATTTTTTCTTATATTTTATTTTCTTTTATCTTGATGATATTATGTATTTTTCTCAGTTCACATGTCCAAGTTAGGGCCCCCTACACTCGTGGGCCCCTATGCATTGCACACGTTTGCCCTACAGTAGCTACGCCACTGTATCCCTGGTATTCATTTAATATTTCCTCGGAATTTCGGATGCTTCCATTTTATACCTAAGCCAGTTAAAATCAATAATAATCTAGCGTCTAAATCTAACGGATCTTTCGTCAATTGTCATGATATTGACAAATTTCACTTCTATAATCATATCTTTGACACTTGACGTTACATTTCACAAATCCCATCAGATTTCCTTGAAATATTTAACTGACAATCAGCCTACTTGTATTGTTTAGCTTTGTAGTTTGAAATCACATTTTTATTCTGTTGAAAGTTTTTGTTTTGGGAATCCGATGGGACAAAAAACAAATTCTACAAAATGAAGGGTAAACAAAAGTTTCCTTATAAAGGTTCATACAAATTATATAATACAAAAGGAAAGTTCTTGTAAGAATCAGAAATATGATATTTTTGAAATTGCGTTTCTACAAAATAACAATATGTCATACTGCTTTTATTTGTATTTAACGAGCACTTTTTGTGAAGTATGTTTTTCTCAATTGGGAATATTTCCTAGATATTTCATGTCAATACATTTTGCAGAAGTCTCAAGGGGAACACTTATTTGACAGACTTGCATCCCAGAGCATTTTATGGATTGGACAGCCTTCGTTACATGTATGTATTATTTATGTAGATATATCTATCATATTTTACATGCTAGAGTGTGTAGCCATGGCGACTATGCATCATAACACCCCCAGCGTCGGAAATACTGTAATTTAACATGATAACCATAATATTTCAAAGTATTTTATGAATCTGTTTATTTAAAAATGGATTATGACTATTATTTACAATGTTCGTTAAATCAAATTTTCCTGCATATTTTTACTTGTTTCGCTGTTATAAATGATTCGAATTCTTTTCAAATAAATACATTTCAGCAGAAATATCCCTCGGAATTTTAAAAATAATTTAATAAAAAATTCTTTTCATTTGATTTTTGAAAATTACGAGAAATATTTTCAAATACGGATCCGACAAATCCAATAAATATATTCAATACATTAGCGACGCCTTGCTTAACAAGAGCCTTGTTAACACTCGTTTCGTTTTATTTTGCGATATTTTAAAATGTCAGCAAGTTCCGTAATCTAATTTCTGATATACTAACAATCTGATTTGTGCCGCCAAGAAAACTTTAAAATAAAATAAATTTTGATTTTGTAAAATATAAATTCTGTTTTGATATCATTATAGATATTTGAATATCGATTTTGATTATATCTAAAAAGAACCCGTATTTTTCCTATGGAAAAGTCATTTCCGAACAAAAATTGTATTATATCTGAGTCTGACGTGATGCAAATGTGGGGGGGCATTCTTGTATACGTCAAAGTAAAACGGGTTCTTGATACTTTTCCAGAGATCTGTCAAATACTGCAATCACTGTACTCCCTGTGGACGGCTTAGGGGAAATTGAAGTTTTGAAAGTTCAGGACACTATCTCCTTGAAGGTTTTCCCGTCCATTTATAACTTTAAAGTAAGTACATATTTGCTTTTGTGTATTTAGATTTTGGAATGTACATTTCCATTTTGCATTTAAATTACAAATCTTTTCATACTGTATTTTAGATTCGTATCTTTGCGAATAAATTGCAAGAATACTGGGGAAAAAAATTCTGGACATAATATATTTCGCCGTTAATTATTTAACATTTGTTTTTATAATAAGTATACAAGTACATTTCCAGACTTCGTTGTTCTGATCTGTAACAGTTTGACCAACAAGTATTACAAAGAATACTACGTGCAGATCATAAAAGAGGTTATGGTTGCGTGTGCTGTACTAAAACATAAATTTACTACATACTGTGAGTACATACAGACTTTATATCCATGATAAATTCAAGATATTGAGTATACATAACAAAAAAAATCTACAGATAAATTCAGGATTGAAATGCAATTTATCATTTATATTCTTACGTATGTTGATCCATATCAATACCTGTCATTTATACAAGCCGCTCTTCTCAATGTAGTATTCGTTGCTATATCTGATGATTTATTTACTGCCTTTATAATTTTTTGCTCACACCATTAATTTCAATCAACTCCGTATATATGTAGATATTTAAATTCTGTTCAAAATCCGATGTCAGACGGTCACTTATGACGCAGCACTGATGTGACGTCATATCAAACAAACTGTCAGTGTAACGACGGAAAAAGTAACCATCTTACATTGATTGGCTTTCCGTTGTATGTTGTATTGTTTTGTAAAGAAATATTACTTGTACTTAACTTAGTTTCATAGTTTCGAGATAATGTAGTTTAACTTTTAGTTGTTAACATTGAATAGTTTACTACATTGTTGGAAAGTCCCAAGTAAATAACTTGTGCCACAAGAATGTTCATACTCGATAATTTGTGAGCTACAGGCTATTTGCAACACACATATTTCATATTTATATCTAATCATATCCTTAATTCGCCTAGAGAACTGTCTGAGTAAAATTTGAAATACGGAATATAAAACAAAATACATTTTTAGTTCTGCGCAATTGTATTATCGCTAAACGTGCGCATTCAACTGGCTTTAATATTGTGCAAATTGCGAATGAAATGTGCTAATAATGAGAAGGTAAATAGTGGTAGTTCTTATCTATATCTATTTATTTCAGAATATTCGTGCAGCCTGGCTGACGTACCCGTATCACTGCTGTGCTTTCCGGTTCCCGAGTACACACGATCCGCGGGAGTTCGCCAAACACGAACAGTTCTTGCGTCATTTGCAGTATGAATGCTCAAGTAATATGACCTTGAAACATAACGACCTTGCACTGAGGAGGAGTCTACTGCAGTGGCTGCCATTCAACGTCACTCAACATGGACGATTCGATTACGAGGTTCTTCAAAACGAAGAAGAATCCTTCGGTGCCACGGTGAACCCCAATGCTCCAGTTAATGCGATTTGCGGGAAAATTGCGAAAAATTACCGAGAGGTTAGTAAATTATTGATATATGAA
Organism: Carabus problematicus; assembly: GCA_963422195.1. NCBI lineage: Eukaryota > Metazoa > Arthropoda > Insecta > Coleoptera > Carabidae > Carabus > Carabus problematicus. Next base: position 1,918,813 of record OY728583.1, on the reverse strand, counting down.
TATATATTTTCTTTATTCTTCGCTTTTGTTAATAATGATAATGCATTTAAAAATATAATTATATGTATTTGATTATTGATTATGTAAATAATGAAGACTAGTTGCTGTGTGGAAAATTTACGTACGTGCTTAATATTTTAATGGACTCTAATTGAAATATATTTCATTACATTTTAGAGAGAGATACGCAGTTTATTAATTTTCTAATTAATTAATGTGTATTATGTTTTGTACGGTTAGCACCTATCTATGTTATGTAATAGTAAACTCTTGCGAGAATCCATCACTCCGTAATGCATTGCAGAACATTCTACATACTACGCAAAGCACAAATTTATTATTCACAGACAGAGTTGCACAGCACACTACCGTCTGCTTGAATGCAAAAGCACTTTTCTATTCATTTAAATCTTGTTTTCACGAAGGTTCTTTTATAATTCCTCTTATTAATGATGTTTTGAATTTATATATATATATATATATATATATATATATATATATATATATATATATATATATGGAAATTTTACTTATTTACACTTGAATCAGCCTCTGAAGCCTGCTGTCAGTGTATCACTTTATTAGAATCGAATTATTCTACACAATAAGTCACTTTGAAACGGATGGTTTATTCATTATCCTAGCCAACTAAAGCCTAGCTGTTGTCAACGGTTCATTAATAATTATTGATCCTACATCAAAGCACGAGCTTTCACCTAACAATATTGCCGAATAATAGTTAACTCTAACGTCCAACATTTCGTTTAAGAGGCTCTGTTGCCTCTAACAAAGAAAATAAAACTTATTTCGTTTTTGTTCTTCTTGACGTGGCTGATTTTTTTTGTAATCGATTTATATTATGCTTTCTCATGGTCGGTCGGTTTTCTAAATAAGTTTTTTTTTTTTATTATTGTGTTTTATTCGCTTTCTGCTCTTTAGTTTTCGTAATATGAAATAGTAGAAGCAGGATAGTTGTTTTTTGACAGTATCCTGTTAAAATATCTGTTCTGAAATATGTATGTGTAATTTGAAATTAAAATGAAAGATTATGCAATTGTAGTGAAACAAAAAAGAAAATTATACGAGTTGTAAATGATTTCAAGCGTTGTTATACGAGATGCTATATTATTTTAGATTATCTGTAATAAATTTCAAAGGAAATTTTTCATTTTTCATATTTTTTGGGTCTTGATTGTACTCTACGAGCAATTTTATTTTGTGTTATTATCCTGTTAAAATTTAATTACCTTTTGCTATATCCTTCATCACTGGTTCAGTGTAGCGCAAAAGGGTAATTTAACTCTATAATTATATTCGAGATGAAATTTTCTTTATTGTGGAAGTTATGAAACAAATTAATGTATTTATTACCGATAACGAAACAAGGGATAGCTTACATCAAAAGATACTAGTCGCTAGTAAATTGAAGTATGTAGTATGATTTTTTTTCTCTTTGATATCCAAAGCTCGTAGATAGGTATATCACTTATATCTACGAGATTCCTTATGAAATAAAGTGAAGAAGAATTTCATTTTATAATGTCTCACAAAATAAAGTAGAATATTTCCTTTGTCCGCATGTTTATTACACTATTTCACACTCCGTTGCACAACTATGTGGCTAGAGAGTATTGCAAAATGAAGATATTTTGCGCAAAAGAATAAAGGATTTAAATGAAAATTCTTTGTTACTGGTAAAACGCGCATGGAGATATTATTACCAAATATGGAAAAATTTATTAATAAATATACCCGTTTACTAAATTCTTAGCTCATTACTTTATAATACAAGAAGTATACAAATATATTTGTAATAAAATGTTATATTTCAGGATCTAGAATTCATTGTTCGCCGGTAAAAACGAATGATAGTTAAAGAACTAAGCGGTTCAAAAGAAAAATAGAGAACATTTTTAAAACTGAACGATAAGTTAGTTTATGCGTGCATACATAGTTAATATTTGCTATATACTTTTAACTTTTTAATGTTATTGGAAGAAAAACTAAAAGTTTTGTAAAACCTGCTCGTAGATTTATTTCTTTAGATCAATACTTTCCAGAAAAGTTCTTCCACAATCGAGAATCACAGTTTTGCTTGTCGGTCGTACATGCCTGAAATACTGATGTCATATATTGGATATATGATACTGATACCCCTATTGTTAATGGCCAATATATTGTATGTGAAGTGTTTCTATAGACGTTACAATAACATACTTTATTTTAATAACCCAATATTCACGTGTACTTACAATGTAATTGAATGAAAAAATAATACGATTACTTTTACAGTTTTAAAAGTTTAATGCTACTGTATTTTGATAATTATGTTAGTATATGTGCTAATATCTAATTAAACACATTGTCATATGATATACCTTCAATAAGGGATCTGTTTTGGGTTACAACAGAGTTTACATAAATAATTAGGGATTTATAATGGCTTACATGTAATTATAGGAAAGATTACTGGATAATCTTTCTGGTAAGCATGTGAGTTACCATGTAAATTCTATAATTTAACTTCCGCTTGTGCAGGCAATTTTATGTATTGAGAATATTAACAAACAACAATCAATATTCATAGAGATTTCGCATAGAACTGTCAACGAAACATATACAATAATATAACAGTAGGTATACGAAATTCTACTGAAGATCCTAATACTCTTAAGTAAGAGAAATTGTTTGCTTAGGAAAATTGCTTTGTTTAGAGAAATGTTACAGTGTAAACAGGCAGGTTATAAATTAACAGTGTAATAATTTCACAGGTAAAGTGTCATCCGGAGCCGGATGCATTCAATCCTTGCGAAGACTTGATGGGAAATTGGGCTTTGCGAATACCTGTCTGGTTCATATCGTTATCTGCGATTATTGGTAACTTATTAGTGATTGTCGTCATTATCACTTCACATTTCCGGCTAACCGTCTCGAAATTTCTGATGGTAAATTTGGCCATTGCTGATCTATGTATTGGGATTCATCTGTTTCTTATCGCGATTGTCGATGCGTGCTCCATTGGATTCTATTTCAACTATGCAATCTATTGGCAGAGAGGTGAGTGCATGTCATGTATACTTGGCTGTGTAATATTTCTGAACGTGATAGATGACAGATACAGGCTGTGACGGTTATTTTGTTTTGCATATGTTCGTGTTATTAGTTTTGCTTAGTAGCATTTGTCAACGTGACAAAACAATGTTTGCTGTGCTGTAAATACTTACTTACAACATAACCCTTATAAGTTATGTCTTATGTGAAATTAATGTTCATTCTCTACTGTAAATATACGCGGTATAATTCTGTAAATGTAAATACAAGTCAGCTCAATTTATGCTATACATTATACTGCAGATACCGGTTTACAATATTTAGATTTTATCAATTATTTTAAACACTTCATTCTTGCATATGGCACATTTATTATTCCATTGTTGTATTTGTTATAAATCACGATGCATTTGAAACAACGAAATTGAAATTGGTTGTTGACATTTGTTGTGTACAGGAGACGGATGTAAAGTTGCCGGATTTCTAACTGTCTTCGGGAACGTTCTGTCAGTTTACACACTTGCTGTAATAACAACGGAACGATGGTACACCATAACGTGGGCGATTCATCTGAACAAACGACTGAAATTACGTACTGCAGTGCGCGTTATGCTCTCGGGATGGTTGTGTGCCCTTTTCATGGCAGGTTTACCACTTGTTGGCGTCAGTGACTATTCCAAGACCAGTATCTGTCTACCGCTGGAGATAAAAGGCAAAACAGACGTCATCTATTTGTCAACATTGTTAGCATTCAATGCCATTGCATTCGCCTTGATCTGTGTCTGCTACGGCAGTATGTACAAATCGATACGGGAGGGAAGCCAATGTACAACAGTCACTTCCGTCAGATCAGATCTCACCGTTGCGAAAAGGATGGCGTTATTAGTTTTCACCGATTTCGCGTGCTGGGCTCCGATTGCATTTTTCGGGTTAACAGCTATTTTAGGATATCCACTCATAACCGTCACGCAAACGAAAATACTTCTTGTTTTCTTCTACCCGTTAAACTCGTGCGCCAATCCTTGTTTGTACGCGTTACTCACGCAACAGTACCGGAGGGATTTCTTCATTCTCATGGGCCGTTATGGATTGTGCAAGGATCGGGCTGAAAGACATAAAGGTGCCATTGGTGGCGTACCATTGCCGTACGGTTCAGGGCCCCAGTACAAGAGACCGAGCAGTGCAACTGATGGATTCACGGTGAAACAAGCCAATTATCATGCAAATAATGATCATAGAGGTTCAGTGTTAACCACGGTCGTATCGGTTGAAATGCCAATGTACAAAAATACATCTGGACCAAATTCCAGACCGAATTCGCTGAAAGCAGTACAAGAATTATCGGTTAAATCGCCGACGAGTAATTTCGAAATACTTGATACGGACTATCCCCTAAAATACTTGAATAGTGGTAATTTATAAAGTTATATTTCATGCAAAATTGTAATGACTTATTGACTAAAACATTGTGTTAACATACACGATGTAATAATTCAAAGACTGAGTGTTAATTAAAACGAGTTTCATTGAGATTGAAGACCACCAAAAAGGAAGTGAAATTTGTTTTTGGAAAAAACTTAATTACGAAAAAAACTCATTGAACTGTAAATATTGTACAAAAATGAAATGAAGTGAATTAGTGATATGAATAATAATATAATTAATTTTACAAAAATACTACAAACTATGAATTATTTATATGTGTAGTAGAATACTAATTCGGTAAGATTAAATGTACAATTATTAGGATTAAGAATTATATATTTATTAAAGAAATATCAGTATTTTATGTTATTTTCAATATTGCGTCCAAATATTCTAATGAATTAGTACTAGACATCAAGATAAACAGTTTTTACTGTGAAATTTCCGAATTATATTATAGATAATTGTCAAAGGAATAAATAAATGTGTAAGATATGTATTTTGTAATGCTTCAAATGTTTATTACTAGAGAATTGTGCTACATGTTATTTATAATAGTACTAGAGGTCGGTATTATAAGCTTCTATCCATGGCAAATATAGGTATATCAAATCAGGAAATAACTCTAGAAAAAAAAATATGTTATATATTATGTACATGTTAAAAGTATGTTTTTGTATACCTTTGCATCTACTTCATAGCAGCAATTGTAGAATGTATAAGCTCGTTCACACAAGTCGGAATCTTTAGCTGCAATTCGAAATAATGAAATACTCATTAAAACATATATTTTTACCTTAAGTAGAATAAGACATAACTATTCTGTTATTCTATTCATACGTTGAAAATAAGTGTATATATGTACTTAAAAAATAAATGTTAAATGTAAAAAATATATTCTGTAGATTCAAATTACAGTAATCGAATTATTTTGACATTGTATTTAATTAAAGGTATATTTAGACAAAATATTTGTACTGTTACTTATTTTTTTTTCTTCTTCATGAGATATAGTTATTCTGAAATGAATATCTATAGAAATTTAATACTCCTACAAAAAAGAGAAACGCACATAGATATTTAAATTAAAATCATTTATGTGAACACATTTCCGTTTCGTTTCCACTTGCATCGAGTTACACTTGACAAGCGAGAATTCGCGACACGTGCGTGCCCCAAGTGTTTGTGGATGGAATCAAATTAAACAGTGAACTTATATTAATTATCAGCTGGAATCTATCTCTTGTTTGACCTTAGATATAGTTGGATATAGTGTTATTTTTTGAGAAATAAAAATAGTAGATAATTAAAAATATGTATGTCTATTCGCGCGTGAAATAATTTATTAGAACCAGGTAGTTCTTCTGAACTTTTAATGAACTTGGTGATATGGAGCTACGTTGCACTTAATTTTATAGTTCTTTTCATATTGCAGTAATATAGTAAAGGAAAAATTCACAACGGTAAGTTACCTTTTGTTATGCATGTTTCGAACATATTTTTGATTCCTGCCTTTAGCTTGTCTGGTATGATTCCATCAATGGCCATGTAATCAATAAGTCCAGCTTCATCCATCTACAATATGATTGTAAATATTATTACATAGTTTACAGAGGGAAAAGTGTAGAAAAATTAAATATTTGCGTTTGGAAGTAGCAAACTTACCGCTCCGCCTTCGGATAAAATACATTTCATATAACACTGTAATAAAAATCACGTATAATAATTAAACTCAGTTAAATATGAAAAAGTTAAACATACTTTTAGTTTATCATCCTTCGGAAATTCTCCATCGTTTGTTTTCAGAACAACATCTGTAAAAAGTTAAAATAAAACATAACGTTATAGTTATAAGGTTTTATTATTTTCTGTAAGTATTATTTTACGTAATTATAATATGATTATACTGTAAGATTTATTAGATTTTATTAATTTTTGCCCCGAGTTCTACATACCTGCACTAACTCCAGTATTTGCAATGCAAGTTTTATGAAGTGTTGCTATTAATTCTTTCAGTTCATCATTTAGTGCCTGGATAGAAATAGTACATTATACACCAAGGGAGAGAAAGCACTTATTTTTCCTGAGGTGTAGTTTGAAGCCCGAGGGCGAAGCCAGAGGGCTACAAATACATCGAGGGAAAAATGGTGGTCTCTCCCGAGGTGTATATACTATTTTTTCCACGTTCGGGAGTAGAAACACTTAATTTCATAAATAATGAATTATAATAAATCGGAGCGAAATTGCAATATTTAGAAGCATTTGGAAACGTTTCCATGCAACGCGTACCATGACAACAAACATTTATTTACAAAAACCTTTGTTATAATAAAAACTCCCTTCTGAAAAGTGTTTTCGACCCTAGGGAGTAAATGCTTCATTTCTGTCCCGCGTTTGACGCCATAGAAACCGACTTCTACTCCCGGACGTGTAAAAATATACAATATTTGCAATACTTCATTTGTTAATTAACGATCTGACTTACCGATTCGTCCAAGTAACCTCGTGCTACAGATGCACACAAGACACAAAGTACTACAACAGATAGAAGTCGAGCCATCTTCAGTGTTTGAATCAGATAATGCTCTGGTAAAATGATGTATCTTTATATATCGATTGTCAATGTCATCTAGCTCATTATGAACCATTACTTAACGGATAATACGATGTATATATTATAATATCAGTGATTCACATATACTTTTGCACTTCACAAGTGTCACGAGAAGTAATTAAAATAATAAATACATACTATTATCACATGAAAATATAGGTATGAAATAAACGAGCTAAATATTCTGCATTTATTTATTATTAAGATCTTGTTATATTATCATAAATATATATAACTCTTCTATTTCTAAATCATCTCGCATAAATATTAAGCTTATAAACTTTACAATAAGTTTTACAGAACTACATGTATCAGTAAGATATAAGAATATGAAAAAATACATGATTTAAGTAGGTACCCTATGAATATACAATGATTCATTAATATAAATTACAAAAATTACAGCATGTCTCTGATAGAGCAACACGTACATTTACATATATGAACTACAAAAATATTTCATAAACGAGCAATGCATTAAATTTACATGAAATATCATAAAAAATTTACACATAATAACCTTCTCAAATTACTAATACATTTATAAAATATTTCAGTGAAATAAAGCTTGCCATAGGTAATAATTACGAGTATTATACGAGTACTTAACGCCATAAAAATATTCTTCTACGATTTAACAAAAATAAAAGCAAAAAAATTCTGCAGCTTAAAATTAAGCAATTTTTTATATAAATATTTTTTTTTATTAAAATATTTTTTTGTAATTTTTGTAATTCACGTTGGTGAACACTTATAGAATCAACTCATAACAACATTCACTCAAATTTTCTTAAATATTCAGTCACTGTTATAAAAATCCTGATTTAAAAGTTCATAATAATTATATAATTTATTTAGCACCTATATCACTAAATTTAAAGCCTTTCACTACTTTCTTCAGAAGATGACTTGACGCAGCGACCTCTGTAACAGATTTCTGTTTCATGTGATATTTCAGTTGTTGTTGAAGTACCAATTATTCTGGTTCGCCAGGAATCGTCGGTTGAAGATTCCGCTTCTTTGTCTCCTAATCTATCGGAGTACATTTCTATTTTATCTTGTTTGATCGAAGAGAAATCTTGATTAACTTCTGTTGTGTTGTTATTACTCAAAGTTGTTAGTTCCACATCATCCGAATAAATGTTGTTCACTGTTGGAAGCATTGTCGTGGTGCCGGTGTCATCATCGGATGGTAAAATGTCAAAACCATTATCGAAAATGCTTCCTTCCCGAGTATATCCAAACATTTCGTATAATGGAGCAAAGATGTCACTTTCTGGAGTGGGTGCATCATTTTGTTGGTTATTCACCACTTTTGGCGGTACAACAGTTGTTACCTCTTCCTGCGCTTCCTCAGTTGTTGTACGTACTCGTTTTACTGAATGATATTTCCATACTGGTTTTTCGACATCGAAATTATTATTGAACACTGATCCAATATTTTGAGATTCAGCTGATTCAAAGTCATCACCTAGAGCACGCAATTTGACAAGACGCCAAACTCCACGACGACGTGCCTGAGATGTGTCAGTTACTGGTTCTAAAGTTGTTGGAACGTCAGTTGTAGTACTCTCCAATGACTGAGTGATGTCTATTTCTGGAAAAGCGGTAGTTAATTGTTGAAATCTAACTGGAGGTTCCTCTGTCTCAGTTACAACAGGTTCATTTTCGATCGTCGTAATATCAACAGTTTCTGTACTTGTTGGTTTTTCTGTTGTTTTATCAATATTTTCCTTATTTTTTTCATTGGTTACAATAAAATTATAATTGGATGGTTTCGCTACAACTTTTGCAGAATATTTGCTTTCAGCGCCTTCATCAAGGTTGATGTCAATCCGATGTTTGTTTACGGAAGTATATGGAACTTGATCTGTGTATTCTTCATCACCGTCCTCAGATTCAATAGTTAGTTGAAATGATGGTTTAGCAGTATGCACTTGTTCTGCGGACACAATATTTACAGATTTTTGTGCGGAAATTTCTGGAACGTTTACTGTAGCTTCAGCTTGTTGATGGTGATTTTGTTGTGCTTGCAAGAAACTAGGCGGATAATTATTGCTTTCTGGCTCCAGTGTTAGTTTTTCGTTTCGTGGTAATTGGAAATGGGATTTACCTCTACTAGTAATTCTTTGACGAGGCTTTACAGGAGCAACGTATTCATCAGAGTGAATATTCGATAATTCATTGGTTCTTGAATAAACCTGTTGCTGTTCATTACCAGAATATGAGCTTTCAGTTTCAATTGTCGGAGCGACAGTGGTTGGACGAGTAGGTCTGCGAATCCTGCCTCGGATTCGTGTTACTTTTGGCGTTCGCGTTTCTGGTCGTTTTGACGGCCGAACTGTGTAATATTTTTTAGTTACAGGCGATGGTATTTCTGTTTGATCTTCCACTTTAACAGGTGCAATAGGACGACGTGCTCTATTGAATGAAGAAGCTGGGCGTCGAGTTACTGGTTTAATATCAACAACTTCTTCTTCTTCGGATGATTCGGCTGGTGGTGCATATTGTGTACGGATATCAGGAGTACTTGACACGTACTGTGTGCGAATATTATGATCGGCTTGGCTGTCATCAACCTGGCTTACATGTAAATGTGAAGCTGAAGTGGAATATACTGGATTACTTACTGGACTTACGTAGATATTTTGTTCTTCAGAAGATGGACTGTGCAAATAAGCAACGGTAGGTGCCGGATTTACAGCTGTTCTCAGTTCTGAACTTTGTTTATATTCCATTTTGATTGGTTTCACAAAGCTTGGAGGTCTGAAAAACCCATAGAATTCTTGTTGGTCTTCTTCTTCACTTTCCGTCGTTGTTCTTTGTGTTGTAGTAGTAGTGGTTGTTGGCGATGAAGCTTGGTATCTTGAGTTACTTGTTGACTGGTACCCTCTAGTGCGGGGTCTTCCTCTAATGCGACTTCTTGTTCGTACACTTTCAGTTGTCGGTTGACTCCTTACCTCAGGTTCTTCGTTGTATTTGACACGTGATGTGTTTACATTAATTTCCTCATTGCTGTTATATTCTACATTCCGGTTAGTGTTAAATTCCACATTTGGATAGTTCGATTGTTGTTGATTTATTTTATGATTTACAAGAACCACTGGCTCATTGTGTAATACATCCGAAACTATATTATTTTCTGGAGCGGATGCAGCAATTGTAGTTTGATGTAACGGTTCAACATTTTCAGTTGATGAAATAAAATGTTCCCTTGGAATATATTTTTCGGAACTGATTTGGATTGGACTACTTTCTGATACAATTTGCTTGTTGCTATTTTGTACATAAACTAAAGCTTGTTCTTGTTGTTTCTGATTTAAAAATGGATCATTTTGTATGTTAAATTGCGGATTATTGGTTGGAGTTTGTGCAGGTAATTCGACGTTTGAATGATCTACAGGTAACGATTCTTGGAATCCGCCTTCAAGGGAAGGTTGTTTGAAAACGGAAACATTATCAGTAGTACTTCTTGCAGTATACTCCTCATCCGTTTTTACTGGTCTGCCACGTGTTCTGTATCTTTGACGGGAATTAGTTGGTTGTCTTCTTGGCTGTTCAGTTGTTGATGAGACATATTGTCTATCACGCTGCACGTATCGATTTCTATTGAATGCTGCTCTAGTAGAAGTTTCTGTTACTACTTCGGGTTGAGCAGTAGACGATACTGGGACACTATTTTCATGCGATTGCTGCCGTGTACGTGTGTAGGGTCTACGTCCTCTGTACGAAGACGTACGTTGATGTGATGTTGGTGTAGTGTTTACATATTCATAGGAAGCTGTTGGTCTGGTACCACGTTGACGGCCTCTTGTACGTTTGAATGGTGTAGTTGTCTCTACTATCGGCACAGGAGTAGTTGTACTAGTAGTAGTGGTGGTAGTTGTTGTAGTAGTCGTGGAAGGAGTAGTGTAATATTCAGAAGTATATTCAGTGACTGGTGGCTCCTCAGAAGGAGGAAGAAGCAAAGGTGCAAGAAGAGGTCTGATTGCTTGATCTTGTAAAGAATTAACTAATCTGGGCAGATGAAGACTAATTGGCGGTAACTGTGAAGGTAGGGTGTATTGTTGTTGCTGCTCTTGTACCCTCGGTTGTTCGATTACATCTCTATAATAAATTTCAGGATCATATTGTGGTCTTCCACTTAGTTCAATTGATTTTTGTGTTGACATAATGGGAATTTCATAGTCAACAATTGGTTTCTTTGATACATGTACTTCAGGTTCAGTTGGTTTCACGGTATGTTGTTCATATTCTTGTCCATAAGTCTCAGGAGTAAATTGTGGTTTACCTCTACCTCTTGTTACTTGTGGATTTACTTGTTGCAATGAAATTTCCTGTGAATCGTAATCTCTTCCTCTTGTATTTTGAAGCTGATGTTTTTGTAGTGGTGTTTCTTGTGCAACGTATTCTGCAGATTGATCGTTTACTTGTTTATTTAATGCAACTTCGTGACGAACAGGAGCTTCATTTATATTTTGCGCAACGTAATCTTCGTTGAAGTAAGTCTCTGGAGTATGTTCTGGTCTACCTCTACCCCTCGTAGCTTGAGTACTAACTGGTAATTCCTGTGAATGATAAACTGGAGTTTGATGTTGTACAACTTGTTGATTTAATAAAGGTTCATGTCGAGTAGAAGTTTCTTTTACATTTGGTGTTTCGTATTCCGGTTTGTAATATGGTTCTGGTGTAAAATGCTGTTTTCCTCTTACTCTAGAATGTGGTCTCGACTGACGAACCGGTTTTTCGTATTCGGCACTTGTTTGCTCTGTTGAATATTGTTGGTTTACTAATATATCATCTTGATGAAGCCTCTCCGCAGAATAAGATTGAACTGGAGATTCTTGAACTATATGTTGTTGTTGTTGTTGTTGATGGCTGTAATGTTCCAAAGGTATATCCTTAGTTGGAATTTCTTGATGTACATATTGATGTTGAACCAAAGGTTCTTGCGTTGTAGGTTTTTTTGTATCTTGACTATAATGTTCCAAAGGAATTTGTTGGGCTGGAACCGTTTGCGTTACATATTGTGGAACAGGAATTTCTTGTTGATTTTGTAAATATGGTGACTTTACTGGTGCATCGACAAGATATTGTTCGTTTGAATACTGTTCATTGGACACTAAAGGCAGAGACGTTTCGGTTTTAGATTCATCATTGTAATAGTTTTCAGTAGGACGACCCCTCGAATAATGTCTGCTAGGAATTCGCTGTCCTGTATTTTGTGCTACGTTCGATTGAGAATATTTATTCGATGAAGACTTTTCTGGAAGTGGAAATTGCTCCAATACAGTGTACTTCTCATTAGAGATAACGTCAGATAGAGTTGTAGCCAATGGAGTGTGTTCAGTTGATTCTACCTCTTGTTGTATTTGTTGTACAAACTGAGTATGTTTTTCTGGGATACTTTGCACATTGTGAATATTGTAATTTGTATTGGGTGTCGAGAATCTATTTTTAGTCGAGAAAATTTGTGGTGGAAGTGAAGCAGGATTTTCGTAAATTGACGGAGTTGTAGATTGGACAAACTGAGTAGGACCGTAAGGATTTGGTGAAATCAGAGACTCTTGCACAGAGTGCTGTTCAGCAGAACTAGAAACTTTTGTGGGTAATGGACCATAAGGTATTTGAGGCGTTACAGGAGTTTGTACTGTAGATGCTGTATAACTGGCACGAGATGGTTGTCTTTGTCTTCCTCTAGTTCTGACAGTCGTTATCTCTGCAGAAGAATACGGAGTATGGTTACTGGTTTCTTGTATGTTTTGATTCAAGAAAGGTTGAACATTTTCTGTAGTTGTTTGTTCTTGAGAACCAGCTTGAATATGATTTATCACAACAGATCCAACATGTGGAGCCGGAAATGGTATCTTAGAATAACCAGGTGGCGCTTTATAACTCAAAGGAGCAACAAAGAACGGTAACTGATCAACTTTGCGTTCCACTCGGTTACTTTCAATGCTGGACAGATAAGGAAGATCAAATTTAACATAACCATCTGGCGGTGCTAAATGTGATGGTCCAACAAATACTTGTGGAGCATCAGGTCCAATATTATCTTGTACAGAGATCGTTTTAGCATCCTTCAACAATGTCAACACATCTCCAAGTTTAATTTCGGAATGACCTTCTGTTCCCATATACACTGCCAATGGGGGCTGATGCGGTTTCCTTTTCTTTGGGGCTGAAGTGGTAGTTGGTTCATGAGTTATGGGATCTGGTACATATGGTCTACGGAAATTTTGCTGGGGAACTGGCGACACATTATGTTGGAATTGTTCTTGAAGTTTCTGTGCTTGCAAGGCTTGTTGCACAAAATCTTGTTGAATGTTTTGCAATTGAGCTTGTTTGTGCTGTACAGGTTGGTATTGTTGGACAGTAGGTTGATTATAAGCTTGCGGCGTTGGTAATCTTTGTTCATTAGGAAATGCTATTTGTTGTCTTTGTCCATTTGGTCTTAAATTCTCAAGCGGAACATACAACAACTGTACTTCTTCACGATCACTGTTACCATTTGGTTTCACATTCGGCGATTGAGTTATTTGGGGTTGCTGTTTTGTAGATTGTTGATTATATAGGCCTAAATTAATATTTTGCACCACATCTCGTGAGTTAAATTGTGTACTGTTCAATGCAAATTGTGGTACAGTTTGTAGTGTAGGTTGGTAAGAGACTCCATTTGGAGCTTGTAACAATTGATTGTTTATTCTTTGAGGTGAGAGGAACGGTTGACCTTGATTAATGAGGCTTTGAAGTTGTGGAGGTAATACGATTTGTTGTTGTGGATATTGTCCCTGATTTTGTAACAGCCGAGCTTGTTGTTGCGGTTGTTGTTTCTCTTCTTGTTGCTTAAGTGGTATATTATATGACTGGGAACTGGAATCTGATTGTTCTGGAGGGAAAAATCGTTTCTGATCTGTGGTTGGTAGATTCAAAACTCGGCCCGTTGGTCGTTTTTGTACTCCATCTGATTGAGTGTCTTCGTTTTGAAAACATGTTGGGCAGGATCTGGATACTGGAATCCAATCGTTCGTATCGTAGGACCGTGAATTACTTTGTGCCTGGGCAGTGGCAAGTACTAATAGTACCACTGATGTGCTTATCAGTGCTCCTTTATGTCGAAACATCTGAAAATAAAGATACAAAAATGTATTAATGAAAATTAGTGGAAGACATATAATCATTCGTTTATGGCAAACATTACAAATAAAATTGTTGTAAAGTATAATGTACGTATGATTAATTTAGGAGTAAAATTCTGCCATTCTAGTTTAAAATCTATGTAAATTAATTAATTTTTTTATGTATAAAAATAGCGATATTTTAGAAATATATTCTTAAATTCCACGGGTACATTGTTCAGCTTGAGATAATAATATGTTCACACTATATCTATAATTTTATGAATGTTGCTAACAATCCCTGACCTCATTTAACAAATCATATGTCAACTCTTTCTTGATCGATATAAGTTGCATGTAACAAAACCACAAATAAAGAAATGTATCTTATATACACGTACATACATTTACAAGTGTTAATATTCAGATACATACATTAAAATATATTATTTTTTTATATAATTATGAGGTTCTTTTATGCATCGTGTTTTTATCGGTCTTTAATAATAATGGTTCCGCAACTATGGTTTTCTTATATTTATCTTTCCTACAGAAGCTATGCATCGGGGTTTCACCTCAATAATATTCAATAATAAAATTAATTACTTTATGTAGAATACATCATTAAAGTTTTTATACTTTTCTCACTAAATATTGTATACTCGTATATAAGTATAAAATAATTATACTCTTAGAAGGATAAAAAGACATTTCAGTAATTTTACCTAATAATTCACGTAATTTGCAATATAGGATATGAGAATAGACTGTTACGCTAACGTGAACATTTTCTGCTGATCTATTCTGTTACATAAACACTAAAAACAAAAAACTTTTTGTTGTCAAAGCGATTGGATTCAGTTGAACCGTTACCAACTAAATACAACAACTAGTTCATGTTATGTACGCAAGAAACAGATATACTTTCACTTTCAACATACACCGTAATCCATATCGGAGGCATGTTCTTTCAATGCATAAGCAAAATTTATTAAATATTGACCGGTATGATCTTTTGGAAATGTTAAATGTAGAATTTAGAAAATAACTATAATTTATGCATCTATAATTGTGCTAAATAATTGTTAAGCATCATAACACATTTTGTTATAGATATATTTATTTTTGTAACTGTAACTGTTATAAGAATGTTATATTCCAGCATATGGAAATGATTTTAGCTAACATTTAAATATACTATAGAAAGAAATCAACGAATCCACTTGTATTTAAAACGTATTTTTCTTATTTTGTTTATATTCTATGCATCATTAATTACTGTTTTAGTTTGTTCTTAATCTTATTTTAACTACCATTTCAAATAAATAATACGATGTTGTATTCAAGATGTCATACTTTCAGAATACGGAAAAACGGTCTGTATCTTGCAGCTGTGTTTATAATTATACGCTATGTATTATAAATAACAGTACAAATAATTGTTTATAAACAACAAAATAAAATGTAGTTGTATCATAGACATAGTTGTAATATTTTAATTTGTTTTCTTCTAAATAAATGAGCGTAAATGAATTATTGCACAAGGCAATTAAAAACTATAAATAGTTTCTCTTTTATTTTCCAATAATGCTACAAACAAATATTATCGGAATGCGAGAAAAGTGTGACTAAATCTCTGACAAATATCAGTTAAGGAAACTCGTACCTTACCTAGATTCACACATGCGGAAGAAATCACATCACAATACATATCTTACTTCCGTAGACAAGAGATCGTACAAGCGAGGTATGTACCACTTTAATTTTCTACATTGCATATACATCCTGTAGAAGTCCAACTGTATGACATGTTAGATTCTAATAGGGCACTATGTCAGCGAACAAGAAGCCATCACGAACCAGTATCTGTACTTTCAAAATTCTTATTTTTAATTGATATCTCACAATCTTATTCACTATACTTTCACAGGTACAAAAGTCACATCAGTTACAACTTGAACATTGTTGCAATGAATGAAATACAATATTTTATAATAATTTTATTCAATACTTTCATCCACTTGTCTCGTTAAGAACACCTCATATGAATGGCGGATACGTGTTACAAATATGTAATTCACATAAATATATATGTACTTCAATAAAGTTATTCATGGAATATATGAATTCGATATTTTTATCCACAGAAGTGTGAGTAATTAGAAATAAGTACGTATAAAATAGATTCATTAAAAATCACATTAACTATATATTCAGATATCACGTATCATGTTCTAGATGTTCAATAGTACTTGAACTAATTAGTAATTACCATCCGGTTTACTACAGTTCCAAGTAAGTGCCAGTAGAAAGAAGATTTGATGACTGAGAAAAGTAAAATTTTCTCGTTGTTAACTAATTACTAGACTATGACAAATTACAAGAGTACATTTAATTGGTGATGACCGTTGGTCGCGTGGATGCTTGTTTTGTACATAACAACAGAGTTTCTCACACATTATCCATGTTGTTAACCAGTTGTTAACTACTTGTAAACATTCCATTCACTCGAATTAACTTACTTACTGCTAGCCGTGTTAACTAGATAAGAAATTCTCTTATCAACGAGCTCACGCAATAAATTTAATCTACAGTTATTTCGCATATATTTTCTAACACAATCTTTATTACTTTTGCAATAATTATTGGCATACGTTTTAACAGGATACGACCTATAATGTTTTTCTTATCGGAAGGAATTATTATTATAATTTTACAATTATTATTGTTAGAGTATGTCCCAGTTTCATATATCATTCGCACTGGCCTGCTAATTTTGTTTCTTGTTTTGACATTAATCTATTATTTGTTACAGCAAATGTCAGTTATGCTTTCACGTCTAGTTAGTATAAATGGGGCAAATAATTATTTGTGCTTTAATTTCCTTGTTAAAGGGCACACCAGATTTGTTCTACTGTAATTTAAATGTTTACCTCGTATTTTGTTCCTTGTAATATGATAAGTTTTTTACGCATTGATTAGTAATTGCATGCTCCCTGAGTTTGAACATAAATCTTCTTGTTAACATTATCATGTACCGTTATCAGAAGTGAAAAGAAAAGTATATACTCATCATTTACATAGTTCAAGGTAAGAATGTGCACTTATTCTCATCCTATTATATTGTTTGTAATTATATTAAATAATAAAAGTTCCCAGAGTTAATTGCATGTGTAAATAGTTTCATTTACAATATACAGTACATAATAATTACTATTATACTATAATCAAATATTGTACTTGTTGTAATAGAAGTGCCATATTCCCTATACTTAGATCTCTGTGATATTTTTATTTCATATATTTTATATCAAATATAAATGCTCATTGAATAAATATGTAATTGATGAATGTATTTGTTGCTATAGCTTACGACCTCTAAACGAATACGATGTACTACGCAGTAATTTACAGATATACAGCTTTCACATAAACATGCTCGTAACATTAATAATAAGATATAAGATCCTTATACCTGGAACATGACAGTTTTACATTCAGTCAAGGTTACTTATCTTAACGTGTTAGGTCAAACTAGAAAACAGGTTTTAACCCTTATGTATTTGTGTCTTGTTCTTTCAAGTTTCAACACGTACGATAAATAACAGAATATCAAATATAGGGAGAAAAATATAATAAATGTACACGACAGTCATAAATGTTAATTACATGCTCTATGAAAATTATATCCGCATCTTTTTAACAGCGTAACTAAACACACGGTTAAACTATAATGCACATGCACAATATAGCATAATTGCATCCGCATGTAATGCACATCTTCTGTTACAATGCACTTGACATTTCATTACCTCTTTGCAGAATTACAACACTGAAAGTTTCTAATTGTATTCTTATTGTCTAAACGCAAAGTTACCAGAAGACATTATTTCATTGTTGTATTATAAAACTGAAGATAATTCATAAATAGAAAATTAAATACTAAATTGTTGTAGTTGTCTGAAAATCACTTTCCTGTTACCTATTTTACATATCCGTTATTACATTTTATACATAATTATACTATTTGGTAGCTTCATTTAAATGTGTTACAAAATAGGAATACATTTTTCAATTAAATTGCTTCATTTCTCACTTTTTAATTTAGAAAGATTTAATTATCCGAAATTAAGGCGGATGCTACAATTATGAAAACAAGTTCCTGTTCTGATCGAGCGTTTGTATCACCCGTATTCGGGTGTGTCTGTTTGAGTTATGATAGCCATGGTAACCCGAGCACAATTCGGATTTTTATTCTACAGTATGGGTAAAATAATACTCTTATAGGCGAAGCTCTCATCACGTTTTTTTTTTTTTCATATTAATACTAATATTTTTATGTCAGTATTTTAAATTAATATTTCATTAAAAGAAATAAACAGTGCACAAGAATTATTAACTGCATATTTAAAGAATTATTTGTACATTTTACACTTTTTTTATTGAAATTTTGAGAATATATTATAAATAATATCTCTGATTTAAATTAAAAAAAAAAAAAATGTATTGAAAGTAACAATACATTTTAAAATTTTACTGGATTATGTAATCAATATTTAAAACAAGAGCAGTAGTTGTTGACCATGGGGGATAATGCTAGTGTATGTTTAAAATTTCTAGTATCAATTTCCATCGATAATTATCTATGTACATAGACACTTACCGTATGACACAAATCCGTATGAGCAGACACTGTTCGCATACAATGAATCACCAAGTATTGCTGGCTATAGTTGAATATTAGAGAGCACAATCACATCACTGATCGCGATCACACTGGCAGCACAGAGGTGTATCACAACGGTGTGTACATGTTGCAAGGCGAATGCACGTTCATATATATATGTGTATGTATAACGATATTCTCTAGAACAACATACGATATCTCGTTCACAACTCCGAGAGGTGTAATATTTCCAAAGAGTCTTGTATGAAAGTCTACGATCGGCCAACGTCCGACTTCTTATACGTTCTAGATAGAATGTGGGCCACCCGGGACCCCCCACTTCCCTTCGTCCACACACTACTATGGAGACTTGTGTGTAAGTTTACTGATGAAGGGGGACAGGTGTTGGTGGGGCGTACCACCCTCTGTCGAATGACACACCTGACTTTCTGCATCGATAGACAAAGGGCGCTGTTCGTCATACACCGTGAGAGTATGGCCACCCTCGTTTTATAAACCTTGAGGAGATTTTATTGTTATGAAATTCTTCCCCGCTCCGAGTTTAATCTTTTATCTATAGAACGGGCTCTAAATCTATACTTTAAGTTTAATTTTTTGCTACACATATATTTTGTTACAGATTATGTTATATTATAGCAAGCATTATATAATGTTGCCTTGGTTCAGATTTTAAATATGTTTGGTTAAAATTTTAGATTTATCTAGTTTTATTTTATAGGTAATATATAAAGGAACTATTATTTTAGGATAACTTCTAATACGTAATTGAGAATGACATTTTTCGAGCATGCAAATCGTTGTGATTCACGCCCTTTAAGATAACTGTTATGTTAATCTTAAGGTCCTACTATACTAGCTTAGTGAAAGGATCTGATTCACTTGCATTACGCATTACCCCGAACAAACCGACGTTATTTATGCTTCAAGAAACAAGATAATCACAGAAATTCAGACTAACCGTACCCTGACTTGCTGCTCCCAAATTAGCCGAAACTTAAGCAGCAATGAAATGTACAAATACTTGCGTAGACAATTTACAGTACGTAGTTTTTTTATATATAATGACTACTAAATTGTGTTATTTAGAGAATATAAACAGCTGTTGTGATCTTAAAAGATCACTATTTCTTCAAAAGATATAAGTGGAAATCTTGCAATCCACTTAAAATCATATCGACACAAATGTTCTTGCAAAATGAGAACAAACAGATGGTTTGTAGCGTTCGAATTTGTAATTAAATCACGGATTTGTTTAATTAATTGTGTTTGTAAATCCTCGGTAACATTTCTTAAAGCCGAACTTTTACTTCAAAACTTAAATACACAATCCCCTTAATATCATGTACACAGTACGTTTGACGAGATGTTAATATATAACTCGTTACATTATCATGTTTCTAAAAGTGGAATGTACATTTTCACACAAGTCTTGGCAAGTAGGAATAACTTGAAAACTTTCCAGCGTTGACGGAACTGCTCGTTCGTATGACACAGGTTATCATCTGTTCTCATAAATATCATTTACTTTGAACATTCTCTAATCGCGCTGCTGGATTAATTTCAAACTTTTGATTACTTAAATATTTAGTTTGAAGACAGTACAAAGATTCAAAACTAAATACTAAATGTAAAATGTATCGATTTTACTATGTACATATTCATTTGTAAGTTATGAAAGTATGTTTATAGGCAGTAGGTATATGAGAATAATGAAATAACTTGGCCTAATTTTAATTCTCGAAACGAGTTTGGCAGACAATCATGCACCACTTGAACTAGTTGCACCGTTACAAAAATTACCAAATCTAGCCTTGGCAACTAATTCACATACGTATAATAAAGTAATCTGTTTGCGAATTTGTTTCACTCAGTTATAACTGGTCAGAAATATGGAATAGATAACCTTCTACATACACGTATAACTGATGGTGAAAGTCACTGACCGACAGCTCCAATTATTAGCAGGCTCGTAGTCATTCGGTCAATGACTTAACTTCATATCTTACAGATTGTTCTAAAATCAGATGTGACCATACGATATACATGCATATCTGACCAAATGTCATCTGTAGATTCATCATGACAAACGGGG
Source organism: Carabus problematicus (assembly GCA_963422195.1). Classification (NCBI taxonomy): domain Eukaryota; kingdom Metazoa; phylum Arthropoda; class Insecta; order Coleoptera; family Carabidae; genus Carabus; species Carabus problematicus. Next base: position 1,897,826 of record OY728583.1, on the reverse strand, counting down.
CATGCTTGTTAATGATGATTCATAGTTTGACGCGTAGTGAATGATCGTAAATATCGCTATAAGCAAAATGTTGAACAGATTTTTGATTTAGCGAAAGCTAAATTATATTTATGAATTAAAAGTTTGGTATAAGGTAATTTATAACAGTCAAATATCTGACAGATCTCTGTAGTTAGTTAATGGAGTGTTAAATAAGTATAAAAAATTAAATACGAGTAATAAAAAAGAAGGTGTGTTTTAGTAAAAATTAACAACAGATGATCAGTAGAGGTGAACTGGCCCGCGAAGATAATCACCACAACAAAAATTAATTACACATACTCAGCTATTGATTAGTAAAAATTACAAATCTAAAAGTATACATATAATTTAATTAATGCAATTAAATACATGAAATGTAAACTTCTACAATGTTCTGTGAAATGGCAATATAATTAAATAAAAATCATGACATATCAGGCCTTTTTTCCATTCTCAAATTTACCGTAGTTTTGTATTTATTTTTACACATATAAATATGTATATAACCTCAAGCAGTTGACATGCAATGTTGTGTTAATGAACTAAATAATATTTTACATTAGTTGCATATAATTAACACAAAAAAGAGTGGAATTTGTAAATATTTCTTAATTTTGTCTGCAGCAATGTCATAGTACCAGAGGAATATTTCCTAAAAAAAGAACCTTTCGTAATGTTCAACATGCGAACTAGTTTTAAAAATAAAAGTATTTTTGATTATCGAATTCGCTGACAGCGATTCGTGATCGATGGATAAATGACAGTATAGAAAGTTGTTCAATTATTTGATTTATGTAACAATGTAAATTTTTTTCGAATGTTTATAAATTGTATTAAAATATATGTTAAATAAATATTATTTATGTTAAATTAGTATAACTATAATTACTATGCTATTAACGAAAATTGTAAAACATTTGCTTAATGTTAAAATACAGAAAGCATTTTACGTAGTACGATTAATTAATTATTTAAGTCAGTACATGTTAAATTTCTCAAGATTTCTATTATTCGTTAATAAACAATACATGTTTGTTTTTATGTAATTGGTTTACAATTTGCTAAAACAATTACGTAATTAAATATTTAATTAAATGTTCAAGAAACTGTATATTTCGTTGACCCAGTTCTAGTTAAGAAATGTCAAAATACTGCCTTACGCAGAAACGTTTTATTTAAATATTTGTATTGTCACCGTATTGCTATTATGTACACTTTAAAGTGTAATAATTACTGTGACAAAAACTCTTGATCGTAATTCGTTATTTCTACTTCTCTGTACCATTTATTACGGTAGCAATATTGCGAATGTGTATGTTACTGAATTATGGCGATTGACTAACAGTTTAGTTTTAAACTAATTATTACATTTGGCTGCTATAATTGACTGTGACAAATATAATCTAAATTGAACGTGCATCACAAGATAGTATAGTGTTCCTCAATGTGTACTACAGTCTCGAGTATATGCCAAATTCGATTAAATTGCGCCATTATTGAGTTGTGCAGCGTAATGCGTTTAAACACATGAACTGGATATGTGACAAGTTTGTGTCTAGGGGCCACAGAGGAATTGTGATACGAATCGATGACAAACATTAACATTGCATTAAGACATAGATATAGTAACCTGTTTCCTCTGTGAATACCAACGAAGGTCAAACGGTTCGTTTAGATTCGCATTGCGTTCTCGTAGTTAATGTTTACAATCGCATGTGTGTAATAGATTTACACTAGCATTCAATTGTTATCCGCATGAAATATTTAGTAACAGCCCAGTCGAAATCTTTCAGGGGCGCGAGAAATACGAAACGAACGGACAATAAAATATTACGTAAACATATTTGTAAATAATTATGAGAAAGTATTCGTACTTATGCACGGAAGGCAGTCGAATTTAACCTCAATTCACGTATATGCAACAAGCATTGAACTTACTTTGAACACTTTACACGTTTATAAATATCGTAATATTAGTGGTATTGTTAGTAAATACATAAGTATTTTATGTTTGAATAAATAAACATGCATATTAGCTTCCACCGCCTTCTCAAGTGTACAAAGAAGTACATTTAGTCTTCTGTTCTTGTAAACTTCTCACATTGAACACACGTTCTATGCCAAGCATTTACATTGAAGATATATCCATCTATATACAAGTAATACTGTAATAAATGTTTGAATATTTATTTTAGATCTTGTGTGTACCTGCTAATATCTATAAATGTTAATAAAACAATAAGCAAAGCAAGGCAATTGCTTTGGGAGTGCATACATGTTACTCAATTCAGCATATCTTCCCTACGGCCCCATACATCATGTCTAACACGCTGAACCGTATGCGGAATTAAATGACATCCAATAAATAAGCATGAAATAAACTTTTCAAGGCTGTAATTGCAAACACCGTCGTTGCTAAGGTTACATCAAAATTGCACATTCCTCTGTAATCACAGAGAATTGGAGTAAATGGTGAGGACATTTAATCAACAAAGGTTAATACAAGGAAACTGTTATTAGAAAGGATCCTAGTTCTTGTTCCTGTTTAATTATAATTTCCTTCAATTCAGTCTTTTGCAAATGTGCAGAAATAACGATAAACGTCCGTGTAATTGTTTAAGCCTTTATGGCACTATATTTTCAGCAGAAAAACACATTAAATATTATTGTACAAAGGAGCACAGTTCTAAACGAGCTGAAGAAACGTAAATTAATACTTTTGTTCTCATCTTAGTTGTAATTAGTATGTTTATTCATGTACTAACATAAACTGACCAGATATTCTCAACAATTATGTCCTCTTTTTGTATTTCTTCTACAGGTTTGCGAGTAAGTAAAATATTAATCTAGGGTTCGCCACAAATTGTTAACGAAACGAACGTTTATAATCAAATACGATAATATATGTTGTAAATTATTAATTTTATTTTACTCGTAAAGTAAATCAGTGTGTAGTATATTGGCAAATAACATACATGTCAAACGTAAAAACAACAAATTATATTTTGAAATAAACAATTTAATACAAGAATTAATAATATTTTATGAAAATAAAAAAAATATTGCGTGGAGATGTTAGTTCCATTCCACTATGCTGGTCAGCGCAAGTTCCTAAGATAGTTAAGCCCTCGTCAAGGCCTCTCCAATTCGGGGGGGGGGGGGGGGGGGGCACCGACTAACCAACTTTATCCTGGATTAACTACTTTACCTAGAACCTGCAAATAAAAAGAGAAAAAATATACAGCTAATCACACCTATTAATATTAATTGGGGAATAAGTGCACATTTGGTTTGGCTGATATTTAAGTTTTAATGAAACATTTATTTCATGATTTATTCATTGGCATTTATCATTAAACACTTAAACATTTAAAATTAATATTTTCTGCGAACAGTATTCACTAACTGTTCTATAATTATGCTTTTCAAATACATACACAATGTATCAAAATACTGGTGTGTAAATAAATGATAACAAGAAGATAAAAATGTTTCCTTAATATTGATTTCACTTTATATTTGTGGTTATGTTCAACAGCCCTTGGAGAAATTCGTCTGTGATCGTCATGTAGAATCAGAAGTGTCGTTGACTTAAAGAAAATAGTAATTACCGACGTAGACGTCGTGCAATTAAAGTTGGTAGCACGTAAAGCTAATAGAGTTACTCTTGTGCATCACGCTCACTGGCGAAAGTGACATGTCGCACGTATGCCACGTGCAACAAAACGTGCGTCTAGCTTCAGCAAACGAACACAGTACAAAACGCAGTATAATAATAACGCACATTTTGAAACATGTTTCATATTTCACACAACGAAAACGTACATTACGAATGTTAAACATCGTCGGGTTTCAAACGCGAAAATGTGTGCTCGTACCTTGTGAAATATATTTGTTTTATTGCACTACCGAGAGACAGTTACTGCATCAACGAGCTTGCAGCCAGTAAAGTGACTACGGGAGAATGCGGTTACGAAACTGTACCCAGATCAGTAGTTAAGTTTGCATTAGAACATTAGATGCAATAATTGATGGTCTCGTGCACGATGAGAAACTTGGCGTAATGTTAGTAAATACTGCTCGGAAATATTAAATTACTACTGTTTTTAAATGAATACCCTCTGTTGAATGACGTTTTACATGAAAATACTAATTCGTGTAACAATAATACGTATTGTCTGTGCATATAAGAATAATTCATTTAGATAATGAACTCATACAAATGTTGAACAATGAAAATGATAACATGATGACTGAATCATGGGATATGGATGGAATGACATAAACTGTGTTAGAAAATTCATTTCATTGTTTCTTACAGAACTTAGTACAGTACAATTAAACAAAAATCAATTATTTATTTCTGATATATCAGAAAATGATTTTCACTTCTGCTACTGGTATTAAAACAAAAAAAAAGGTAATTATAGAGCATATCTTGGCCAAGCTTGATTTATGAAGTCGAACGTTTTCAATTAATTATTGAGTCTTGTCGGATGTGACGTGTAGAAACGGATCAAAGTGAACCAATCAAATAATTTGTATTTATCATTTCAGTTAAAATCTGTACACCAACCAACGAAATCAACCACGCCACAAACTAGTTAATTCGTTACAAGGTCAACGAGAAATGTCAAAGTTCAATTTTCAACTTCGCATAGAACAGATTATTGTAGAACTAAATATATACATATTATTGTCAAGGAAACCTAGTTTTAATCACCATTCTCTAATATTGTTTCATAATATCCGCGAAGAAATGTAGGTACCCGCAGATAAAAAACAACTATGGTGCTGCGGTAAAAACTTGACGTGTGCGCCTGTTGCGATATCAGAGTATGAACATTAGCAAGAGTGAATGTAAGTTTACAGCAAGATTTAATTTAAAAATTAGCCTACAATTTATAACACGCACCTCTCAAAGTGTACACATATATGAAACGAACATATTAAAGATCATCTTGGCACGTTACTTGTGCGCAAATTGTAAACTACGTACGATACTAAAAGTTGTTATTATTACTAATGTAATTTATGAAATTGTATATTGCATTTATATCTGACAGTTTTTACTATTTATTTAATACGATTTCTAAATAATCTAACCTATAAATATAGCTTTAAAATGACACATCTCAGCACAAATAAATAATAACAATTTCCTTTCGTTGTGCAACATATTACAAACATAGGATAATCTTGTTAAAAACGTTTTAAGGATTATAGTTTTGCTTGCTGAAATATTTCACAGAATTTGTATTATTAGGATATAGCACTCCCAATAAACCAACTATTACAAGTTAACAAGTCAGGAATATGATCCTGGAACAGCGCATTAAATAATGGAAAATTCAGAAATCCCTGTCCATTACAATTCCTTTTTCCGTTTTAACATATTTTGTTTATCACTGTGCTATTTCATGGACAATTTGATGAATCGTTGGCTCGCATCATATTTATTAATTGACTTTCTAACCGCAATGACACAATACCATTTTTAATTGGCGATAAACAATTGTGAGCTTTGGTGAGGAATGAAATAGACACAATTTCCATATTAGTTCAAAACAATAGTGATGCAATAGCATTGAATCATTTCTGGTCGATTAAATTCTCTAGTAAAACAAATATTCTCATATAATTTTGAGCTAAGATACTAATTAAATGTATGTTATGTTTATGTTCTATAATGGATATAATAAAATAAACTTTTAATTTCTATGCTTGTGTGTTGTTTCATCACGTGAAGTAGAATCGTACAATTAACATTATATATCTCATTGTGAATGTTCCAGTAATAATACAGAATCCAGGAACCACTTTTACCACGTAAAACTGCATTATAAATTTAATATATGAACAAGTGCATAAAGATATAAGCTTTCACTGGACATGATCATAATATACGTGTACACGTTTGTCAATAGCTTCGGTATTCCGTCCATATGGTGTTGTTCCTGTAACGTATCGATTCAAATAATATCACGTTTACGTTTACGCTACCTTACATAACGTTATGTCAAACGCACACTTAACACATGTGGTAAACAATTAAACAATGTACGTGGCTTGTTGATTGAATTGAACATGTAATAAATACCTGCACAGACTTGTAATGCCTAGTGTATTGTTATTTTAGTTAAGAAATGTTTTTAACAAAGATTAAATTTGCATTGGACAACCGTACTTCATCATATTTAGAACCAAATGTTTAGCTTCAATGATTATTGCAAAGTGAAATTTATAATATTATTTATTATACATATTTGCAACTTTGTAACTATTTAATAATTTCAAATATTCGCACGCGGAAGGAATCCGTATCATGTTAATTAATGGATAGTATTTACCATAAATTAAACTTGTATACTTGCGGAAATTGTTTGAGAATATTGCATCGTCATCGTATATAAATTTCAAGAAAATTTCAAATACAGTGAATTTCGCTTATAACGAACCCGCTTATTGCGAACTTTCGCTTATAACGAACCAATCTGTAAAGTACGAACTAAAGTATTAGTAAACGTGTGTTATTTTTTTCGCATATAACGAACCCGTTTATAACGAACTTTCGGGTATAACGAACCTTAATTTTTATTATAATCGCAAAAGTTTTCGGTTATAACGAACTTAAAACGGCATTTTACCAAATAATCAGGGGATTCCTCGAAATCTTTCAACTCCGCATATGTAGGGTCGCCGTAACAGTTTTCGCGGTTTTTGTGTATATGTGGTTAATTGTATGAAAAAAAAAATTATCGGACCTTCCCGCGATTGGAACGGATCATACGGAAATTTCAGCATGCTCCACATGTCCTGTCTGCCCCTGTTCACTGTATTTAATGTGTTAAAGAAATACATTTATGAGTTACGCAATTTCAAAGAAAACACGTAAAGCTCTTACTTTAAATAAATAAAAATAATATAAAATAATAATAAGTATAAACAAAAGTAAAATAAACGATTTTTTCAAATAAGATTCATAAAAACTATTGTTAGTGTACAATGTATATGTATTACAAAACAATATCTAACTAAATTTTGAACAAATCTGGATATGTCTAGTTTTGCAAAACAGTTCTTCATATTATGTACCTACTTGAAACATGTACCTATGCATTAATAAAAAAAATGAATTTCTGATGTTTATCGTTTATTACGAACTTCGCTTATAGCGAACTATTTTCATCGGTCCCTTGAGGTTCGTTATAAGCGAAGTTCACTGTATGTATATTTTCAAATACGTATTTCAGAGCACACGGCTATCTCATTCACAAAATATTGAAATATGCGTGAATATTATGTTCATTTCATTTATAAATAGAAATGATATTAATTTAAATTTAAAGTAGAAACTGAACTTGAGACGTAGTAAAACAACTTGTTGATTTGGTAGCTATAAATAATTAATATTCAGTACAAAGTTCTACCCAGAATAAATTATTATCAATTAATTATTATGATGGATAATCTAATGATGAATGAAATATGAATACAGGATGTTACAAATTATTTGATTCATTTTTTTTACAGCTGAATCTACACGTTTTCTAATGTTCAATTTGGATGGTCGGAAATTTAAATTAGTACGCATGCAAATTACGGTAGGTATGTAAATTTGAAAACTGTGTTAAATTATAAGGAATTAATGGAAATGCGTGCGTTGCGAAAAATTGATTAGGAAGAAAATAGTGGAATGCTGTATGAATTCAGTGGTGCGTTATAACCACGTAACCAAACCATTAGCGCACAATTGGAAAGAAAGTTTCGTTGGTTGTTTAGCAAAGGATATGTAGGTTGTTATGCTACCTGCGTCAAGTTATTTTTATTAACAGCTTTCCGTGTTCGCATTTTTCTTCTATAAACTAGTGAAATTATAAAAGAAAACAATATGTGATGATTGTCAGTTGTAGATTCCGAAACGGAACTACACAATTAAGTACATATTTCGAATTTCTTTATTCAACAATTACAGCTGTCAATATTTTACATTATAATTTCTTTTGCATTCATCTTGCACTGTATAAGATCGTAATAAAAATGCAAATAGTGTCTATTCAGAATTTAATTCTAAGAACTGTCAAATGAATCACTTTATGAAGGTTTTAAAATTAATCGAAATATATTCAAATATATATTCGTAACATACGCTTTGTTAAAACTAAGAATATGTATCTCTATAAATTATTTCCACAGTGCGTTATGTAACAGCCTCAGGCAATGACTGATCCGCCTTTGATGACAAATACATTTAACCTGGTGATTTATATTGCGTTGTCAATATAATATGATACCTCCTAAAAATGAATCATTCGTGTTACATTATATTGAGCAAGGTCATATACTATTAACTTCCACAATGTCAAAACGGATATGTGAAAGGACACTTACCATACCGGATTCAAAAAGTCAACTGTTCCAAGTCAACACTTTCAACTTTTTGTTATTAAATGTTCCGTAAATAGTTTGATATTTACTGCCGCTTCTAATTGGCTAGCTAAATTACATTAATTACAAATTAATGTGGCGCATTAATAGGGATTAAAAAAACAACAAAATCGCATACAAGATCTGATATAGGATAAGAATAATATTGGAGCCAATATTGTATATTTTTAACATTACGTTAACATACAACGTGATTTAATAGCGAGTTTTAGAATTATACAGAATTCGTACTGTACTGTAATTGGTTAGATCGTGATACATGTAAAAAGTTCTGTTTGAAATATGCTACTATATATTGTAGATATTATCTTTAAGTCAGGATGTTTTATGGACCACCCGAGAACAATTGTTAAACAGTTATCAGATGCCAAGTGTATAATAAATCACTTTCAGACCAAACCGCAGGGTTTAGGCAAGGATCTACGTAACAGGAGACTTAAATAACCTTCATGTAATATCCTGGTATATTCATATGCACTATGATTTACATTCATAATAGTAAATTGTAACGCTATTCACCTTAATTTAGAAACTAAAAGCACACTTAAATTATTGCGATAGGTAAAATCCTGCAAAATAAAAATAATAATGATATGTTTTGTGGCCCCCTTGTATATTTATGAATTTTATTTTCTTACGAAATATGTAGGTTTATGAACATGCTCCAGTGAGTTTAAACCAGTATTTTTATATTCTTATAACAAGTTCGAGTTCTTAAAAAAACTCTATAAAAATGAGAGCTGCCCAAAAAAATTATTGTTGCAATTCACAAATATTCTTTAGACTAATTTGATGCTTTACGATCTCAACATGTTCGTCATTGATTTAAATAATATATAACCTTAAACTGTAATGGAAATGTCACAATTGAAATATTTTAATTCTAACTGTAACCAATGTAAGTGAAATTATTTACGTATAGTATAGAAAACGAAAATTTAACAATATAACTGTCTGTTCTAGATCCAGATGATAGCGTTTTAAGATACAATACCGGTTGGTAATATATTTGTGTCATTTATTCTGACCATACAGCAGTGAAACGATTTACTTTCACCTCAACCAGTGAGAATGGAACGAGCCATGACCTCCGGCTATCCCGGACTCTGGACCAGTCCATTTTAAACGATATTAACTGGTAAAAACATTTCACATTGAATCAGAACAGTGTAATAAGAAATAATTACCCTAACCAAACAGATATCACGTTTCCTGTTTCTCACCTGATATATGTGCCTGGAGCTACATGAAAATATAATTTATTAAATAAAAATGCTATTTTATGCCTATAGTTTTTGTTAGACAACATTAAAATACGTAGAAAATTCTTTGGTGATTAAATAGGAATTTTATGTTTCTTGGTATTTTCATTAGCTGAAGTTATGATTGTTTTTGAATGCGTCTTGTAGTGTTTTTTTTGTCCGAGCTAAGCATAATTTGAGTGTTGGTTCAATGGGTATTAAAAATAAACAGCGATTATTCAAAGGAGATTTTTAGTTATCTCTTATGTGATATCACGCATTTGCCATTCTCCGAAGGACGTTTAGCAACTCTTTACGGTGATATGAACGGTAACCGGCCGTACGTATATGCTCTAATTGTTCCCTGTATCAGATGAATCATCATATATACATTATTTCAGATACATTTCATTGTCTTTTATTCAGAGAGAAAGTGGCTACAAATTGGAAATAATCTAGGCATTGTTTAAAACCATTGTCTCACGCAATTGTCATTTAATAGTATGATCAAATTACATAATTACTTTAATTTTTATTTAACTAATAACCTCATAACGAAAATCCACTTTTAAATTAGATAAAGAAAATTTAAATAAAGCAATTCTCATTTATTTCTCGATTTACTAGAGAAATCCATGTGGAATATAGCTCAGTTCCACTCCATTTGATTGCTAGTTATTCCTTTGAGATACGGACCATATTCGCGGCCAACGTTTCTATGCGAATGTAGAATACAAACTAGCTTCAAGGGATTTGCTTTGTCAGTAGGGCATGCAATTGTCTTGTGACATGGAAAACCCAATTCTGACAGAAATGTAACAATTATTCAACAAATAGGTAGCTAACATTAAAAGGATAAAATGGTAAAAGTGTTTGAATGTTTGATTCACGTGCCATCTCATTTCTAAAAAGAATCAAACTAAGGTTTACTTAATATTGAGAAACATCTTGAACTTATAGACGAAAATACATTATGCATTTATATTTGTTCAAAAATATTATACATGTAGAATGTATTAATCATACATAATATTGTAGATTTCTTCGTTGTATTTCATTTAAATTCTCTGTTGAATAAATCAACTAGAAGTAATGATAAATAACCTATAAGTAGAAAATTATACAAATGTTAAAACTGGTACTGTATTGTTTCCGACTGAAATTTGAAACTGTCCTCCTAACCTAACCGATAAAATTTCCATATATCCTTGTGGAAACAGACGGCAGTGGGTAGCTTCATAAAAATGAAATCTTTTTATGCTAAGCACCTAGTGAGATCCGCATTGAACAGTAAAAGCATTTGTAAGAGTTATTATTGGAATACGGTTATTCAACCTTATGCATTAATGATATATAGTTAAATTAACCATGTTTGGTAAAATAATATTATCGACGCTTCTTATAATATTTATGCTAAATGGTTAACTAAATATTAGTATGGAGTATCCAATATCAATTATCTAACAAAATTACTTTTGTGTATTTTGTCCATAGCATTATATGTAGATGTATCGTTTTCCAAAATCCCCACGTACATGAAAACTATGAGTATTTATTGTAATGTAAACCTACGTAATTCTAGATGGTGGTTTCGAAAGCACAACAAATATTTGAAATTATGTAGACGTTAAGTGAATGAAAATTGGTGCTTGGGTTGTAGATTTACACTGGACAAGTGAAAACATATCCTATTATTTTTGAACAGACGTGCGCGTGTGTCAAGGCCAGTTTAAAAACGAAATTGATGCGTTCCTTCGTATCGCTTTCTTCTTTCACCTAAACCTGTTTGGTGTCTGGTGGTTTGTGACAACTAAACACACAGGTTCATTCTCGGATGTGTTGAAGTAGGTCATACAGAAGCGAGATGCCATATGTGTTTGTCTGTGTATGCGTCTTATTATTGAACTTTCCCTATTTACAGAGCGAATGAAATGCAACGTCTATTTTAATGACTGAGCCACACCCAGAATTCATAAGATGAAATTGTTTTAGTAATGCTAGGCTGACTTCATATGAAAATGAGCGCTATTAGCATATTTTTTGTAATTTAGTACTACTTTATAATATTGTTGCTGCAATTTGGCTACTTTTTATAGCAGATTATCTAAAAACTAAATCATTACTTGATATCAGGGTATATTTTGTGTTTGCAAATTGTTAAATCATGAAATAGTAAAAGTATATGTAAACTTACTTTTTAATACTGAACCAAAATTGATATTTGCTTTCGGCAAGAAATTGCGAGGCCAAATTTCACTTTAATCTGTCGCATACAGTCTAGTCAGTTGTCAAGGACAAACTTCAAATATTCAAAATATTAAGTTAATCATTATTACCATTTACTTATGACATTACTATATTTAAAGAATATAGATACGAAGTTGCAAACAATAGTGTGTATACCTACACGATTCTTTGCAAAGTAATCCTACCTTACATTTCACATATATCTGTACATCTTCTAGTTATTGTATCAAGTAAACCAAAACAGAGCACTTTACCTAGGATATTTACTATCGATTTTAAAGTTAAAGTTGTATAATATCTCTGTAACAAGATTGGTATTTTTTTATCATTAAAACTAACATTTCAGGGAACATGTGATCACAGCTTACGTATATGAGAAGATTTCTCTTGAAGAAGATATGAGTAGAAGTCAAGTTCATTACCGAAACTTGTGTTGGAGGTTACCCGAAGCCGCAGGAAGAATGTATGTCAACACACTTGTATTTCCTTGATATTTTGTTATGTCTAATCAAAAGATATTACAGAGAAAATGTTAACATATAAAATTTCTCTTTTACAGTTTGTATTACTTAAAAATTTATTCCGGTATGTTAATGACGTGCTGTATTTACTAAATAATTTAGGCACACAAAGAATTTATTTAAATATGAAATTTATTTTTACTACATTTTACATATTTTCTTTGTGAAATGCGGGTAAATTAATTGCATATTTATGAAATACGAAATGTGAAACGGTGTGGTTAATGTAAATTCGCAGCAATTTGGATGATTCCAAATATAAGACAAATTATACAGGTTTCATTTCTGGCTTCCAGGTAAATCCAGACATTGAACCTAGAAAATAATGTTCCTTAAATAAATGCATCGTATTAAAATGTGCAATTTCACGTAATTTTCATCTGCAAAAAAACTACAAACATTTCCTTGTTGTTTCGAAATTATTATTATTATTTTCCAGCCATTATTTCATTTTACACTTGTAATATATGTATTAGAGTTACGTCTTAATTGGAACTATTCGAAATATATGTTTATCTAGTTCACGCAATCAATATATCAGTATGATTTTTAAAAATAAAAAAGTATATTAAAAAAAACCCATCTTATATAACTCGCTAGTGTTTAAATCATGTTGCAACTTGCAAGTGGCTTCTAGATATATTTAACGTGACGTGATTATAATTTGGATCAATACATTGAGTAATTTCAAAGCAGCTACAATTTCTTCACATTTTTAATAGTTTTAGCTATAAGCTGTTGTTTCTCAAATTATAAATCGAAATAGAATTTACATTTCAGTCGAAATATATGGGCATCTTCCCAAAATGAGTAATAAATTACTAAACAGGGGAATTGCGGGATAAACTGAAAAATTTGCAATATTCAATAGTATATAATAAATAATAAACACATAGATAATATTTTATTTTAAAAAACACAATTGATATATAATATATTTATTACAATATAACATATTTGATATATCACTTTTTCAATTATAATGTAAAATGTTAATATTTTGACACAGAAGACAACACATTATCATGAGGAATGGATTGTGCGGACAAGATTCAAAATGGAGGTTAAGTGCGCCTTAGACATTTAGAAAATGCATAATGCGTAAAGAACTCCCAAGTAACTTAACTAGACATATTTCATATTAACAAAAATATATTAGTTACAATCACCCAAATAATATGAAACGATTTATTTAACATTACTGACACCATTTTGAATAATCTAAGACAATATAAGACTACATAATATATTAATATTGCAATTAATTTACTTGAGAGAACTATTCATTAACAATTTTAATTAAATGTAGTACACTTAAATAGTCAAAATCTTGAAAAAGGAACTTGCAAAGTATCACGTAAAAATATTTTAATTTTATTATTCATCATAACTCACGGCGTGTAAGCAAATATGACTACAGTTATAATCATAACAGAGAAATAAAACATTCGAAAAACAAATTCGAAAATATTGACTTTAATCAGATGTAATAACAGCCTTACTTGACACTTAACACATGAATAGCAATGCTAAATTTAATTTTAATAATTCGTAATCAGTGTCCATACATAGTAAAATACAGCAAACTGTATCGAATATCTCGAGATTGATCATGTATTTGTATATGTCCTTTACTCATTAGTAATTTCCATATTAGTAAACGTTACAATTTCTTTCATTCATAGTATCTCGAGATAAAAGCTGTTACGCATATGTATGCATCATAAAATTCTTTATTAAAACAGATTTACATATATGTAGTTACAATACATTGTCGATTAAAAAAGTTAATGTAAAAAAATATTAGTTTCAGCCAAAGCAGCACGAATAAACTAACATGAAAATAGGCCGATAAAATAAATATTTTTAGTTTTTCCCCTTTTCATATTCGCTAGCACACATATATGTAAATAGATTATTTGTGAACTTGGAAAGATATAATGTAAAAATTGGAAGAATAAAATGGATGATAGAATTATAGAATGTCATAAAATACCCTTTAGTTTACTATCTTCATAAAAATTTCTTTTAGCAATAACCATTCTTATCTTATTACTACAAGTAAATTAAATGTTATAAGACATTTTTCCGATCGTAAACCGCAATTAAAAATCTAGAGTTTATTTAAAAATATTGTTACGTTTCACGTGTAAAATTCACTAATATGTTTACTTCTTAATTCGTTTCCTATCTACCAGGGATATAACAAATCTACAGCACGTTCTATTTGCAAGTTGTTTACTTAGAAACAAAACTCTAGATCCACCTGGAATTCATTCGTTCAATAACTTTACTATATTTACATACTCTATGGTTGGAATTTAACGTCTATGGAAATCAATCGTAATTATAAACTACTTGCAAATAGATATAACAAGTTACCGTATTAATTCAGTCATCAGGTATGACACTAAAGGAATGTATTAAAGATTGGTGTATTTGTTAGCGACTGACATTTCCACACGAACAAAAATTATTGTTCAAAATTTCTTACTTGAATTTGTTTTTACATCATTAAACATAATCTTAAAAGACTAGACTATCGACTAGAGGATTCCTTCAATAAAATTCAGATTAAATTGCCATATTACACTATAAATAATTCTGAAATGTTTTTCTAAAAGATACAAATGAAAGAATCAATAACGGGCAGTGAAGTTTTGGTACAAATCCATAATGTTTAACAAATCAGTGCAAACATGACAATTTATTCCGTTATTTTATCGCATTTTTTTAAACTATTCATCTTCTCCACCGATTCCAATAACTGCCAAAGCGAACTATAAAAATCAGTAGGTTCGGTTACACTTCGTCATACAATGTGTATCATTAATTGCTAGGTACGAATAAAGTTAGTCTGATATGATAATCCATACGTCAAACTATTCGTTATTTGTTTTTCTTCGTGTGAAAACGTCATTTTGTTTCACTAACCTTGTAAGTCACACATGTAATGATTATAACGGATCTAGAGTTAGATTAGAAACGCCACCGGAGTCTATGCTACTACGTAACTTTGTGTTTCTTCCTTAGATCTCTGCGACGATCTGCCTCAGGTCCCAGTAGTGGTTTCAGATCCCTGTAGTCAAGCTGTAACCATTTGAAGATAGCAAATGCTCCTGGTTTATTGCTAAGGCCAGCGCCGAGCAACATTAGGAAGTCCTGTTTGCACATTTGGGTGAAATAATAATATTAACACTTATTTTCCTGGGTTTCACTCATTACATTTTACTTTAATCAAACCATAATAATACACTTAAATCCAAAATAACCAATATACTAGATAGAATAATACAACACCGAATTAATGTAATTATTTAAAATTATCTGGGTACGGAATTATGATCTCCTTCCTTAGTTTATTCATTAATTCCTTAGTACTCTGCAAATAATCAAAATCATACTAGTCGTTACAATTTGAATGTATTAATATCCAATACTTATTATTTTGCGGCAGCAAAACAATAGTTATTTAAAGACAAGTAATTATTCTGGAACAAGTTCTATAAATACAATAAAACTAATGACAATGATAATTAATTAAATATGACTCAATCGTGATTAATGATATTGATAAATGCAACTAATGAAAGATAATTAAATGTGAGGAAATATTACATACACATGAACATATAGCTAGTAACTCAGTATATAACCACAAAGTATATACCAGATACATTATGAAATGTGTATATAAATTACCTTACAGACTTCTTGTGATATGAGTAAAATAGATGTTAATAAGTACACACCAAAACCATATGTATTCTATATAAAGTGAAACCCCTTATAAGTGTTAATGAACAACGTGACACAATATAGACATTGTCTTGTCACCCAACGTACCAAACAAGTATCCCATGTGAATTCATATTAAAACTTACCAACAGTTCATCATCCGGTACCCTAGAGAGCAAATCTAAAACTTCGTTGTTAGGCACCGAATGTGGTCTGAGGATTCTTCTAGCGAATTTATTTGTACCCCACAACATCAGTAAATATCTAACTGGAATGAAATAAAGAACAAGTCCAGCCAAGAACAGAAGCATGATAGCGATCCACGACAGATATGGCACAGTGAAGTTGAAGGTACTGAAATAATACATTCATTGTTTAAACAATCTGAACTATTGTACTGTCATTTATTATTAATTTATTTATGTATAATGTAAACTGAATAATTAAAATAAATGCCGAAGGCGAGCAATTAACGTATGACTTACTTTTTAACGGCTTCACCTATAGACGCTATATGGCCAATAGCGTTTTGCACACTTTGCGTTACTTCCTGTATAGCTAATAATCTTTCTTTAAGGCTCTTCTTTTCTTCCTAACAAAAATACAACTGTTATACTAGTTCATCATATTTACATACAATTAAAAATGTACTTTATCTTTATCATCTTCATCGTCATCATCTAGATCAGAATCAGCACCTTCGTCTCCCGGTAACTGTGTTGGTCCAGCCAAACTCCTTACCAGATACTGTTTGAGAAATACCAGTAAACCCAGGGCTGGTAACATCCATGGTTCAAAGTAATAGCACACAATTAACCAGAGAACTAATGCCAAAAAACTTCTTAATGTTGATTCCCACTCGAAGCAACTCCTATAATACAAGAAATTACATTTTTAATACATACTTAATGTATGCAAACAGCAAAGGTAGTTTTGCGAATCGTGCTAATTTATTTGAATTGCGCATTGCTACAATAATTATGTACGTAACGAATGTATAATCATTCATAGTAATTACTTCAGAAAACTAATACAACATATTGGAATAATGTAAAAATAAATTGCTTTATCTACGTCTAGGTACGGTGTGAAATATAGATGAAATTTATAACGTTGTGTAGCTTTTTGAACTACGTAATATAAAAAGCACCAACGCGTATTTCACAAAGAAGAACGTCTGTGCAATTCAGTGTAATAAAACATATGAATACGACAAAGAGAGAAACAGGAGAAATATAACAGCGGAAGTTAAAAATTTATGGCGTTTCTGTAAAGGTTAAACAAATCGAGAGTAGTATTTTAAATTTTCAAATGTCAAATGTTTTACTTACTGAATACTTTTTCCAAATTCAATAAAATGCATAGCAATAACTTTCAGCCTGAGAACATTTCGAACAAATACTTGTCTTTTGAACTTGACTTCCGCTTGCATGTATTTCTCTTCTTTTGGATTTAATGTTCGTATGCACGCCCGAACAGGATTCCACAAGACAGTGAGTTCCAGCAGAATTTGAGGGTTTACTCCTTTTGCTCTACTCCTTAGTTTCTTGTCTTTCAACGGAAACCATTTCCGTTCGCCGTTCCTTATTCTAAGCAAAGGAATCACTACTTTGCCCAAGAATTCTACTTTATGATCGCGGTCTTCATCATACACGGTCACTTCTAGAGCTGTATTGATGTCTTTCACGTTAAATGTGAATATCTTTTGCCAACTTGGAGCAAGTGTTTTGTACTCGGTCTGTGTTTGAAGTCTTGCATTGCCCAATTCCAGTACGCAGAATGGATCACTTTTTCCGCCCAAATCGGCCGCAGCCAGTCCAGATGCTCGGAAAACTTTTACTGTTAAATGACCAACGTCTTTGACATTATGTAGAGTACGATGTAATGCCTATAATATCATAAATTCCATTAAAATACATTGACGCTTTCTCAAAAACATCCCAAAATATAATCCTCAGCGGATAGAAAAAATCCAATTAAAAAAGCAATAAACATAAAACCAATCGAAAAATAATTGTAGCTTTCTACTCTGTATAAATTCGGAAAATGAACAATACGAAGACGAAGATTTACATAAAGAATTCGAAAGAAAGAAAAAATTAAATTTTAAAGAATTTTTCTAGCTTATTCTTCAAATTAAAGTTCTTAACAATATATCTTGTCAGTGTTATAAACCATTATTATACTAAATAAATAATGATACGAAACATGTTTGACGGCAAAGAAATATACGTTGGTCCAAATTACAAGATACTTCTTTGTTGAATTTTTGATTCGTTCATGAAAATTTCAAAACGTTGAACTGTAACTTACGTATCTGCTTTCGAGCGTTTCTCTTTCGCGACTATTCTCCTCGTACGTGGTGAGGTCGGAGATAGTTTCTGAAGCCGTTGTACCGCTGATAGTAAGCAGTAAGTATAACGAACCAGCACCATCTTCTAACTCCTGCCAGAAGCCATGTGTCCGTTCCCGCTCTAGCAACGAAAGATCTATCACACATCTGCGCAAAACGAAATCATCTACGTGAGAATATTCTAGCAGCATGTTTATACAATGTATGTAACTCGTGCTGTAATGCTTACTAAACTTCAAAATAAATATTATCTTGTAACTGTTCAGTGAGTGTGGATTTATGCAGACCACTAAACCAGGGATTAACAGTACAACTTGATGTCGTGTACTTTAAAGCAATACATGTACATGACAGATGTTTCGTCAGTTAATTAACTTATACCTTCCAATGAAGTCATCCCTTGCACGATCCTTGTCCCAGACGGTGAGCTCAAGTTGTTGGTCGCCGTCATCGTACAGATGGAGGTCCAACTGTTCTAGCCACCTTGGATTCAACGATCTCCATACTACCCGACTCTTGTACTTCTCATTACCAAGCCTAGATAAACATTTGTTAAATGTAATCAGTAACTGAAACACATGGTCTCCGAGATGGACCCGGGTCAGTAGCTGGCAATATTAATAATCATTTAACAGTAGAAAGGCGAATGAATAATAACAGTAAGGATAAATAAATTAGGAACAAAATAAAATCTAAAAGTATCATAGACTCTTGAAAAATGGATGGTACAATCAGAATATAATCGACTTAAATATTAATAAAATTATTCCATACTTATTTGTTCATATTTGTCAGATGATAAGTGGCAATGTTAATCTTGTAATTTTACATGTTACAAGCAAATAGCATGCAAAAGCAAGGTCGATACTTTCCTATAATGCATTGCATGTGCAATAAATAGACTTCGACATTGAATAAGGGACTAGAACTGCACGTGCAGTCAATTTACTTGTCTTGTCAACATCTAGTGCAAGAGTGCAACAGATCTATAACATCTGATTCCTTATATTCGCAAGTAAGTCAAATTAGTCAGTGTAGTCTAATTAAAAATATAATATTAGAAAATATGTGGGTAACATAAATTTAAAATAAACGAAATATCTTAATATACCGAGTGTTCTCTGAGGTCTAAGATACCGTGAATTACGAAGTAAGTAAGTAAGTAAATTTAATTTTTGTCTGCTTTCGCAATGCAATTAAATGGACTATAGTGAAATCTCGAATGTTATGAATAAAAAAAATTCATCAAAAGAACCTTCTATGTTATAAAGCAAAATTAAAATTCGAAAAAAAACACACTTTTGTTATAATCTAGTGAGCAATGCAATATTTAAAAAATTTATAATCGCCATAAAATATCAACTATAAATAAGAAATAAATTGGCAACCGACATCGTATCTACTATAGTTTTCGAGATCCCTTAAGTGGCCCGTTTAAACCAGACACCTGTATATACAGGGTGCAGAGAAAGTAATGCAACATGGCTATATTTTGTTTTATTGAATTTAGACAAAAATGTTTCAGACAAAAGTTACATGGTAAAAAGTACTTTATATCTTTGTGACCTTGAAATGCTCTTAAGTCATTATGCGCAAATATTACGCTATGCAACTTTAATTTTTTTTTATTGCAAAATACGAATTTTTTTACTAAACAATTAAAAAATTATGAAAATTGCTTTAGTTGTCACTTGTCAATAAAACAAAGGTAAACTGATTATTCCTTAAGTTTTATTTAAATACCAAAAATTTAAAAAAAAGTCGTATGTTGCCATTTAAAAAATTAAAGTTGCACTGCGTAACACATGGGCATATATATATATATATATATATATATATATATATATATATATATATATATATATATATCTCGGGTCTCCCAAGAAATCTGGGACATAAGAAATTAACATTAAATAGTCACAAGCCGCCACTGTATACTAGATATATAAGTTAATGGAATAAATTACAATTTGTGGTCTTGAATATATTTATATACGTAATTAGAAATGTTCCAGCCTAGAATGCATTAAAAATAGATTACGTAACTGTTTGGAATTCAATGAAAACTATAATTTACAATAAGTTTATGCTAAATAGGTATGAAGCAATATAATTTGTAGTTGCGATTGAGAAAATAATTGTAAGATTAATACACTATGAAATGTACAGAAACAAAATATAATAATTACTCCTAATAAATTGTGGAAAACTAAAAATAAAGTATAAATACGGAAAAATGTATAAATAATTCATGTGTAATTTATGCTGCTAACTTAATACATATATAATAATAATGCAAATGTTTAATTAAGCAATACTGATCCTAATGTTGATTTAATAATTCTCATTTATCGTACAAGTATTTTGTTAATTATTGAGAAAGATCAATTTTTAAATTAATTGCTACTACTAATAATCATTGAAGGTCACATGAATGTAAGATTTTTTATTAGCATTATACTAATCTTGTAGATTACCTATGTGACTAATTAACAAGATAATAGTTTCGTTAATGCTGAAGACATAATTAAACATAACATGACAATCAAACATAAATTATAGCAAGCGGAAGTTTAACCGCGTAGAGGTATTATTAATTGTATGAATTTCAGATATGTTTATTGAATTATTTCTTGGTGTGGTCGCAGCAATACTATTTGCATTACTTTGGTGGAATGCACAATTAGCTAAATACAAATGTTTAAAACATTTTTCTGGTCCTACACCAATACCTTTTTTTGGAAATGTTCTGGAATTTTGGAAGACTGACGGTAAAACACTATTTTATTAATAATACATATATTATAGTTAAAGTTGCAGGGAGTTAGTGACATTATGTATTTAACTTAAACATGTACTTAACTCGTACGTATTTTGTTTAATATTGTTCTAGAAATTTTGTACACATTTATCAAACTAAATGACACATATGGACCAATTATCCGTTTATGGCAAGGACATACTCCATTCCTAGTTGTAACAGACCGAGAGATGACAGAATTTTTCCTGCGTTCACCAAAATATATAACTAAATCAGAAATTTATGACATCCTTGAACCATGGTTAGGAACTGGCATATTAGCATCAGATGGTAAGTCAAATAAACAAATAGTTCAAAATTTGTACTAGCAAAATTGTTATTCCTACTGAAATTATTTTATTCAATGCATATTTTCAGGAAGTACTTGGCAAAGTAAAAGAAAAACAATAACTCCAGCATTTCATTTCAAAGTTTTGGATAACTACATTTCCGTGTTCGATGCTTCATGTGACACTTTAGTAGATATTTTATCTACGAAAGCAGACGAAAATAAATGCGATATAGTACCACTAATTACTTCTTTCACACTGGATATTATCGCTGGTATGATATTTACATATAAAAAAATCAATAATTATTCTCAAATTACGTAAACATTTTAGAAACCGCAATGGGAGCGCAAATAAACGCACAGAGAGAACCGAAAAATGAATACGTCAGGGCAGTTCATTTTATGGGTACACTTTTCTTGAAACGAGTAACTTCCCTATGGAAGAAATTTGATTTTCTCTTCCAGTTCTCGAATGACTATAGAGAACAACGGAAAGTTTGCAAAATTTTGAACGATTTGACTATTAAAATGATTCAAGAAAGAAGACAACAATTACTACAATGTAGGGAAGATGATGTAAACGGAGAGAAGAAAACATTATTCTTGGATATTCTTCTAAACGCAACAGTTAACGGTGAACCATTATCGGATATAGAAATCAGGGATGAAGTGAATAGCTTCATGTTTGGGGTAAGGTATGATTAGAAATGTTATTGTACAAGGTGTTAATTAATATGTTTATTAATAGGGACACGACACTACAGCATCGGCTTTGAGTTTAATACTTTACGCATTGTCAAACAATCTGGAAGTGCAAGTAAGCCGAATATTTGTATATTAATGTCACACATCATAGCAATTACAACATTTTGTTTTCAGAGTAAAATAGTCGAGGAACTCAAGGTGATATTTGGAAAAGACAAGAACAGACCTTCTACCATTCAAGATACGTATGAAATGAAGTACATGGAATGTGTAATCAAGGAAATGTTGCGTTATTATTCACCCGTACCAATGATTGCAAGAAAACTTAAAGATGACGTAGAGTACAGTAAGTGATGTACAATGCATATAAACACAGACTATACAATGTAAAACTAATTTATACAAATCTGTTTTTAGAAGAGACCATTCTACCGAAAGGATTAAACATAATATTCTTTATATACGGCATGCATAATGATCCGGAAAGGTATCACGAACCAAATGAATTCAATCCAGATAGATTTCTTCCCGAGAATACAGTAAAACCTTACTCTTTTATACCATTCAGCGCTGGGCCACGTAATTGTTTAGGTAAAAATCTAACGATAATTATCTTTCAAGCTAAAATAGCTATTTGCATAATTTACTAATAGAAAACAAGAAACCATATTAAATTTTACGTAAAATATTACTTTCAGGGCAAAAGTACGCGTTGTACGAAATAAAAGTGACCATAGCGAAACTGCTAAGGTATTTTGAATTTTTACCAGCTGGTCCTGGATGCGAATTAAAGCTCTCACCAGAATTGATAATGAAATCATTGAATGGTATACATGTTCGTATGAAACCCAGAGATTTTTAATCGATATAAACATAATTACACTATATAACAATTAAAAGTGTCAAATGTTAAAATTTAGTAGAAGAGTATTTTAAATTGCTGGTTTATAGCTCATATTTTATGATTAAAAATAAGTTTAGTATTTAACACTTCATTTGTCCTGTAGATATAGGTACTGTAATGTATTTCAGAAATATGGGTGTATTTTAGATAAATAGGTATAAAGCAATATAATTTGTAGTTGTGATTGAAAAAACAATTGTAAGATTAATAAACTATGAAATATGCAGAAACAAAATATGTATAATAATTAATAAATTGTGAAATCCCCAAAATGTAAAAACCCGTGTAATTGATGCTTAATTCATATCTAATATTGTATTTTCTTTAATGAAGCAATACTTGTCCTAAGGTTCATTTAATAATTCCCATTTAATAAATCATATAAGTATTTTGTTAATTATTGGGAAATTTCATTCTTTGAGGGTCACATTAACGTAAAATTATTTAATAACATTATACTAATTGTATATTAATTTGAAAAGTTTCTGTTAGTAATTAACAAGATAAGAGTTTAGTTAACGCTGAAGACATAAGTCATAATTTAGCTACTGCATAAAACGATTTGACGTGGTAGAAAGCAGTAGTGTAAACTGAGTACTGGTATTATCAATTTTATAAATTACCAATATGTTTATAGAATTATTTCTTGGTGTGGTCGCAGCAATACTATTTGCATTACATTGGTGGAATGCACAATTAACTAAATACAAATGTTTAAAACATATTCCTGGTCCTACACCAATACCTTTTTTTGGAAATATTCTGGAATTGTGGAAGACTGACGGTAAAACACTATTTTTATTATTAAATATTATATTCAATGTTGCGGGGAGTTATTGACATTATGTATTTAACTTGTATACTTAATATGAATACTCGTACTCATTTTGTTTAATATTGTTCTAGAAATGTTGAAAACAATTATCAAACTAAACAAAACATATGGACCAGTTACCAGTTTTTGGCACGGAAATACCCCATTCCTAATTGTAACAGACGGAGAGATGACAGAATTTTTCCTGCGTTCACCAAAATATATAACTAAATCGGAATTGTATGACGTCCTTAAACCATGGCTAGGAACTGGCATATTAGCATCCGATGGTAAGTCAAATAAACAAGAAATAAATACAAAAATAATGTTTAAGAACAAGCTTTGATGAAATTGCTCTAAAAAGTGTAATGTAATAAATCTTGTTCTCAAAAATTATTTTTGTATTTATTTTATTTTATTCTCTTTAGTCTTTATTCTGGGTTGTCTGTTATTGTCCATAGGTGTTTCTAGCTTAGATAATCAGTCATACTTACATTTATTCCATCCTGCATTCCATTATCTATAAATAAATTTCTTGGCTTTGCAACTGTTTAAGAAAAAAATACCATGAATATACTTATTGTATTGTCGCTGGTGCTACGACGTAGGTGTTCAAAGTTTCAAGTCGATTAGAGATGTAGTGAGTTAAAATTTAATCCAAAGATCTCAGACAGACAGATATACATTAAACGCAACGCAATTCAGTAAAGACCTCTTGAATTTATGCTATCCGGATACGTGAAACGAAGGAATTGATGAATATTTTGTGACGTTTTCGTGTTTTTCTCATTTTGCGGGAAACTGAGACGATGTAGGGAAAAAATTGCATGAGATATTTTCAATTTGTACGATTTTTGTAAATTTCCATCCATCTGAAATTGAATTGAAAGATTTCATATAGACTATAACCAACAGACTAACAAGGGAAACTAAATAAAACTTGTAAATAGTTCAATAATATACTAGTAAAATTTTTAATCCATCTGAAATTTTTTTTATTCATTGCTTATTTTCAGGTAATACTTGGCAAAAGAAAAGAAAAGCCATAACTCCAGCCTTCCACTTCAAAGTTTTCGATGGCTATATATCACTGTTCGATACAGCATGTGACACATTCGTAGACATCTTATCTACGAAAGCAGACGAAAATGCATTCAATATAGTATCACTGACTAATTTTTACACTCTGGATATTATCGCAGGTATGATAATGATATATACAAAAAATTTCATAATTATACTAAAATTCCATTTTAGAAGCCGCAATGGGAGCGAAAATAAACGCACAGAGAGAACCGAAAGGTGAATACGTCAGAGCATTTCATTTTATGGGTACAATTTTCTTGAAACGAGCAACTTCTTTATGGAAGAAATTTGATTTTCTCTTCAAGTTCTCGAATGATTATAGAGAACAACAGAAAGTTTGTAAAATTGTAAATGATATGACTATTAGAATGATTCAAGAAAGAAGACAGCAATTACGACAATGTAGGGAAAATGATGTAGACGGAGAGAAGAGAACATTATTCATGGATATTCTTCTAAACACAACAGTTAATGGTGAACAATTATCAGATATAGAAATCAGGGATGAAGTGAGCAGCTTCATGTTTGGGGTAAGGTATGATTAGAAATGTTATTGCACAAGGTGTTAATTAATATGTTTAACAATAGGGACACGACACTACAGCATCGACCTTAAATTTAATATTTTACGCATTATCAAACAATCTGGAAGTGCAAGTAAGCCGAATATTTGTATATTAATGTCACACTGCACAGTAATTATAACATTCATTAACTGTTTTCAGAGTAAAATAGTCGAGGAACTGAAAGTGATATTTGGAAAAGACAAGAACAGACCTGCTACCATTCAAGATATGTATGAAATGAAGTACATGGAATGTGTAATCAAGGAAACGTTGCGTTATTATTCACCCGTACCAATGATTGCAAGAGAACTTAAAGAAGACGTGGAGTACAGTACGTGACGTACAATACATATAAACACAATCTCTTCATTGTAAAACTAATTCGTACAAATCTGTTTTTAGAAGAGACCACTCTACCGAAAGGATTAAACTTATTATTCTTTCTGTACGGCATCCATAAAGATCCGGAAAGGTATCACGAACCAAATGAATTCAATCCAGACAGATTTATTTCCGATAATTCAGTAAAACCTTACTCTTTTATACCATTCAGCGCTGGACCACGTAATTGTTTAGGTAAAAATCGATAATCGATAATTATTTTCCGGGCTAAAATAGCTATCGGCATTTTCAAACAAACTTATGTAAAATATTACTTTCAGGAAAAAAGTACGCACTGAACAAAATAAAAGTTACCTTAGCGAAACTACTAAGGAACTTTGAATTTTTACCAGCCGGTCCTGGATACGAATTAAAGCTTTCACCACAATTGATAATGAAATCATTGAATGGTATACATGTTCGTATGAAGCCCAGAGATTTTTAACTGATATAAAAATAATTACAATAAATCTATATAACAATTAAAAGTATCGAATAGCAAAATTTGTTAGAAGAGTAATTTTATTTTTAAATTGCTAGTTTATAGCTCATATTTTATGATTAAAAATAAGTTTAGTATTTAACACTTCATTTATCCTATAGATATATAGGTACTGTAATGTATTTCAGAAATATGGGTGTATTTTAGATAACAAAAAGCCACAAAATAAATGATTAATATTCACTATTATATCAATGTACATATACAAAAATATATATTCTCTTTTCTTTTGATAATCATACTTTTATCATGTAATCATGCATTAGTGAATTATGTAACGTAAACGTGCATAAGCATTTTCAATGTATTGACATGAAATGATGACTTACTTAGATAACACGTATTGTCACAATAAAACACCAGGAAACTGACTCTGTCAGATAATTATAATGTAAATACCTGAATTTGACATAAGGATCCGACGTAGCTGACTCCGGATCCATTGCAAGGAGATTTCGACCCTCCACTAATACCAACGTAACAACAGAACTCCATATTTGCGATTTAAGTCTTCGATTTACGTCACTAAGTTTCGAGTTTTTCTGAAAATACTGTAACATTAGAGTTAATTAGTAAAGATAAATAACAGAAAATTTATTATTAAATGCATATCTGAAGGAAAAAATGCATGTACATAGTTATTTTCTGTTACTCATTCAAGTAATACAGATCGATAGAGTTTCATTACACAATATTATAGTAATTTGCAAATAGTACCTACACCAAAAGTTAGCTAAAATAATGAATGCAATTATTCTATAAGGAACCAGCTACAAACTACAATCAATAATTCAATTACGAAAATTAATCGAGCACTTTATTTAATTGCTTGTAAACTATGAGACTATAATGTCTATAATTTAAAATAAAAAGCACTGATAAAGAAAGCGTGACCAGAATATTTTCGTAAACATTTGACGCAGAATGACTTTCATGGAAAATTTTAATTTGTTTCAAATGTACACGGAAATTTTAAATCGACTATGACGCAATAAAATTATATTTACTATCAATACATGTGAATTATCACACATGATTTACTTTCCGGTTTCGCAATTTATTATGCTGAAGGGGAATAGAACATCCAGTCAACCATGAAATGAACTTGTCTGTATCCCTTTAACCAATAATATAAAGTTTACGTGCATAACCATTCAGAGCTTACGTAGCTTATATAGATTAATTTCCTACCACGCATACAAGATAAGCATATCTGAACATTATTTTGTTCAAAACGCAATAACCTGCTTGACGTGTATCGAACGAAAAGTCTCATCACATACTGAAATTGAAAATTTATCCATACCGGTAATGCAGAAAAATAGCTTCTTTGATACACAAAATTCATTCGCTTGATTTTTGATCGTGTATACGCATATACTACCAGAGGCAAACGTAACAAATAATTACATTAACACGTACAAGAGCAACATTTACAGAAAAACATTTACATTTTATTTAGATTATGTCAATTTTATCTAATACTCGGCTTGCGACATATTTTTCGTAAAAATGTAGCTTCAAGTTTTATTATTATTATTTAAATTTAAATTATTCTGCCTCGGGTATAAGCTGTGGAATATAACAGAGAATATATGGTTCCGCAAGTGCGAAGTTCGTGGTGTCACCCTAACGAAATTTAGTCTCGGAAATTTTGACTACCCTTGTAATATTAAGGTTCAGTGAGTCCTGAGGGAAGGACACAAAACGATAAAAATCCAATGCAGTTAAGCTAAAGTTCGTATACGTCATCCGCAATAGATAGTATCAGAAATATGTTGAATCTTACAAATAATTTTCATGATGAAATATATACCTATATCATTAGACTAAAGTAAAACACAAAATAGAATCCGGAAGACAAAAAGTATGTAGATTTATTGGCAAACATATTCGAAAACAAATTTATACCACGCCCAGAACTTCTATAATATAACCTGGAATACTAACAATGATAACGGCATGGCTATTTACATTTGAAAATTAATATACATCACGTGGAACTAAAATAGCAGTATCATCAATTATTCATCAGAGTTGGATCGCCTGAAACGGATGCCGCTCATAAATATAGAGCAATAATTATTACATGCATTTGGAGTCACGTATTTGTACAACACATCCCCTCTGAAGATTGTGAATTGCCTTTTAAAGTAATTAAATGTCACAATGCAAGTTTGAATCACCGTTCAGAACTTTTTACATCTACAGTGTTTCAAGTAATAAGAACATATACAGAGAAGTCAGTACCTAACCTGAAAACTAGTGAATTGAACACAAGGAAAACAATACTTAAATACTATTTATAAAGCCAAGTAATTATACGTTACACGTGTACATCATCGTTCTGCTTTTCACTCATAGTAAAGAATTGAAAATAAATATTCGATGTGCACACAAACCAATGCGTTATGTATTTCAAACGGGTATTACGAAACTACAATTCCACTTATACGTATTATTGAATGCTGCATTCAGTTTGTTTTTCATATTATTTAATATTACAAAATGTTCTTTATTACACCAGGATTTCAATTAAATGAATTAAGTTTATATGTATAGAAATATGTTATGGAGAATAAGTTAATTTTAAATTAAAGGTAATTTGGATTTAAACAGAATAAATCATTTGCAAAGTATACTTCACACTTTTTTTCTACTGGAATATATAGATATACAATGTCATTATTGCTCATAATTAATATTTTTTTTCTAACATTGACTAAAAAAAGTACTGAATCGAATAGATATCAAAGTCTTTACTTCAGTAATGATAATTACTTGTTGACGAATCGTCATTTTTACTCATGTGACTTAGAGGACCATTTACGTGACTCACAATAATTTCGCAAAACAAATTATGCGATAATTATTACATACTTTAACATGAGGCATTATTTTAATTATGATATGTTTTTTTAAGGTCCTAAGACACTTATTCGCAACATTTAGTTATTGTACAATCAATTATTAACCTTACAAAACTAGTTTGAATAACATTTGTTCGTTGTTCATAGCAAGTAGGTCAAAATTTAAATTTGAAACCAC
Source organism: Carabus problematicus (assembly GCA_963422195.1). Classification (NCBI taxonomy): domain Eukaryota; kingdom Metazoa; phylum Arthropoda; class Insecta; order Coleoptera; family Carabidae; genus Carabus; species Carabus problematicus. The sequence continues at coordinate 1,868,159 of OY728583.1, read as the reverse complement.
GTTTTCTAGGTATAACTTTCTACACATTTGCAGGAATTAATTTGAGACCTTTTTACTCGCCAAAGACAGATAAATTCTGTATAACTATGGAGGAAAATTTAGATATATATCCGAGTCGCGCGGGGGCTTTAATAAATTGTATTTACGAAATTAGATCAAAAACGTATTACCCTGTGTACTTTTCCGCTTCGTTCCTTCAATCGCTGACTCAATTTCTCAAGCAAATTCGAATCGGATGGCAGATGTTCATGTTCGTCAACGTCAGTGAACGACCTTTCCAAACGACCTTTGTGCCCTACGGGCAGGATAACTTTCATAGTATCACTATCCTCAGAGGAGGACGTACAATCCTCTTGAGGTCGGGCAAGGTCACCTTTCATTGCACCGTCCGATTCTGCACAGCTTTCGATGTCGGTCACCGACGTCCGATGCACCAGTCTTTTCAGATTCCACGATAAATGTCTGTCCATCAGCGATGTATCGTGAAAAGAGACTGAAAGGTCTGATTGAAGTTTGTCACTGAATCGTGATAAACGTGATCTTACTTTTCGTCGAATGCGACTCGTTGAAAGTTCGGACATTTTTTGGTTGAACTTCATGCCAGACTGGATACTCTAATGACACTGCACACACACACACACACGTAACTTGACACAATAACAAAGTTTCTCTAACACAATATGCGCACGTCAAACACTTTTATATCACTTCCAAGCTCAATGTCATTTGGTTACTCGACATTAATTATTAACGATCGAATGTCATATAAATTGAGGCAAGCACAATACAAACACTGGATTATTGTACGATGTATCTATCTATGGAAAGCAAATAATCATTATACTGCGCCATTATTGAAAAATAATTCCAGTAAAACGAACTGATTATGTATCAATTTTTTCCAAGAACATTATCTTCAGTATCTACAAGTATGATTACAAATTGTGGTTTACTGAATTCATAAATAATACGTAATAAATTGTAAATTTAACGTTGGCATTTATTTTGGCTAGACGTAATATGGTGGTCTTAGAATTACGTGATGTTAGAATGAGGGTTGTTCACAGCAGGATTTGCCATTTATACTGAACACACCCACTCAGCTGTCTGGTACAAGCCTATCACAATAGCTCGTTAAGTTCAGTCCTTCGTAGCTATCTCTATGTGATATTATTATTTATGTATAAGGATTTATGATGATGCAATCTCAGTTTGAAGATAAAGGCAAAGGTATCAAATTGTAATATTTAGTTAGCAACATAGGCACATGTCACATAAAACGAGTATAAATTGCTAGACTGCAAGGTGAATTATTTATGATAGCGGAATTGTGTAAGCGAAATTCAAACAACCATCAATTATGTTCGAAATTATTGAGACAATGTTATTTTAATTAACGTTTAATACAGAAATAAAATTTCCGTGGTAATACATATTTTTTTTTATGCATGTGCACGTTAATGTAAAAGTTGACAGCAATTTAAATAATGATTTATTGACGTAACAAATGATTGCATTAAAAAAATATGTATGCACTTTTATCAGAACCAGTAGTATATATTTGTATAATGGGTAACTCGGAAACTAAATTAATTTTATGCAAAATTTTACTCAATTATCCGGGGATTTTATTAATAAACTACAGCCAAAATGACAAAGGATACCTACATTAGATTAAAATTACGGTAGTGAATCTAATTTTCTACGTAATAAATTCCAAACTCGCAATGTATACATAAAAGTAGGTTTATCTTGATAAAACGGTGAAACCTACTTTCATTATTGAGTAAATTATGCTAATCTACTGTTTGTATTATTTCGTGATATTACGTAGGGTAAAATTGAGAGCAAAGTATATTTATGATTTACGTAAATATATCGCTAATATTATGTTAAATTTCGATTGCTGAATTAAACGAATCTTAATAAGATTATTTATAAATATGCTTATTTGTTGTTGGTTATTGCTGCTGTTATTAATTATATGTATTATATCAAGCCTGAAGATGCCACAATGTTGACGAATCTAGTTGTGTGAAATTAATGATTATTGTGGTAAAAAGTAATTGAATAATGTATTTAATTTAATAAGGTTATTTGGAAAATGGTATCGTGGAATTAAGTGTTCATTTATTCTTTTCACGTTATCTGAAAACCGATAAAACCTGTAGAAAACGTGGGCGGAATCAGTCAAAAATAGACCAAAGCAAAATTGTTACCGATTTTCCACTAAAATCTAGACGCAACACCGAAATTTGCTACTTTTTTATATTTTTGGTAAATTCAAGGTATATATTCAATAAATAAATAAATATAAACTTCAAATATAATACACACATCATTCTTACTTACGCAAATCAACTAAAATTTGTTACCAGAATTATAATAACAAAATTCTCTCAAATAATCAGATATTTGCATCTACAGAATCATAAAAACTACGCTATTTATACTGTGCAAAGAACTGGTCTGAGATATGTGAGTGTCACACAATACAATAACAACAATAGAAGTTCAACGGAATGGTCTTAATATAGAACAGACGCCAACAATGTTTATTAAAGTGGATATTCCTAAGAATTTCTCGCTTGCCAAAATAGATTCCTGTCTGATTCAGTTCATTAAAAATTCACAATCTGTCAATAACAAGTCAATACCATGACTAACAGGTTAACGACATGATTCGTGCAGAAAATATATTTATATCACGACATATGATTACATTAAAAATACGTAAACTCTAATTTATGAATTTTAAAACTTATTATTAAATCACACAACACTTACAACAATATTTTATACATTTATTTTAAACACTTAATACGATATTTATGTTATAACATTTATTAATACTATTTATGTATATTGTTTATTTTGCGTTTTGATAGTGACACAGAATTTTTTGTAACAAGTTCACACTGAACGCGAAAACAAGCAACTGTAATAATATTTGAGCGCGAGTGCTCACAGCCAACTACGCCATAAGCAAATGCAAACTGTTCGGCAACGTTCGGCAAACATCGCTAGTTGTAGTTTCGCTTCTATCCTGTCAGGTAACCAGAAATTCTGAACGTAGTATTTTAACTGGATCTGACTGGATCGATGGGTAACTTCTTTCGTTATCCTTTAGAAGCCAATCAACAGTAACTGTTATCATTTAAGGAGGTTTGCCAGTAGCATTTTCCTTTAATAATGACATGAAAAATATTTATCCGCGCGTCAATATTTGCATTAAGGAAATATAGTATATGGCTTTTCCAAATAATAAATCGGAACTGATTACGAAGCACTGTTAAAATAGTGTTTCATTTTTCAAGGATTCATGAAGATAGTTTATTAGATTTAACCTCTACGGATGTGGTTTAACAGATTTTAAATTTTGCTTACATTGCTGCTAATCAACATCTAAATTTGTAGATACCGGAAATTAAGGGAGGTAGAAATTTGCTCTTGGATTAATTTTAGGTGCAAATTTGTCGCCTAGAGATGATGTAAGGCGTGAATTTAGCGTGCCGGAAATGGCTACATAAATTAGTACCTGTTCGCATATGGAACAGGGTTATTCTTGGCATATTCACACGTCAATTTTCTGAACAATCATGCGAAATTGCGATCGAAAATCGTTCTATTCAAAAACGCAATGGCTATTTTACATAACTGTATGTAATAGTTTATATTTGTAAATAAATACATACAAATCTATTTTTAATTTTGTTACAAAAAACATAACTAAAATATTTCCTTATACTGTGTATAAGAAAGTAATAAATGATTCAATATGTGCAACTTGACATTTCTCGTACGACAGCCATGAACTAAACCAAGAGTAAAATATTCATGTACACTTTATTTTTTTTCTCAGCTGAACTACACTTCCTACATTTTGCAGGAAGAACTTATTCGTTTTCCCGAAGGAGGAAATATCTGAATGCAAGGAGTAAAACAAAAACCTACCTCACATATTCCAACGAAAATGTGTGAGAATGTCAGTACTCTAAAGTTTTCAATTCGAAAATTATTACCAGCAAAAGCAATTTCCAAACTCTGCATGAAGTTCCACTTTCATGAAGTAAATTGCACAGTTCCGAGGCATGATAAAGACCGGTTAAAACGAGAAAACGAGAAGTATGAATAGAGAAATTTCACAGCAGAAGTTCAAGTGTAAATAATTAACGAACTTGGCCTCGACACCAAAAGTTACGCAGCACGTAAATGGTTATGCGGCTTATGTAAAATTGCAAAAATACTTTCAGCTTACGAATAAATGTAAAGCTTCGCATTATCATAATGAGCACTTAAAGGTGCAATTTTCAAACATGTAAAAATGTTCACGGATAATTTCGAGTCACTCGGAACAGGAATTCACAGTTAAACAATGTTTAATGATCAATTAGGAGTTAATGTAAAAATAATAGTAATTCTTTTCGTAATGATACGACGCTACAAGATTCTATTAAAATTACAATCAAGGAGCTTTACACTGGATTTGAAGAAAAATTGCTTTTTTTCCTCTGTAAATCAATATTTATTCAATTAAGAAACCAGGTTCTCTTAATGAGAATTTCAAAGAAAATCAGGAAATGAATTTAAGTAAGATAGATATAGGTTTTCAGGAGGAAAATCTAATGGTTGAAATCTAAGATACCTTAAGGACTGTCTTTTTGTTGAGCGAACTGATCAATAAAGACGTACTTAAAAATAATCCGTAATGGTGAAATGCTACAAGAGAATAATAAGCCCTAAAGCCTGTTTTAATGACTTTTGTTCTATTCGCCTCTGTGGTGTAATGCTTTTAATCCATCAACTTCCCAAAGAGAATAATCAATATTTAACAAACATCAATTCTCATGAATTGTGAACACCCATTTTTTTTAAAAAAAATTTCCATGTGGATAATTATAATTGCATTGACGTAATACTAAGTTTTTCCATTACCCAAACGCCACATTTTACTTTGAATACAATTGTTGTAATATCAGGTGTGGATAAAGTTTAATTATACCCTGTGCAATCATTGTACACAACAATCATTAAAGTTTCACTATAGTTTGACATAATGGAAAATAGTTACGTCAAACATTGTAATTTGTATTCTGGTCGAACATGCACAGATGCCACACATACTAATAACTGAAATAGTCTAAGTAAACCCATGCAACTAGTAAATAACTTATTAACAAAACACACATTTATAAACCATATAGTTTATAATCAACACAAACTATATTTCAACATCTAGTCTTAATAGATTTCTTAATATATTCCGATGAATTGATTTACATTATATCAAAGAGAAATATTATAGAAACGCAATATATATTTAAATTTTATCTACAGAATTTAATTTTTTTTAATATTATACTCATACATAAGGTGTATTCTTTTTACCTAAGCTGGCTTAATTACTTGGTTATTTCACAGTGGCTTAGTTATTTGTGTGTTCTTTTTACAAGTCGTAGCTCACTTTATCTACGTTTATCAACCTCCCCCTTTCCGATGACGCACTACCCGCAACACAGGCTTAGAAGAGCTATGCGGCATTTGTACGCGCGAAAGTTTGATATAAAGAGTAATAGTGAGGTTATTTTCAAGTTATTTTGTTGTTTTTTGTTTAAAAATTGATAATTTCGAATATGCAAATGATGCCACTATTATAATTATGAACGAAAACGTAGCAAACGCATTAGTTTTGTAAAAAATACTTTTTATAAATAAATACATAGAATAAATAGTTGACCATTTAATGATACGATGGTATTAATTAATATGCAATATAACCACAGTGCAAAATTGCTGCTCTGCTAATTTATATTTCTTACATACCAGTGAACTATCTGAGAAAAATAAAAAATCTTGTTCTTTTTACATACAGTCAAGTGAGCTTAGCCTGGCTTAGCTTAGTTCTTAACTCAGTCAGCCAAATTGTAAAAAGAATACACCTATTGTATGGATTTATTAAACAGTATGTTGGATTGAAGTATGTAGTTCATATTTCATTCCAACTCGCTCGATCTTACACATTGCCATCTAGGAACGGAAAGCTCAACTTACTTGGTCTTTGTCCTCCTGCGTTCTCGGCCAAAGGGTGACTGTTAGGCCAATTTCACCCAGTTGTGCGGTTGGTCGTGATGCATCCTGTAGACCGAGTGAGATGTCTGCTGTGCGCCCCAAATCAAGCGTGGCCAGGTCGAGGTACGCAGAACCCATGAAATCGTCCTGAATATTTCAGGACAGAAAACTGTCAAGACTAACATGGTTTATTCATAGAAATAACTAAATATTTACAAGAAGAACAGCATGTGAAAAAGTTGACGCACAAGTGAATATTAATGAGAAAACAATAAGCAGCGATAAAAGTATTTGCATGTCAATTTAAATGTTCGTTTTGAGAAAATGCAATTAAAATTGTAAATAGTCTTGTATGATTTTTAAAATAAAAATACATTTGGGTAACAGACGTTCTAATTCGAAACAATGTATGCCATTGTAATTTGTGAAACTGCTATAAATAGAAACCATAAATTAAACAGCACCGACTATTTCCGGATTTTTGAATTGACGCCAAGCAGCAACAAAACATTAAATTGTATAAACGAAAGAAATTTAGATTGCAAAATAAATCCTCTACATCCAGTAGTTTTCAAACATTAGCACATGAATAATTTATCAGTGACATACGTATACATATTGTTACGCTCTAATTCCACAGCGTGAGATACTAACACCACGTCGTTTCGAGTAAATTTAGAACTTTCATTTCATATCGTGCCACTACAATGATATTCCAACAAATTTCTCCCGCCAAATGAACATGGACCAGTGTATTTGATTACTTGTATAAGCTGTAAACTACTACTTGATTCGAAGCCAAAACTAAAAGGTATCCTAAATCTAAATACACGAACTCGTAACAATCTCTTACATATATGAAATTGATTGGACCTCGAACTTTTTAAACAGAATTAAAAGTTTTGTTTACCTTCGCATTAATCATTTCTTCGAAAACCAATAAATATTTGTCCTTTTAACTTCACCATTACGGGAAGATGAACATTTTAAAAAGAATACGAAATTCATTATTATTGAAAAACTGGGGAAATTTATAATAAAACTTAATGGGCGAAATTAATTGGATATTATTGCGCTTAAGTTTTTGATTGATTCATTTAATTAGCTGCTCTACATTTGATCGATTTCTTTCAGTAAATAAAGCTAAAAATTAATAAAGGTAAAAATTGTTGGATCGTTCATTCGAAATGTAGATGAGACAATATGTTGATCTTTAAAGAACCTATATGAATTTAGCCTAGCGAAATATTTTGTGCCCTCTTTCATGAATAAATGAGCTTATTTTTAAAATTATTATTAATTGCAATGGTACTCACTTGAAGGCCCCAATCATAATCAAACACTTTGATATGAATGGGCACGAAAGGGTCTTCAATTGGAACCGTGAAGCTCTCGTCCCAGACAGGATTCAAATCCCGGTAAACGGTACGGGATTTGTAAACAAGTCTTCCGCCACTCTTGAATTTCACGTACGGATCACTAGTGCCTGCAAACAGAAATACAATTACCATTTCTCCAAATAAATATCGAGAGAATCTCTTCTAATTCCAATATAGTACTGGTTTTATTCCATTTTATTCCATTCCATTAGAAATGGTGTGTAAATTACATTTTAAGAGTTGAAATGGAATTCTGAAAGGATTGACAGTATTAGCAATTTAAGCACTCATTCGTAAATCATTCAGGACCAGTGAATGCAACACTTGAGTATATATTTAGCACTACACTTCACTGGGTCCATCTTCAGAATGTGCGAGCATTCACGATTTTCTCGTGGTTTTCTGAGTGTAAAAAGCAGTAAATCGTTATTTCTCGTAGACGAAGATCAACTGAAAATCATGAATAATGACCACAAAAGCCTTTCCGTACACAAATATTAAGGACAGATGAAATGAAAAATGAAAAAGTGAAAATTCATCATCTTAGCTGTGAGTTCCAGATATTTGAAGGTAAAATGTAGCAACTCAAGATGTGAAGCATCTCGAAATAACATTTCCATATATATTGATAAATCTATCTGACGCTGTCAGCGATGACAATCCTGTTATAATACAATTTTCGGATTGTTTTATATATCGAAATAATGTCATCTTTTATGATTTTAATATTTTAACACACCAATGTTCCATATTCCATACACTGCACTTAAATATATATACTAAAATATGTGTGTTCCATTACTTAAAAATAAAATAATTTGATATATGCTATAACATTCTATAAACGAATATTTTACGGTAGAGAATAAAATCAATAAAAAGCAGAAAAAGTCTATGGCAAGAATATTTCCTCTACACTTATTACTTTACTTGCGGAAGCCACAACTTTTACGTCCAATAAAATAACAGATGCTGTACTGTACTAATCCCGCAAAAGTAGTTTTCTGTTTGTTATTGCAATAACTTAATATAACATCTAAGAAGATTACAGTAATTTTAGAAACGAATTTCACAAAGTTTCATTTCAAAGTATGAAACAAAATTCATTAAAGCTTGCACGATGTATGCAGCTTTAATTGCAATATATTCTTTCTTTAATCAGGAGTGTGATAAGAACAAGATTTTACGAAGCATTAAATAACATATTTTACAGGAAAAATATGCAGATTTACGTATAAATAAAAGCTTGTAAAAAATGCCAGTTATGTTCAATGACGCTACACTTTTATACACTATAAAAACAAACCAAACAGTACACTAATTAACAAAACTTATGTTTTGAAGTAGATAAAGATGGAAAAATTGCAGGAAACTGGTTTACAAGTGTTTTTTCGAGTCGCGTTATGTCAGTCAAGTTGTACGTTTGACATTTTGCTTTCGAGTCTCGTTTGTTGGTAATATTACACAGTTTTGTTAGTAGTTGCTGTGGTACCCCTTGTGACATAAACTCTCTAAGCCTTCTGTGTCTATTCATAAACCGCTGCCGAGGAGAATTATGTCAAACACGATTCGTGTATGCTCCGTGGTACACGAAGCATACATTTAACTAAACCTATTTACTGTTTCCAAGAACCCACACACATGCACAGCTTAATAAAATAGTCCAGCTGCTATGGCAGATTCAGGTGAGCCAGAAAGGCCCCTGACAAGGAATTCAGATGCATTTTATAGTTTCGATTTGAAACATAAATCCACTTTTTTATCTTTCTAGTTTAGTGCTAATGTGAGTTTAGTGTTAGTTTAATGCATAAAGCACTCAATACTCTTAAGTACATTTAACTTGGTAATGTTAATGTTAATGCAATTTTTTATTTTGGCTGCATAAATCCATAGTTGTAACATAATTTAACATAATTAATTCTATTATTCAGTAGTTCTCAAAAAGTTTTTTTCAGCACTGAATGTGTGGATTAAAATGTATTGTTATAAACAATTATTTTACAAATAAACACGATGTTACTAAAACATTAATTTGAATGTTAATTTAAAATATCAGTTATATATTATTCATACATGCGAGTGTAACAGCTTAGCATTGCTTTATTGCGATGTTGGTTGCCAAATTACAGATATGCAGTTTGTATTTTTGAATTGAGAAATCTCATAATTTATATTTTATAAATATGTAAAATATTAGTTTTCTAGTTGTGTCAATAAAAATGATGTAAAGAAAATATTCGAATCATGTGATTCATATATTATAATAGCAACAATTTAGCAAAAGACAGAGAAAAACTAACAGTCTTCTTTTAGACTTTTAATATGTAATATATTAATATACATTAATTTTGACCGATATTCCTTTATATAATGGAAGACCCTGTTGACACAAAATCTCGGGCCCGCTACTGATTACCGCATAGATTTGAATAAAACACTTACTGTGAGTCAGCTAGACACACTTAAACATGATCGTACAGGTTTATCCAATTTTTCAGAAGTGATTGCCATGGTAACAGGCCAACTTGGTGTTCTAGACTCAGTGTGACAGGGAACACAAATCTTTGGCGCCGAAGCCGGTTCGATAACATGTCACTTTATAGTTTCAACGAAGAACAAATCCCGACAGCGAAAGAGAAATATTGATAATTGTTCTATGTAACAAGTTCGCAGAAATGCATATTGTTGAATAATTGTTTCATTATAAACGGAAATCCAACTAAAATATTAATATTCATATCAAAAACTGTATCACGTAACAAAATTTTTAACGACCTATTAAATATAATGATTTACATAGCAAATATATCCAGCCGTCATTTTACACAAATACGTAAACAAATTGTTAAACGCAATAATAAAAACCACATGATTGAAATGAAATATTACCGATGTATGGCAGTTAGTGGAATGAGAATATCTAACTTAGATATCATTACGTATTCTTATCGATTTTAGTAAAGCATTCGACAATTGTATCTTGCATAATTAAACATTTTAGTTCTATGCCATGCTCGAATGTAAACTAGTGCAATCACAACACATACGAAATATGCATGGATATTTCTCGCTTGGCATTTGTGCTTCTCAACGGGATAAAACTCATGAATATAACGGATAAACATCAATACCAAAATACAAAGAAATAGATAGAAATGTTACGATTGTGTATATATTCAAGTGAATGTAAATTAAAATCGTTATTTATAGCGCTTTATTGCAACGAGAAATCATTTAAACAAAAATACTAAAATAATTCTTTTAGATCTAGAAAAATAAGTTGACGTGTGATGGAGAACATACTCAGTGAAAATAAACTGCGTTGTTGACTGTTCCTTGCTATTGGAAACTAGATAGTCCATGTTTACAATAACAACTCTATACATCAGAGAAGACTGTTCGAGGAAAAAAACTAAAATTAAAAGTTACATGAACGTATTTCAAGTGAACTTTGCTATAAAACGGATTTTCCAATTCGCAGATAATGGTGATACGTATATATATTTTTTATTATTACGGCACTGAAGGCACTTGGCAGAACGAAAGAGAATCATGTGAATTATTTTTACAGAAGAATGCGCAAAACAGAGAATACGGATGAAGATCAAAAGCTACATGGGAAGGATTCATCTGGAAAGAAATGGATTCATCGTAGTGGAAATTCAGGGGAGGCTTTAAGGGGTTGAACAAAGAGCTAGATAGCAATATTAAATGATGAAGAAATATCACTATGAATATGAATTGCTATAAAATGCAATATAATCCTACAACTAGATTCATTAAACAATCTTATTTATTAAGCAGTTTTCTTTTTCTCATATATCACTGAATTAAAATTTACCTGTAGCAATATTAAAGCACGACTAGAACAATTTCAAAAATTAAAACATATGACAGGACACAAATATTGTTCCCCTTTCAACTTAATGAAAAGTGATGAGTACAGCATTGCTGAAAGGTACAAAAGCTTTGTTTTAGTGCCTCGTCGTAACCACAATTCAGGAATATAGCACTATCTCCTTTAAATTTGCCGACTGTAAAAAGCCAACTTTGCTTTTTACAAAAACCACGACAAAGGTAACACAATGGTGATGCCTTTTTGACTTACCTTTTGAATACCACTTAAATTGTATACCAAATATTCTGCTGACAGGGTCCATAGTACAACAGACTTATTTTTAATATCAGCATTAACAATGAAAGTGTTGAATATGAAAGTAATTAGCAAAATGTATGCATGTGTGTCATTATATTTCACGTGTTGTATGCTAAAATTTAATTAATAAAGCCATATGAATTAGTAATAATAATTACAGTGCGTGGTACCATTATTCATCAAACATATTAGCATTGTTGACGAGCCTCGTACTGATGATATTAACGATATCATTACACATTTACTGGCGATTTTTAGCAGAGATATGGAAACGTTTCACGAGTAATGTATTTACAATGCATTCAATAAATCACAAATGAAAGATTGACGATAACGAGATTAAAATTGTTTTTACCGATACATAACAAATGCGTTTTTATGTTTTGTAGTAAAATCATTTATTTTCAAATATAAAAATAATATTTCACTAAAAAAAAAACATGCATTGGCTATCTTTTATGACCTACATCATCGTCATTTTATGTAAAAAAAATCCAGGCAATATTTTTTTTACTATATTCCAAATTTCAGAACATATATTCCAGTTCAGTGTGATTATTTAGATATATAAACGTCAGATGCATACGTAATTATGCTACACATTATACAAACTTAGATGCACAAAATATAGAGCAAACAAAACTAACAAAGAAAATAAACCCGTCTACCGGAATAATTTAACAAGGTCGAGAAAAACAATACACTGCTTGTGGAGCACACATAACTCTCGTCTGAACGACGATAATGTATGACGAAACCAGACGAAACTCTGTTATATATTCAATGAATGTCAGCACAAAATACGAGCATCACAAGTTCACATTAAGAACATTCATTAATTATTACACAACAAACGTTTTCTTTGATCACGCAAAGTACAAACCGGTATTAAGCATTCAAACGTCAAATTAGTACCAAATTGGGATTGGTTCAGTTTGTTGTGTAACGAAATTTGGATTACATAAACAGAACTGTAAATTAACGTGTGTCAATGCTATTTTTTTTTGTAATTCCTATAAAAATGAAACAATGAATACAAACAGTATTGATTTCAACAGTGTTGGTACGGATGTTCATACATTTACACCTGTATCGATGATGTTACGTATAATAGTTACTGACAGAAGTTGCATTACCGACATTGTCTGCTCCGGACATCCGATTATAAAGTTAGATAGCTCACAATTTAACGAAAACAAGTTTACTAACAATCTATGTTACGGAATTGAAAACAATGCGATACACATGTTAGGTTAAGTTCGAAATGTCATCAAAATCAACACAACCTACAGTACTTATCAGGTAAATCATAAATGATAACTAGATTCAATGTTTAAATCGATATTTAAATTGAACCTTATCGTAGAAATCCAACATCAGTCTTGCAAATTGTATATAATTTTCTTTGCAGCCATTAGAAAAATGTTACCTTACATCTATAATGTAGACAACACAAAATGGAACGGAAATTTATAGGCAATTTCAAATAAATAAAGATTTGTAGATCTCCATTATATGGCATCAGATGTCCGAGTGTAGTGTGTTTGAATTAATTGACAAGTAGAAATGTTTCACTGACTCACCATTTTTATCCATGGCGACCAATCCATGTCCTCGTTTGAGATGAACGCGCAATTGGAAAAATGAATGTTGCCTAAGGGCTGCTTCCCTTCGTCTCGTCGACTCATCTGTGGTCTGCAACTATAGCACAGGCACGTTGAGATACATCAATACGAGATTTGCACAATACATCAGCACATGTACTGCAGTTCAGACAATAACAAAGATAGTCTTCAACAAAGAGCACATTATCCCGGTTCAGCAATAAAAATCTGTTAAACATAATGTATTGAATAGTGAATAATAGCGAAACGTTCGATATTACGTTTTACAGAAATCTCACTATAACTTAAATTGAGTTTGTTTAATTTACAATGTAAAGTTCATTTCAGAGAAAATTAAACGTTTCTGTCCATTCAATTATCAGCAATAGTCAGTAATATATTTGCTGGTATGTTCGTGTATTGTTACTTAACAAATAACTTTTCGAAGCAATTTACTTTTAAAAAGATTTAGAACTTTTCTTGTTAATATTACACAATGTATAACTTTTCACTATCAAACTTCTAACATATATACATATATTTTTACGTACAACTGACCTCCATCAACTGTGGCTGCGATATTTTAAAAACCTAGCGATATATTCTTCGTATGTGAAAGATCCTCGTCATGTAAAAAAAAAAGTAATCCAGCATTGCTTATCCGTTCATCTTAACGTTAAGGAGCTAATAAACGGTGACAAGCTAAATTTATTTTCCTAACATGCCGTCGAATGTACCTTAATAAATTATCAACACAACAATCCTACAGACCGCAAATAAAATGTAAACGGACACTGTATGTCAGAGGCGAGAAACAATTTTGTTCGGACCTGCACAATTCGTAACCGTTACAGCAGAAGATATATGTGACACTGAACGTTATGTGACGCGCGTAACACATGCGTGACGTTGGTTACTAACACTTTAAGCGAACAACTTCAGACATTTATGAGCTCTTACGAAAATTAAACTGGTTATTCGAATCTAACGATTTTAATTGATATCACAAGGTTAAATTTAGATCTTAAGTCACATAAGCTGGAAATAATTACGTCATTAATAGTTTTTAATACAGTAAAGTAGGTAATGGTCATTAAAAACCAATTGTATAAATGATTAATAGCATTCATAAATTGTTCGTTATGTTCATAATACGTAATATAAATACGTAACTACCTATATAATTAGTTTTTAATAATATATTACAAGAATGCTAACGATAACCTGCGTAGTGTACATTCAAATATAAACCAGTAAAAAATATAACGAAGTAGAATAAAATAAAAAATATACGCGCGATGAAAAAATTTATTCGTACTTCAAGCTTCCCACATGTGAAATGTGACACAATTTTTAAAAACCTTTTTTGTATAAAAAAATTGATATTTTGACGGCCGAAATATTATATATATATATATATATATATATATATATATATATATATATATATATATGTTTGGAAATTGTATACATAATTTTCCCAATAACAAATGTTTATATTTCTACGGCCAACAATAACATTTTTTTAGTATTCTAAAAATAAACGAAAGACTAAACATTACACAAATATAAATTAAATCGCACGTTAAATAACAGAAACAAAAGAAAATTTATTTATAAACAAAGGCATTGCTTTCACGAAAAATAATAAATGCAAACGTTATTTAGGTAAACTACATACAAACTACGCTAGACAGCGAATTTATTAATAAACTAGGTCAAACTTCTAAGGTAAAAACTTTTAGTTTGTTTCATTTGTAAATTGGCTCAAAGATTCTAACGTAATATTTGCTGTAAACAATTTCAATTTAACAAAAAAGGGTCCTGATAAAATATCTCTTTGAATAAAATGCGGTTACATATATGACACGTCACCCGGAACACATCTAATGGATAAGTTACATTTCGGTTGTAACATTATTATTTAGCGGTATTCGAAAGAGATACCGCTACTTGTAGGCTTAAATTATTTAAACTGGAAACCAACCCTCGATAATTGTGACGTATTGCACATATAAAACATAAGGCTTATATACGTCTGCTGAATTTACAACTCTCTTTAGATGGATTTTCATAAAGCATGTGTAAATATATACATCTAATGTATCACTAACAGCATATAACTTGTGATCTATTCTTATTTCACATTTTTCTGACGATAGTGGAATATTTTTCTCATATTTATGTGCATAACGACGTAAATTTTTTATTTAATCAGACCAGTAGAATTTAATTAAAACCGAAAAAAATGTAGATAAATAATAAGACCATCGATATAGCTTGTGAACTGTATTAAAAAAGGATTTCTTTTATAAAATACTCGCAGTACACAATTTCTGAGCCGATGAATATGCAGCTCATATATATATATATATATATATATATATATATATATATATATATATATATATATATATATATATATTAATAAATTATATAAAAATAAAGTATAAATTACGTTTGTTACAAAGAAAACAAACGGGTATTAAACTTGTTGTACTATAATATTTACATTTAAAATCAACATAATCGAAAATCGATCAGTTTCAACCCCACTTGTTTTGTGAATCTTAACCCTTATGGTTAAGATAACTCCAGTATAGTTTGGATCACACAAGTAAACGGAATAACAAGATTACAAAGTTTTATTAGAAACAGGCATCTCTTCCAGGTGACTATGTTTATATAGCTGTGCATCAAAATATAATATTCGCGCTTAAAATTTTATAATGTCACCAGGAACCGTGCAGTTTCGTAGGAAAGTTTTACGATCACAGGTGGAGTATGGTACACAAGATACATAAATCTATAATTTACTGACCGGTAACAGATCCAGGCCTGCAATAGCTCCAGGAGTTGGTGCTTTGTTCTTGGGAGACCCTGACGACGTGCAATGTGTCTCAAAGCCACAGTTTCTGGTCAGCGGTGAGTCTGTAACCCACAAGTAATTACACTAATTTTGTATCACACCAGGAAAATTGAAAAATAACATGCAACACTAACGCAAACGTTTCCCTAATTAAAAAAAACCATAACGACGCCAAGCCTATTTGTGCACGCCATTAGCGAATACAGAAATAGTTCACGTAAGCGCTCAGTTCAATTGAGTTCAGCTCAGCTCAGCAGATAGAAATGAAATATTCATCGTCATACTTGCGCGACATGCCGGCAAGCAAAAATAATTCATATAAAATTTTACATTTCTAGACTAGAATAATTACAGGACACTAACGCAAATCAAAGGTATGGGAACATTAATTATACATACATCTAGATTTTCATATATGGAATTACAATATTAAACATGTATTCTATAGTAATAGATATATTCTATCACGAAAGATTATTGCCTCACTTACATGTGAAAGGAAAAATATTCTGTACATTTCATGTATATTATTAACTAAAAAATATATTGTACACAAATGGAATAAATCCATCAGTATTACATTGGTATCCCTAAACATTGTATTAATACTTATGTATTATGATGTTCATCACAAAAAGCATTCTTTATTATAACTTTACAGTAAACAATCAAAAAAGTATAATTTTCTAGAGATACCTAAATATTATCATTGCAAAACATGTATTCATATTGTTACAGCAGATGTATAGCTTCATATGTAATAACAAATGAAGTGACAAGGTAATACACAGTTAGATGTAACACAACCGGTACACACAAAAACAGGATAAAATAAATATTCAAATTCATGGAACATATACTAGCAAAATTAACTTGTGTTTTCAAAACAAAATAACAGTTAATTCAATAATAAATTAATCCTGTAGTAATGCATAAATCATAATTTACGAAATGAAGATAAAACAACAACACTTTTATTCTTTAATTTTGCGTGATCTAATTTATCACATTTATTTTAGTCCGCTACCACCCGCAGACATGACTGTTAACGTGGTTGCATGACAACCAAATGTACCATTAACTTTAATTGGAACCACAAAGCAAAGCAGTCAAAAACATTAATGTATCAACAGTGTTCCAATAAGTTATAGGAAGTTCTACGGATACAGAAAAATAAAACAAAGTTTCAGAAAAGGTTACTAAGATATGTCTCAAAGGAAAATACTTTTCTGAACAACATTTCACCAGAGACACAAAATGATAAGTAAAAATGTTTAGGTTATATTCGGAAAATGGAGAAAATAGCCAGAGAAGTAGAATAAAACTTTTCAAAATTTGTAACATGAAATGCTTTATTCAAAAATTATATAAAAATAAAAACTGTCATGTAGATAACGTAACGTGTTATTCTTTATTTACAAAACCTATGCCTATGAATATTTAATTATGAACTGCCACTATGGAATACATGTAAATAAATTAAAATAACGAATATTCTCTTCTTTTTCCACATGAAAACAAAGGGTACGGCCCTTTTGCGGTCATTAAAGTGAAATTGAACTACAGACAAAGGGAACTTCGTGGTATTAAACAAAGCTGATTAGAATTCCCTTTGGTGTGTTTCCTATCCGGAGATAACCGAAACGTAAGCTTAATTCTGACCAATCGGAGAGTGGATGCACTTAAGTGGTAATGCTAGAAGCATGAAGCAGCCCGCTGAATAATAAATGCAATCAATATGATATTAATATTTACTTAATCAGTTAGAAATATTTCATGACGCGATAATTCAGGGTTCTACGGTATGTGATCGTTTTACTCAATGTTTAATCGGAATATTACAGAAGACGTTTTCTTAATTAAACTAAAACAAACCGCATGAAACTTGTTAGATAGTTATACAGTTAGAGCCAACCCTACTTATAAATTCTATCAGTCGTTATCTTAACGTTTCACTCTTATGTACTTTGTATCAAATACTACAAACATTTACAGAATAAATTTTGCTTGAAGATTAATAATTATTTGATAACAAAAAATTAAAATATCAAAATAACCATCACTATAATTATAACTTTTTCTCTTCAAGGCTCCAAATTATATTTAAAAAAATATAAAAAAGTCTGAAAACATTTAATAGCATGTCTTTAAGAGAAGAATAATTGCAGAATATGATTGAATAACATGTTTTGTGAAAATTTAAATGTACAATACCAAATTGGTATTGTCTGAAATGAATACTGTACATTTCATTCTACATTGTTCATTTTAATCTTAAAATTAAATCAGCCGTCTGTTGCTGGAGTCAGATCTTAATCCTGTTTAAAATATACGGATATTTTATGCTGACAATAGCACTGTCATTTACGTATCCTAACTATAAAAGCTTCTTCCTTACTTTTGTTCAAATTCCTTGTATGACAGTACAAGTTTGAGACGAAACAGCAAAATACAACAGTAGTTTTGTTTTGCATTATTTATTTTATTCTTATATGGCGCACTTGAACTTGACATTCACCTATATTCGGAACACAAAGTGTGTCAGCAAATACGATCTGAAGATATCTAATGTAAAAAAGTCACGAATAGCACAGAGCGCATTCACAACGAATTGTCACAACGTGTTTGCCGTTGTAGCATGTAAAATTGACATTCGCTAAATCGATAGTACATATAAAAAATAGCAATTTTTGTAAACACATTGTACATTTTCCGAATACTAAAGACAAAATATGAAAATATCACCCACAAAATATGTAAAATTAGATTGTCAAAGTGTTCTTTTAAAAAAAGGATTATTTCATTTCAATTTTTAGTTCATTTTACACAAAACTACAGTTTTCGGTTTATGTTTAGTTGTTGAATATTTAAATTAATTTGCAGTTTGTGGCATGTTGCGTTCTAATTTGCACAATCTAGTTAAATACACATCAGTTGCACTCGAGCAACAAATACAATTTACTTTACTTTATTAACCAAACAGAAAAGAGATTAGTGGCCCATGAGGGGATCGAACCCGCGACCTTCGCGTTATTAGCACGACGCTCTAACCAACTGAGCTAATGGGCCAATTGGATGCTCTAATATGTAATCCGATTATCACTATTTTATAGACAAATAAAAATTATCCACATACAAAATATAGATAAAATTCCGTATTATACAATATTAGATCAAAGATTTATTGATAATAACTATTTAATAATCCATGTTCTCCAAACGTATAGTGATTAAGTTAATAATAACGAGATTGTTACCCATAGAAAAGAAAAATTGTATCCTTCGAGCCGGATTTGAACCAGCGACCTATGGATTTCTATATTATATCAAACTACAGTCCACCGCTCTACCAACTGAGCTATCGAAGGTATGCAGTTAAAGTTTTCAATCACAGTAAAAAATATAAGTACATATTAAATTTGTTCTGCAAAATATTCTTTTATATTTATATCAATAGCACCGTAACAATATAAATGTTAATTGGTACAGATAATAGATAATGAAATGTCACCTTTGATTAACACTATAAATTGAGAGAAAATTAAACTCAATTTAACAGGTCATGATTTTTGATCTGTGTATAATGTGGTATAATTAATGTACAAAAATATCCCTTACGTAATTTTAACCTTAACAACATTCAAAATTATTATAGATAATATGTACATATTTGCAAAATAAATTAGCGATAGCGTAAAAACTATGTTGAAAATTATTCTAATGTCAAGCACAATGAAAAATTAATCAAACACAATATTGAGAATCACAAACTAATTGACATATATTTCTAAACAATTCACAAACATTGGGTAAATTATTACTTCTAGCAATATTTATCGTACGTATATACACAAACACTGATTATTTATAGGAGAAGAAAAAAATAAATGAAAATAAATACAAAAGTACGTAAAAGTTTGACCGAAAAAAAATAACTAGCGCTCACTTACCGCGCAGCAAAATTTACCGATGTGAACAAACAATTTATTAAACACAACCACACGGAAGAAGAAGAAGAAGAAGTCAGGCGAATAATGTTCAGGTACACGTTATACATGTGTATGTAATTATGAACTTAAGATGTTACGTTACCGGTGATGTTGTGTTGTCGATGTCTCGGGCTCTGTGTACTCGGAGTGCTGTGATCACTGCTCAGATCGGCCGCGTAGTCCGTACTGTCTCTATCCAGCACTCTTCCGGGCGACTTGCGCCGGAGCCGCTCTCTGCTCTTACTCCGCGCCCATCGACTCTACATAACCAAACAAAACTAAACTGTCATTTACCATCAGCACACTACACGCACCACTCACTCAATGATAAACAATATTTTGCAATGCAAACTGGCATCATTCATTCATTTGTAAACACTTGCACAACCATTTGCAAAATCCTTTGATGTTTTAACAACTTTGTCCAGAAAGCGAAACTATCTTTAGACTTTATTGCGTTTATTTTGAGAATACAAATAAATTTGTTCATATCCAAAGAATGAAATCGATAAAACTATTTTGTCTAATTTTAAATTAAATTAAAGAATGTACCATAAATCTGGGATGCTAGCAAGATATAAATAAAAAATTAAATGAAAAAAAAGGAACGCCCCCAG
This sequence comes from Carabus problematicus, assembly GCA_963422195.1. Classification (NCBI taxonomy): domain Eukaryota; kingdom Metazoa; phylum Arthropoda; class Insecta; order Coleoptera; family Carabidae; genus Carabus; species Carabus problematicus. The sequence continues at coordinate 1,847,476 of OY728583.1, read as the reverse complement.
GTGGGCTCGAACCACCAACCTTTCGGTTAACAGCCGAACGCGCTAGCCAATTGCGCCACGGAGGCTGACGTTGACAATGGTTTTTATATCGCTATTCCTCGAAGTACATTTTCAAACAAAAAATCAAAACTTAAATACTTAATAATATACCGCTTTCAAAAACAAAAAATTAACTTTTTCATATAATATAATAACCTTGTAAGAAATATACAAGGATACAACAAGTTACTTTAAAAATACGTTCTAAAATTAGAAATGATTGCTGAATTCGGTCCATTATCATTAGTTATTATTTAACTTACTCGGAGTTGTGTGAAAAAACTGTGCGTTTTCTGAACCACAGACAGGTGAACAGAACCCGGTGGTGCAGCTGAAAAAGGTCGTATTTCGGGTGGTTCTCTAGGACTGCTTAGTTCGGAAGCCGACTTACTAAGATGACGTCCTAATGGAGGAGATGTGTAACGGGAGTCTTCTAAATCGCATGTTTCTAAAGCACGTTCTGAAATAATGAAAAAAAAAACTTACATTAATAATTATATAAAAAATAAAAAAGTAATTGGAGGCGCCGGGTATCGATCCCGGTACCTCTCGCATGCTAAGCGAGCGCTCTACCATCTGAGCTACGCCCCCCATATGTACAATGCGGTTTTATTTTGTTATATGTAGTTAATGATAAATATATAATATGTAACATACTTCAATATAAATAATCTATTTTATTATTCCATGGAAATATAACCTGTTATTTACAAACTAATGATATATTTTTAATTTACGAAATAAAAAAACTCACAATGTCAAATTTTTTAATTATAACTAAAAGCACAATATGTTACGTCACACCCGAAGGTGTGGCTTAAAAAAAATTAAAAAAAAATTAATTCTGATATACTGAAATATATCATACACCCAAATAGGAGAGGTTTTTTTTCTAACATTAATTATATTCCAGGCCTGACGAATATAATTCATAATATTACATTACAGTTTGTATTATGTTAGGGTAAAAAAATGCTCATCTTACATCTCGGACTGTCTTATTTTAGGGTTTTTACGGTTTATATTTTAATTTAATTTTAAATTAGCTCAGTAAAATATGTAATTTAAATAGAAACATTAAATTATTTCTTCACAAAATCACGAATTTCCTATTGGTTGAGTAGCAGGGCAATGAAAAATATCAAATATTTTCTTTAAGGTTCTTTTAAACTGTGTATTTATAATTTTCGTAATACTTATGTAAAAATCATATTTGTTTCAATAAGCGAGAAAACTGGAATCGTAATATGAATAATATATAATGCGTAGAGCCACGTAATATGCCATTTAACATAATACTGTAGTTACGCCACCGAACACGAACAGTACTCAAACAAATGAATAATTTTCAAAGTAGCAAAATAGATAGCTCCCAATTATATAAGAATGAATATACTATATTCAATATAGGATCATTATTCAGTCCTAAAATTGTAACATTCTCATGTCACCAACTATAAACCAAAAAGAATTAATATATACAATTTCGCCAAATTAAAAAACTTTATAGAAAATTCAAGCAAAATATCTTAATTAAAATACTAAGTTTTTAAAAGAAAAATCTTAACGAAAAACGTATATTCTAAAGATTGAGTATATTTTACGATGTAATTCAATATTGTATGTTTGATTACGTTTTGTTCCTGGCGTAATCTCTTGATATACTGTTATATTCCGACCCAGTATTATGGCAACGTGAAAATTCTTTTAGAAATCTCTGAAACCGATCTCGTAATGGCTACCACCCTCGAGTTTACAGCGAGTGTATTTGTTCGCTGTTACAATGAGACCTGATGTACAGATATATGGTTCCATTCGTGTTCAACTCACCGTAATGACAAATCTAATAAACTAAACACAAAGCATCGCTGTCGAAATATATATACCTGCGTTTATCTCTATTTAACAAAATACCGATCATTTAATAAGAATACCCCTATAACCGTCATAATTCAAAAGGTATATTTGTATTATCTCATTCATATTAATAAGCTTTAGTTGCCTTTTTAGAGCTATATGAATAACCAAAAATAAAGTGTATTAATATCACGTTCTTCCAGCTGAAATACTGATATTTTTCGTTTCGAAATGTATTGGTTACGAACGTCACATTTATTTTTAGAACGGAGAAGAGAACAATATATTCTAGTGTGCAAAATGTATTTGTTCCCTAAAGGTTCAAACAAGGTTGTTTCAACGAAATAAAAACAAATATTTGTAACAAACATGACGTTTTTCCTAATGTAGGTATAAAATATCACTTTAATATTTTGTACTAATTTTCTAGAATAAATATAATTTCAAATAAATATCTCATTTGACGATAGTAATGCAAAAAAACATAGCAAATTATATAGGATAAGAATTTCATTAGCACGGGTGTAACTGTACATATTTGATAACATAACACGCAATCCGGAACAACTCTACTACGTATACCAACCCCATTCAAACAGCGTGAATTTGAAAATGTAGATAACAAAATATTATTTTCATCTACACGAGTGTTTACACTTACATAATATAGTTGCCCACCTGAGAGTTACGATAAATGTTGAATGACATCACACAACAACCACCATAAATGTTCTCTGTCACGGAATACATGTACGATCTTCAGTTTACAAGCATCTATAATTGATAAAATTATATCCAGCACGGCATTGTGCATGAAACTTGTTCAACTGTATCCAGAGTATCCGATCTATTTTTAAAGTTCAATCAGCTGTGATGAAACATTGATAGTAGTTTAAAGTACAGAAGCAATCAGTTCTTCGTTCGACAACTTTTAAATATTTTACCGAATCGAATAGAATTCATTAAAAAATAGTTGCAAATAGGAAATTCTTTACTATCTGTATTCTTTTCTTTTACTCGTAAAATGGGACAATGATAGAGTACCATATTAATACGTTAAAATGTCATATCTTTTAACATATCTCTTGCCATGGTACGTAGGATATTTATCATGTAATCTTTTTAATCACCATACATACAATTTTATGTTCCTTGGACACGACTTCACCAACATGTACGCATTCGTGCACTTTTTTACGTTGCATATTATATTTTTTGAAGAATTGTCTGCATAATACTATCGTGTTATAAAATTTAATTTTTTTTTAATCAAAATTTAATTTTCATTGTCGTGAAATATTGTTTTTACAAACTTTGATCATATGATAAATTAGTCGGAATTTAATTTAATATTACTAAATATAAAATATGTACTATACTGACTTATGAAATGTGTCATTTGAACTAAATATATCACTGAATTACATGTGTTACGAACACACACGAATGTTGTAAATATAGGACACATATAAAGTTTCATATTTCATAGCGTAACCCCCACATTTAAAAATAAAACTTATTCAAAGGTATCGTAATAAAATCTAATTACAAAGTAAATGTTTCCAATTTGTCAGATTTTTATAATTGAATTAGTTACCAAAGTTAAAGTATTAATGTTTTAGTATGAAATTAAAAATGATATTACAAAATATTGACCATAGTTCTTACGATACTCATTCGCAAATGTAAGCATTTTTCACTCCACAGAATACACAAGTACAAGTACATTTACAACTGGCAAAAGTGTCACTGAAGTACCGTGCATTAACAACGTGATAACGTACTTTAAGGCGAAGAATTTATAAAAGAAAAGAAAACTAGCATGTGTTAGAAATGCGTGACTGAAATCTACATAGAATTTTACGATATGTTTTATTCCAATTAATTGTTCGCCAAGGAATCAATAATGCAGATTCTGTCATTAAAATATTTTTATGTTCATTGTAATTTATGGAAAATGGTGCAGCATTACTGAAAATATATAATAGTAATAAATTGAGATGTTCGAAATGTCATCAGTTATAATGGAATTGATATCTTTATACCTGCAGAATTGAAAGCGTTTATTGAGAATTCGATTTGTAGAGGTACGTCAATGACTTCGCATCAGGTAACACGTTGTGAAACTATTAGGCTTGTTCCTGAAATGTGATGTTGCTAACTGATGAGATCCTTACAAATGCCAAACATGTTTATACCAGATAACATTCTAGTTTATAATTTACATGAAAACAGTACAAATCTGCTCTCAAAATTACCTTATATCAATCAAAGAAAACTCTGCACATTTATTATAAATATCAGACACGTTAATCAAAAATTCAGTCTTTCGTGTTAAAATAAATGTAATATGTATTTTAATTCGATTTTTATCAACGAACAATTTTGTAATAAAAGACGTTTATGATAAAGTAAATATTTTGTTATACAATAATTATTCATTAATAAGTAATCAAGAGTAATGACATACTTCTTAAAGTTCCATTAGCTTTACTTTAGAAGTTGCGTGATAATCAATTATTAATTACGAAGTATTTATTATTAATTATCTAGCCTTTAAGTTCATTAGTGTAATAATTCAATTGAAATCTATATCCTCATGCAAGTTTGAACTAATTAGTACGATGACAAGTACAGGAAAGGTCACAAATTGTAATTAAACATGCGCAAAATATAACATTAATATATAATTGCCTTATTGAAAATAAACGTAGCACTTAATAATGTTTACTGTTACCTAAAGTTAGATCCATTCCGATCAACTGTCACTTGAAAACTGATTTAAGAGAATTTAAATCTAACGAAACACATTACATAAAAATTAACTATACATATGTTTAATGTATACAAGATTCCATGCACTTTTCACATGTGGAAAATCAGACTTAACACATTTTCCTTGTATAATATTAGTACTAACATGTTTCCAATTATAATACGCAGCGAAATATTCAATTGTTTTGGTATGTAAATACTTGTATAAAGATAAGATTCACCAGCAATTTATACAAACATATAAAATGCATTAAAATTTATCATTTGCGTATTCTTTTCATATATTCACGCAAATACAAAGTCGCTACATTTTTAAATTAATTGCTATATTTTAGCCGCGTTAGGAGCTCCATTTTAGTAATTATGATGCAGATACATGCAGTACATATAATTACCAATAATAAAAAATTAAATTATTCCTCGGAAAGTTCCGTATTTATTTCTTACTACTTACGTAGCACTATTTTGCTTTTCTTCGCACGTAAACAAAAGATAATATTTATCGAAGTGACATTACAATTAACCTGTCCATATTAATAATGAAAATATATACGTAGGTACTAGATTTCAATATATGTATGTATGTATCACATTCCAGTAATGTTCATCGTCAATATTGATCTTCTCTTTATGTAACATAGTTTTTGCAGTGACACTAAAATAGAACGATAATCGTAATTACAAAAATTGAATACATACATTTTCCGCTAGAATAACTATCCTGGTCACGTAATCTTTAAACAATTTCCTGTCAGCACAATATTGTACGAGTCCAAAAAGATGAGCATAAAGGAAAATTGACCATAAAATATGATATAAGCAACTAAAAAAAAAAAAAAGTACAAAATTTAATAATATCAACGTTCCTGAAAGTTCTCTGATATCAATATAAAAACAGACTGCATTCATTTAAATATATTTACAGCACGCATATGTGAATATGTTAAAATAAAGTGATTCAGTGATTACACGGCATAATGCCGGGGTTTGTTCAGTTGACGATACAATACCAGACTATTTTAGAAAAATTATAGCGTGTCCTGTACTGCAATTGCAGACATTACACTACACAAACGTTTTACATAATATATAAATAGCAGACAGGTACAGTGTACGTTGCATTCTAAATCTATGATATATAATTTTTTAATTTATTAGTGGTTTTCTCTCCCATTCAAGGACATACCAAACAATATCTTTAACTTGTTTATAGACTTTAATCTAATTACACATTCAGTGTACATGCAATATTTATAAACTAACTTCGCATGGAGTATAAATCTAATATTCGGTTTTATATGTTAGCATCTCGTATTGACACTGCTCCGATTCCGTCTTCTAATCATTCTAAATGAACAGTCAATCTTAATTTAGGTGACAAAGCAGATTTTTTTCGGCAAGCTGTGATTTGAAATCAAGCGTCATATTAAATTTTATTTGATAAATTATCTTCTTAGCCTAGAGGACAATAGTAAATAAGATTAGCAATGAACTTTTGTAATAGACTTTAATTAAAACACACGTTGTAATAAATCTCATAACGAGCACGTATTGAATGTATGTAGGGATCAGATTTATGAATAGCACAATACGTTGAAGGGATTCCATTTTATAACGTATTGAAATGTACGTTTACAGCTGATACGACGTCCTATTGAGTATTGAAAAGAGAACTGAAAAGTGGGACAGGTATGCGCAATATCTCCCACAGAAATCAGAAATTCTATACGGGAAATACTCCTATTCACACATGCAAATGGCGGATTCAAGGATGAAATATTATCTATTCGACATTTCAACAAAAAGCAAAATAAGGATATAATAAGTTTGTTTTATGCCTTGCTGACCAAATGGCTGATTTAAAACAAATAAAAAGTATTATATTTCATCAGGAAAATACAAAAATACAGCACATGCTATATAATGATTGCTAAACAGACACAGGTGTTTTCGTACTAGAAAAAGCAATCTTCCACTTTTTGAGAGCACATTTTTCATCAATTTTCTCATAAGTATTACTTTGTTTTGAACGCAACGTTTTCAATCATTATTCTTGACATATTCGCTGCGGGTACTATAAATTGTTTTTCACATCAACACCTTTAACTTAGTTGTGTTCTAAGAATGATGTATGTAAACTTTACATTTCGTACACAAGTAGAAGAGGAAGAAAACAGCGCTTGATTCAACGGACATGCATAGAAATAGAGGCTATTTGTAAGATGTTTGCAGAAAGTAAATTGCCAGTCTAAAATTCGTAAGGGTCTACTTGACTTTCGTAACTTGAACCTCTTTTGCTTGATAGTGATGAAATGTTTAGAAGAGACCGCGATCTACATGTACGGTAGGGTAGGGGGTGTGTATTTTTAGGGTAAGAAGATAGGGTAGTATAAATGAAAATAAAATATTTTACTAAGGGTATTCTTAGACAAACCAAGAAGCATAATTATTTTGTGATATATCACGTATATTCTAATATAAATGTGTGGCTTCAAGACTTAGAAGAATATATATGGAACAAATAAAACAAAACGAATGGTAAATGGTGTGTCAAAGTAAACACATTACTTTAACACGTCTTGTTATAAGTCATTGAGATTATATGTTAGTCTATCTGCACCGGACACAGACTCTCATTTCCGCTCGCACGCCAAAACAAATTGCCGTGTGATAATCAACGGTTAATCTGCATGAATTTGCGTACATCTACGTGAACATTGAGAGGGTGTGTAGCCAAACACAGAACTTGACGGAGTGAAATTAAATGTCATTCTACGGCGACGTAACCATTATATTAGTCACAGTAGAATACTCGAGCCTTTGGTAAAATTATATTAAGGAACCACATCTCAACTTCTAGAACAAATACTGCGAAGTTTAGACAGGATCAAGTCGGATAACATTTATCGGAAATTTCTATCAAACTTTACTTGTTTTAATCCGAAACTTAATTAACCATTTCGCAGTATAGATTAAGATAACAAAGAGAAAATATTCGGGGAAAATACGGCAGTAAATTTAATTCAACATTTATAATATTATGCAGTTTTCAGGGGTGTTATTTAGTAATTAAAATAGAAATAATATGGGTAAGCAGAAAGACTAAATTATTAGCAGTTGTTGAACAACTGTGTTTGTATAATTTCGACATAGATAAATTTGTCTCGTGTTAGTTAATTTGAACACAACTGTCTATTTTACCAAAGGCTAGTATGTTCTAGTAATTTCGTCCCTACTAAGGACGAATCTGTTATTCTTTTATATACTGTCATTTTAATAATACTTAGTATCCTAATTTGTATATCACAAAATCCCAATTACATATCAATACTTAACGAATACTATCAACATTTAAAAATTCTTTTCATGTTGCATTTTTATTCGAGAAAATTACATATTATCAAAACCACTTAACGAATACATAATATTCCATTTAAGCACACATTTTTTTCCCATTTTCTTCGTGTATAAAGTAATAAATATTAACAGAATTAAACTATGCCAAGTACAGAGATACAAGTTTAAGCGTATGGCAAGAAGCCAAGTAATATATGTGCCAAATAAATAATTTTCTCAGATGACTTTTCACTGCTAGATTAATAGAATAGTGTTTTTGTTATTTATTCCTTTACCTTATATTTTAACCGACAACATTTCTGTTGCTTTAATTTACCATAGAAAACTTAGGCCTATCATTTGTCTTGGAATATGATGTGGAAAATTATTCAAAACTTAATGAACAAAATTTACATTTCCTTGGAACGACGAAACCACGATCGTGATATCTCTATTTCGACAGACATCTGCTTGTCGACTTTGGCAACGCTATTTTCCATGCATCACTTTCGCGCGCTTCAAAAGTAGGAACCAATTGAATTACAAATTGAGAATTTTATAATAATCTACTTCAAATCTGAAATTCGCTACAGCTACATAAAATGTTTGATGTAAACCATTCCAAGCGAGTTATGTGATTATAGCATTAAGTTTATGTGTACAATAGCGCAGTTGTTATTAATTTTACTATCGATTTTCGTTGCATGAAACCTTTGAAGGTGTCTGCAGTAAATATCTAGGCAACTATTATGCAAAATACGTCATAAAATAAACTCTATCCCGGGTTTGTTTTTTTAGATTTTATCGAAGGTCAAGCAGGCTTCATAATTTGTAAAAAATGACCTTAGACCAAACATGTTTTGGCTGTATAAGTTTTTATTAGAACCCCAAATGACATTCTAGCACAAATCTATTCTCACCGTGAGAGATCAACGATGATATGCGTGAATGTATGAGCTAAGATTTATAAATATTTATTAACATAAACGGTCGTCGGTAAGTGCGACTAATGATGATGATGATGATGATAGTACTGACTTACTCGACATGGGTGAATCACAGCGTTGAGACGGAATCATTATAATATAATTGGAAGAACTAATTCACAGGAGATGATAGAAAGCACATCAGGACCACGTTCGCACTCGTTAACCCGCAATGCACAACCAGCAGCCAACAATAACCGACACAAGAACACATTTTCAAAACTAATCATCTATCGACACCCAGTAAAATTTCAAAAAAAGGCACTGTGTACACACAACACAACCGACAATACACTATCCGAGTAATTAACGTGAGCCACGGTCAGTGCACGTTGAGGGCGCGTCAAATATTACATAGTCGGGCAACATGTATAGGTTAGAATAATACGGAACAGTGTTCCAAGTGACACATGCGAACTAACGTTAAACCGGGTACTGACAAACCAGAAAGTCCCTTCTACACTCTCTGCAATGAAAGCTGTATCGATCGGCGAACCGAGGGCCACTCTGACTCTGTTGTAGAACAGTCAACAACCACGGTGGCGCGAACTCAAGAGAAACCTACGCCAAACTGGTTACTACCACCAGGATGCAGACACAAAGACTAAACAATTCAACTGGACACGATACAGAAGTGTGTTCGGTATAAAAACAAACCAGACCGGTGACCATCGCTTTTTATTTGTTTGTGTTCCGTGTTTTGTGGACATCAGCAGCAATGTTGAAGGACAACCGTTGCGGTGTGACGTCACGCGGGTTAAGGCGGGAACGTTGTCACGTGCTTCGTGCAAAAACGCGTCCATTCAAAATATTCTTGGTTTACTATACACACGGCTGCACACTAGCGCGTACAAGTAGTGATAGGTGCGCAGTGTAGCAATGTATGTACTATATATATATATAGTGAGAGATAATCCTGTCTGATGGATTCGTGCAATATCAATGTGTATAAATACTCTCGTAATTAAACAGCTACTGCTAATCACAATCTGAAGCGTGTCATACATCAATTTCATAATTAAAAGTAGTAATAAATTATCTATTTCATAAAGGCTCAGAAAAACAAACCGCTATGTATGACCACGCGGTTGGTACTAATCAATAGGTTTCTTTTGTATGCTTTGCGGTTACCGTGTTGCTATTTTAGTGGTTATATATTTCAAACAGAACAAAGTATTTATATCAGTGTGAAGTAAGATAATCGTACACCACTTGATAATATGTTTAGCTATCGCTTCACTTGACAGAATTCGAGCTACTATGTATTTGATTTCATGTTTCATTTTCAGAACTGCTCAAATTACAATGAATATTTATATTTTAGATTCGAAGGTTAATATAAATACCAGTACTGGATTGCTATAAATTGGTATAATTAAAACTGTCAAATAGTTAAGTAATACGCCATTATAGATTCGTATTTTTTATATAACTTGCAGTAGTGTAGACATCTTTAGCCAATTGGCATTACTAAAAACTATAGAAGTTTACAACTGCACACGCATATGTGTTATGTGGGTTGCGAAACAACAAGGCTAAGAATAATAGCAAAGGCTTATGGAAATATTACGTTGAGTTATAAAATAGTTTACAACTTGCACTTGATGCAAGTTTTTTTATTATTTATATATAACATTATCGGACCACACGTACAAAGTTCACATCTCGTATAATAATGAAATATCCACAAATATACCTACTTTACAAGTCAATGTTTCAAATTAATTGCTACTTATTACGTGTAGCTACACATGTCTTATTGTTTTTTGTATATTTACGAGAAACAACACTTAATTAATTGCTATTAATGTAAAAAAGACACGAAGAGCAAGAATTTTGCTTCTATTTTACGCTGCATTAAATGAACAATATTTATATTCTAGAAACATATTTGTTATATATGTTTTTTACGAATTTAGTTATTAATAACATTTTTTTGTGTAAGACTTTTCAAAACAGTGAACTAGTCTAAAATGTATTCCCGGAGGTTTAGAAATTCTGCATTTCTTTTATTGATTTTATACATATATTTTATGCTGATGTGACACAAACACTCGAAATGCCGTTTGTGTCTAATATAAGAATGGCAAAACTATGAAGTACTACTAAATCTTTTACATTTGATGAAGATGAAGGCACCGAAGTATGTCAAGTGGCAGTCGACAGCGTTGTACATCACAAATAAGTATTTTAGGAAGGTCTTCTAATTAACACAACGTTAGTTGTTTGCGATGTGCATGTACCAGCCTAATACATTTACGGACGGTTTGTTTAAACAACGAATTAACGACAGTTTAGAAAGTTAGTTGAAGATGACGGCGCACCATCCACATCGATGGTTGCTGTTTGTATAGATCAGGTGATATATTTATCCAATACTCGTCAGGCAATTAACGGCATGGCCATAGTAAAAATAACTACAAATAACACATCGGTACTTACGTCAAAATAAAACCATCGGCTGCAATATGCAGCAGGTAAATGGTACATGCATTCGATTGACAAATATTGTAAATATTACCACCGGCAATGAAATTTTAATGGAGCTGCTGTATAAAGTGATTAATGTATTTATGATTAAACCGTGTAAAACACTGACGCTATAAGAAAACAAAACTCTGTTTATTTAATGTTAACTTTCAGCATTTAGTTTAAAGAGCAAATAATTATAATCTGCGATGAAATCTAACACCTTTCAATTTAAATATCACAAATGGAATAAAAATAAGCAAAATATTATGATGTGAATTCTAAACACTATATAATGATCAAGTCATCGATAATTGAGTATTTTTAACCACTCACATTACACTATAAATATCCGTATAGAATTTCCAAGTGTTACTGAGACCAACTGAGACAGTCAAAAACCTGTGAGTCTACGTGAAACTGATAGAATAGTTTTTATATAAATGGTTTTGCTTACCCTAACACTTCTTCGAGATTATTACGTAACGTTGCAAAGATATCAACACTAATATTTTATAGTGATATAAAAACGTATGCCCTTTGGCTGCATGTTAAATCCCAACCAATCTTTACTCAGAATTATAAAAAAATTGATTCAAACTCATCCATTACATGGTCATAAGAAATACATTTTTATTGCAACATAACCGATCAAGATGTGTTATCGTACGTTAGAATATTTTAATTACAAGTAATATTACTTAAAATACTACATTCAGTAGGTACATAGTCTAGAAAAATAAAAAGAATCATGAAATAAATATGAATTCTACTAATGGATTATTATAATTGAACATGAATTGTATGTACCTTGCAGTAAAGTAGCAATATAAAACTAGAATATTAATGATACAATTCCGGTGCATAAATGATTGTTGGATCGAAACATTAGTTCAAGTCGCACGTTATATTTATTACTGAACTGAGTGAGAACATTTTTTTCTTCTGTCAAACCGAAAACATTATGTCACATATGAAAACAAAAAATAGGGAAAAAATCTCAAGCAATGTGTGGCTGTGTCATCAGCGAGAGAACATATGACATTCGTCTTGTATTTCTCGTAAGAAGTCACGTGCGCCCATGGTCTCGCCGTTGGCTTCATAGAGTTTAGTCGACAAATAACTGTTGCTCAGTGTTCAGTGTGTGTACCGGCATTGCGCCAATATGTTACAACAAGTGATAAACAGGTGGAATATAATTACCTGCAATGCATTCGGAAACGCATGCGGTGGCGCCCGCCATACTTCTTTGTATTTTGTGATCGAGATAAGCAAAAAGGCCGGGTAAGTGTCTGTCTTTTCTACTTAATACGCCTCTAGTTTCCTATCTGTGTACGTTCTAGTGTCTCCTGTTAAAATATAAAATAGTATTTTCATTTACTTTGTGAAAATCCATATTCAATTAATTATATATGTATATTATATATAAATAGATACTTTGTTTATTTTCTCCTGTTAAAATCAATTCGATTCTTTATGTCACATTTAGTTCATTATCATTTAATATGCAGATGCAAACAGTTTTATTTTATTTTTGGAATCATAGTAGATGTATTTAACTCCAAGATAAAGATATTTATTTCAAATAACTCTTCGACGTACATGCATAAAGCATGAAACTTATTTCTATTGTGTTTTCCAACGCATTCATTATCTAATATAAAGTCTGGTTTGCAGTATTTTAATTATAGTTTTTTTTTTGTACATTTTTTTATATATTCAAGTAACATCCGTGAGCGTCATTAGAAAATACAAGTAAATCATCAAGTTTTCCATTCTATCAAAATATACATGACGTATTACGCTTTCGTAAATTTATTTTTTATCAATTTAAATTTGCTATACCTACTCAAATAAATCTAACATCTTATTTGAATCATATAATTCATTTAACAAAGTTTATTATAAATATTTATATTTTTCAGTATAAATTGTACATAATATTTAAGTTTCTTGAATTGTTTAATTTTCTAAATGTATAAACAATTCTTATCTTTCTTTCTTATTGGCTACTATATTTTTCAGGTCGTAAATTCACTTCTGTTTTAGTAAGAGTTTCATTTACGTTGCTTCAAATATGTTATAATTAATGCATATGTAAACAATGCATTTATATTACTGTCACATTGTACCACCTTTAATATGTTTTGCGATTGACAAATGATGAAAGTCACAGTGAACATTCGTTAAATTCATTACCATTATCGTTACATACTTTTCAGTCTTTTATAAATTTAAATTTTAAATTACTTGAACATAATTCATTCTATAAATACTGACAATTAGACAAACTATAGAATTATGAATTCAATTATAATGATAGCGTTAAAAGAAATTAATTAAAATGATTTTCTCGTTATATTTCCAGTAAGAAACCATTCGTGACATTTCTGTTTGGTAACAGACATCTGCACAAAATATCCTGGTACCTGTAGTGGTACCACACCTATTATTAATATTATTTTGTTATCATTATAATACCATATTTATATAGAAAATACTCCTATAAAAGCAAATCTTAAGGGTAATGCAGGTAATTTTATATAACAAGCACTAAAGTGCTACTAAGGATGAGTAATTATATTTAATCACACGTATTTACAAGCAAAATCTGGGTGGCGCCAGATCGGTTAATTTCCGATAATTACTCATAGATTACTCACACCTGATTGTTATTCACATCGCGCTAAGAATGCGATGTACACAGGTAATGTAACATATTTTTTTACCGTCCGACTTTTTATACATCACTTAGTTTCTACTTGACGAATCTATTTGAAATTCTTTTGAAAGTAAACACTAAATATTTTATTACATATTTATATTTTTAAAGCATATTTTACCACCTTTTTTGTGAATGTAATGTGTGCTGCAACATACGAATATATATATATATATATATATATATATATATATATATATATATATATATATATATATATATACAGGGTGACCCATCTGTGAATGCTCACCATTGGAATCTCCGAAACTATAAGATATACAAGGTCGGTTAAATTAGACAAAAGTTGCGTATTTATGGGCCGATGTTGATGGCGATTTTGTATTTTGAAAATATTGCATGGCTCACTAGATAATGACAAAAGTGTGATTTTCTTGAATTTTTATTTTACTTTATAAGTCAGAAGGTATTGGAAATATTGAAAAAAGTTTCAAATAAATATTTTAGTATAACTAATAAGCCTTTCGATGAATCATATGAAAATTTTTTTTACTAGATATTGCCGAAGTTACAGCCTGCAACTTTCATTTTTTAAATGGGAACCATAGTTAATTTTAATCCAGTTCAAAAGTACTATTTTTTCTCTTTACAATGATGTATTTGTTTACCTAAACATCTTTTTTAGTTTCGAAGAATAACTAAAAAGTAAGATAAAATGAATGATTTTTGTAGTGTGCCATGAAAATTTGGTATAAAACAACTGTAACTAAATATGTTATGTACGTGCAAAACAAGTGAAATCATTGTAAAGAGAAAAAATAGTACTTTTGAACTGGATTAAAATTAACTATGGTTCCCATTTAAAAAATGAAAGTTGCAGGCTGTAACTTCGGCAATATCTAGTAAAAAAAATTTTCATATGATTCATCGAAAGGCTTATTAGTTATACTAAAATATTTATTTGAAACTTTTTTCAATATTTCCAATACCTTCTGACTTATAAAGTAAAATAAAAATTCAAGAAAATCACACTTTTGTCATTATCTAGTGAGCCATGCAATATTTTCAAAATACAAAATCGCCATCAACATCGGCCCATAAATACGCAACTTTTGTCTAATTTAACCGACCTTGTATCTCTTATAGTTTCGGAGATTCCCATGGTGAGCATTCACAGATGTGTCACCCTATATATATATATATATATATATATATATATATATATATATATATATATATATATATATATATATATATATATATATATATATATATATATATATATATATATATATATATATATATATATATATATATATATATATATATATATATATATATATATATATATATATATATATATATATATATATATATATATATATATATATATTATATATAATATATATATATATATATATATATATATATATATATATATATATATATATATATATATATATATATATATATATATATATATATATATATATATATATATATATATATATATATATATATATATATATATATATATATATATATATATATATATATATATATATATATATATTATATA